>JAWWMS010000060.1:1544148-1583215 GCA_035048045.1 Chlorospingus semifuscus | reverse complement strand
ACGGAGCTCGGCGGGGCGGCCCCGCTCTTGGGGGCCTGGGGCTGAGCCCCGTGCTGAGCCGGGGCCCGGGGTACCCCCAGCCCCCGCGGAGGCTCGGGCAGGCCATGGGGTGAGCCCCCGCCGGGCGTGTGGCATGCTCCAGATGTGCCACATCCACGGGCTCCCCGGTGCCCGCCGCCTGTGCTGCCTCCCCCTGAGGGGCACCTGTGTCTGACAGGTTCAGGCTTCGCTGCCTCCCGCAACGTGCCAGGATGCTGCTGGGCCCAGGGATGCACGACTGCGCTGGACGCTTGCTCCCTCAAAAGCCAAAAAGCAGGAGTTCAGGTAGCTTGTGCCCAGCGCCCTGTGCCATCAGTGTCAGGCCGTGTGCAGGGCTGACCATGAACCGTGCGGCCTCCATCCTGCTCCCGAGCATTTGCTCCGTGCTCAGGTGGCACCTGCACGCTGTTCCCTGGATGAGCAGGATGGTGTCCCGGGCGTGCACAGCCCAGGCGTGGCAGAGGCGGGCTCGGCGTGGGCAGCGCTGTGCCACACAGTCATCAGCCCAGCTTCATCCTCCATTTCATCCGGGGGGCTGGCTCCCCTCCAGAGCAGCTGCCAAGTTCTTCTCTGCCTGGTGAGGCCCCAGCTCTGTCCTCCCTCCTTGCCTCTGAAGGCAGCTGCCTGCAGCTGTGCTCGGTCAGGGGGAGGGAGTCCGACAGCCCTGGTGCCGCACAAGGCAAGCAGGGTGCTTTTGGGGACAGTGCTTTGCTCTGCCCCAGCCCAGGAAAGCTGAGCATCCCACACAAATTCAGGGCCTATTGCAGAGCTCCTTGTGTGCTGCAGCTTTGGGCTCGTGCTGCTGTTCCTTGCTTTATGGTGTTGGGGCAGGGTGGGCATTGGCAAATAGCTCTGGGCAAAGCTCTCAGGGGGTGTCAACCTGAAGGAAACTGAATATCTGGCCAATTTTTCCCTCCCACCCCACAAGACAGCCAGGCTAAAAAAACCCAGGCTTCATCTTGTGCTGTGCATAAAAATAAAGAGACTGAAAAAAGCAGTCCTGGATCATAGCATTTAAGGGCCTGCTTGGGTTAAACACATAAGTCTAGTCTTAGCTTGCCTTGTGGGGGGAAAATAAAAGCAGGGAAATCCCATGGAAAATAACGCATGTACCCTTCATGGTGGCAGAGGCTAGTCAGTGTGATGAGCTACCAGAAAAGGCAGTGGGATCCCAAGTGCTTGATGCATCCCAAGTGTCCAGCCTGCCCCACCATGTGCTTCCTAGGAGCTGGCTTTCGACTAGCACATGCCACCAGGATGGCCTGGTCACTCTCAGGAGCTCTTTGGCTAGAAATCTGCAGGTTTGGAACAAGACAGGCACATAGGATGGGAGAAATCTATGAATGGCTCCCTCCCTTCTTTCAGCCACTCACAGCTGTTGAGGAGAGGGTGGCAGAAGGGGGCCCAAGGGTGGGACTAAGAAATCTCAGCAACTTCCTGATGACCCTGCCTGTTCCTCTGTGCAGGATGGTTCCCCCACCACCTGTCAGCAAGCCCCATGTGTGCCTCTCCACAGTGCTCATCATGACCAGCCTCGTCCTCATGGATGCCTACCTGGTGGAGCAGAGCCAGGGCTCCAGGAAGCTGGGCATCTGTGTCATGGTGGCAGTGGGTGACATTTGCTTCCTGCTGGTGCTCCGCTACGTGGCTATCTGGGTTGGGGCAGAGGTAAAGACAGCTAAGCGAGGATACGCCATGATCCTCTGGTTCCTCTACGTCTTCGTTCTGGAGATCAAAGTCTACTTTGTATACCAGAATTACAAAGCTGACCGGAAAAGCTTGGATCTCATCGCCCGCAAAGCGCTGACCTTGCTGCTCTCCATCTGCATCCCAGCTCTCTACGTGCTCCTGGTGGCCACGGAGCACATGGAGTACGTCAGAACGTTCAAGAAGAAGGAGGATCTCCGCAACCGCCTCTTCTGGGTCATTGTGGACATGCTGGATGTGCTGGACATCCAGGCCAACCTGTGGGAGCCCCAGAAGAAAGGACTGCCCCTCTGGGCTGAGGGCATCATGTTCTTCTACTGCTACATCCTGCTCCTGGTCCTGCCCTGCGTGTCCCTGTGCGAGATCAGCATGCAGGGCATCGGCATCGTGCCGCACCGCATGATGCTCTACCCCATGCTCAGCATGCTCACCGTCAACATCGCCACCATCTTCATCCGAGGCAGCAACATGGTCTTCTTCAGGGATGCCCGGGTCTCCAGCATCTTCATGGGCAAGAACATGCTGGCCATTGGCATGAAGGTCTGCATGTTCGTGCAGTACCAGCGGCACCAGCACCACGCGCCCCCGGGGCCGGACCCGCAGCACAGCACCCCAGCCCAGCCGCCCTCGGGGCTGCGCAAGGCCCGGGACCAGCCTGCCTGCCCCGAGGAGCTGACCCAGGACAACACGTGACGAGGCAGCAGGAGCTACAGCCTGGCCATCCCCACGCCTGGCTGGACCCACAGACCCGGGGCAGGATGTGGAGCTCCCTGCCTGGACAGAGGGAAACCACCCTGCTCCCTCCTTCCCTGGGTGAAACCGCTCAGGGCCCTGAGGGGCGCATGGCGAGGGCCCCCACAGCAGCCTCTGCAAGGCTGCAGGGCAGTTTGGAACCTCAGCACCCTCTGCAAGGCTGCAGGGCAGTTTGGAACCTCAGCGCCCTCTGCAAGGCTGCAGGGCAGTTTGGAACCTCAGCACCCTGTGTAAGGCTGCAGGGCAGTTTGGAACCTCAGCACCCACCTGGTAAAACAGCGGAGCAGAGGACGAGGCCAGGGCTGCCTGCCATGAGGTGTGTCTGGGTGAGGCCAGGCAGCCCCACCTGGTGCCAGGCTCCCTGCCAGTGCTCCCTGTGCAGCACTGCTCTCTGGCCAGCCAGGCTGCTGCACGGGGACACAGCGGGTCACTCACTTTTCTGTTGTGGTTGGCCCTGGCTCCAGTGTGGTCCTTGGCAGCAGCCTGTTCCCCACTGTGTGAACCGAGGTCTCCATGCAGGGGGAGCAAGGCCTGGGCCTCCCTCTGTTGTCACCCCTCTCAGCCAGCTGCAGGCTTGGGGGGACCCAAAAAGGGGTGACTGTCCTTTTTTTGTATCTCCCTCTTTGCAATAAAAGACCTGAGCCCTGCAGCCTTTTCCTGTCTGTGTCCCTGCCAGCAGGCAATCTCCCCCACTCTTCTGGGGGCCTTGTGTGACTGGGTGTCTGCAGAGCGTGTGGAGAGGGGCAGGAGGGGAAAGCAGAACCACTTTGGGGGTGCACCTGCTGCACCAGACCTACAAGCAGCAGGGAATGGGGACACAGGGAGTCAGGAATGCTGAGGAGGGACCCCTCAGCGAGGCCTTGGCAGCAGTCTCTAGCCAAGCTGGCACATCCCATGGCTACTGCCTTCCCCCAGTTCCACTAAGTCCTCTCTCTCACCAGAGCAGAACTTGCATCACCCACAGGAATTACAGTGGAGCTAAGTGGTTCAGCAGCACCCTCAGGCTGGCTGACCTGCTCCTTGCTCCATGTTTTGCTCCCAGCAAGGCTGTCCCCAGGCCCCAAACACCTGTGGCCACCCACTGAGCACAGCTGTGCCCAGGCACTCTCCCAGCACACTCTGACCTGTCACACTGGGCTTATCTGAGCCATCCCCTTGTCAGCACAGCCATGGCAGACAGGGGAAAAAAGGAACAAGGAGAAGGAAGAGGGCTGGTGGGATATTGGGGAGAGGCACTGACTCCCCTAAGGTCAAACACTTTTGACTGGAACAGACTGACAGTGGGAATAAAGTAAAAACAGGTTCCTGGATGAGGAAACAAAAAGTTCCATCTTGAGAACCTGAAGCAGTAGAGCAGAGGCCAAGAGAGGTGAAGGCATCTGTCCTTGGACATTACCAGATCCCACCAAAGCAGCCCTGAGCAACCCGATCTGAAGTCAGGGTTGCTGCTCTGAGCAGGGATTGTGCCACATCCTTTTCTGCCTCAGTGGAAGTCTGAGAGAACCTGGAGTAGAGCCAGCAGTGTAGGGCAGGACTCAG
This sequence comes from Chlorospingus semifuscus, assembly GCA_035048045.1. NCBI lineage: Eukaryota > Metazoa > Chordata > Aves > Passeriformes > Passerellidae > Chlorospingus > Chlorospingus semifuscus. The sequence continues at coordinate 1,579,177 of JAWWMS010000060.1, read as the reverse complement.
GCTTTCCTTGCTGGAGTTGGAAATGAGCAGGTGCAAGGGCAAAGACAGCTGTCATCACCATCAGCATCTGCATGACACACTTGTCACCACCCAGGCATGATCTAAACCACAAGCAAAGCAGATACTTCAGCTGCAAAAAAAAAGTAGTTCCTTCAGTTCAGCCCCTGCTCTGCTGCCTTACAGCATCACTGCACAGTGGAAGGCAGGTCCTGGGAAGAGGAATAACCATCCTCCAGGCCTGGCCAAGGCAGAATGAGCCAATGCCAGACAACAGCACGACTGTCCAACAGTCACAAGTTCTTCTGTGAGGGCAGATGGCGTTTGTCTTTGATGGCATTCCTCTTCCTCTTCTTGTTCAGGAAGCTCTCCAGCTTTCCACTCCTCTTCAGCTCTGCATACTTCTCAGCTAGCTCCAATTTCTTCTTCTCAGCTGTAGAGGAGAAGGAAATCGACTTTTAAACTGAAGCCCCAGAACATCCCTACAGAGCAGCCCCTTCCCACCTCTCCCTCCCTGGTCCAGGCTTAGCTTCTCCCTTGAGCAGCAGCACTGGAACAATTCCCCCACAGCTGTGTGGGATAGTATGGACACCTTGCTCCCAGTGCTTGAATTCCTGCCAGCAGTTCTCCCTCTAGATTCCCCTGCAGCATGCTCACCCCGAGTACTTACATTTCTTTAGGAAGAAAGGTTTCTTTCCCTGCTTGGCCAATTCCCTCTGTTGTCTTTTCAAAGACAGCTCCCTCTCTCTCAACTTCTGCTGTTTTTTCTGTGCCTGTTCCTGCTGTGTCTGTACAAAAAGGATGGCCTGTGTCAGCACTGAGGCAGAGCTCAGGTGACACATCCTCTCTGCCAGTGCCCCCCAGGGAGGAGCTGCTCACTGAACTCACCATACGGTTCAGGAGCCGCTGGAGTTTCTCCTTCTGCTCCACGTTCCGGCATTTTTTCAGCTGCTTCTGAACCATCTGAAGAAGAAGAGAGCAGAAAGCTGCATCACTGCCTGCCTGTCCCCTCCCCTGTGAAAAGCCTTTGAAGAAGTAGCCCCTGCCAAGCAAGGTTCTTCCAGGCAAGGACAGGCACAGAGCATCACCTCCTTCTCCTGCTTCTTGATGCTGTCCAGGAAGCTGTATGTCTTCATAAATATGTCAGGCTTATACTCTCCAGACAGGTCATCAAATCGAGGGTCTCTCTGGACCTGTCAGCAGGAAGGCAAGAGCTGTAGCCAGTGTTATCCTATTAACAGCCTGCTGACTCTCCCTTCATGGATCAGCCAATTTTTTTCCCCAGCAATGTGATGCTCCCACCACTGAAATATCTGCAGTTGGCAAAGACTGAGTACAATGGTCAAGGTGGCATCCCCAAAGTCATGCCTGCATCAAGTTTATCATGCAACAGACATCTCCACGTGCCAGTCTGCCACCCAGGAATATCCAAGAATAACAGCAGGAGTGCTGCTGTCAAACACCTGCAACTCCCAGACCAAGAGCTGGCTGAATGTGTGTTGTCAAGGTGCTGGATTTGGGAACTCATACCTATCCAGATTTTCACAGATTATCTGGGTCAGGTCATGCAAAAAGGGTGGGACAAAGAGGTCTCTAACTGTGGAAATTACCATATTCCAATGATCCAGCAATGATAAGTCAAAAGTTAGATTCAGATTGGAAAGTAGATGGACATCTGAACTTCTGGGATTAGAACAATGACCATGGTTTGCAGTGGAACTGTCACTGGTGGCTGACATTGCACCTTCTAGAAACATCTGGGTCACAAACTCTCAAGTTAACCTGCAGCTGCTCCAACCCACCCACTGTTCTCCCCAGGGAAACACTGTCACTGTCTGCACTCCCCATGGTCCAGCTCTGTCCTCCAGAAGCAGCCTGTGCCACCTGCAGCAGCCCCATTCCCAAGTAATTCCCTTTCAGCAGCACTAAGGAAAATCCTGAGCTGGGGGGGCTGAGCACCCACCTTTTTCCTAACAGGGACCACTTGTCGCAGGAAAGGTACAGGCTTCTTGGCTGACATCTCCAGTGGCCTGAAAACAAGAAAAATGGATTTAAGAGGAGCAAATGTCAGAATGAGACCCAAGCTAATACGCTGGGAGGTCATTTGGACCCTCAGAAGAACATTACTGTACGAGAGATTCTCCCAGCTCAATCCTTACCATGATATAGAAAGCAAAGAGGTGGCTCAGTCAAAAGCCACAGAAGGCTACAACAACCAAATATATCAAAATGTGGTTAAAACAACCCTACAAAGAACCTGGAACAGCTCCTCTGTATCAAGTGAAAACCCACCACCTGCATCAATAATGTGTTGTACTGATGATTCCTCTCATGAAGTCACAGAATGGCTGGCGGTGGAAGGAACCTTTCCTAAAGCAGAGTCACCTAGAGCAGATTGCACAGGATTGCATCCAGGTGGGTTTTAAATATCTCCAGAGAAGGAGACTCCACAACCTCACTGAGCACTTCTTTCAGTGCTCAGTCACCCTCAGAGTGTGGAAGTTTTTCCTCATATTCAGGTGAAACTCCCTGTGTTCCAGTATTGCCCCTTGTCCTGTCACTGGATGCCACTGAAAAGAGCCTGGCCCCATCCTCTTGACACCTGCCCTTTACATATTTCCAGTGATAAGGTCACCTCTCCAGGAGCTCCACGTCTTTCTTGTCCTGAGGATCCCAGAACTGGGCACAGCACTCCAGACTGGCCTCCCCAGGGCTGAGCAGAGGGGCAGGATCCCCTCCCTGCCCTGCTGGCACTGCAGTTCCTAATGCAGCCCAGGATCCTGTTGGCCTTCTTGTCCCCCCGGGCTGGGGGGCCCAAGGACAGCTTGTTGTCCACCAGGACCCCCAGGTCCTGCTGCCCAGCAGGTCACCCCAGCCTGTGCTGGTGCCTGGGCTTGTTCCTCCCCAGGTGCACTTCCCATTGCTGAATTCCAGGAGGTTCTTTGTGCCCAGCCTGCCCAGGTCTCATGGAATGGCAGCACAGCCCTCTGTGGAGCAGCTACTCCTCCCAGTTTTATGCTGACAGCAAACTTGCTGAGGGACACCTGCCGAGAGCACCCGCAGCCAGCCACAAGTGATGCTGGGCAGGAGCACAACCCCACAGGCACAGGTTTTCCAAATCCCTCTCAGGGCAGTGCTCAGTGTATTCTCACATCCTCTGAGGCTACAACCCTGCACAATGCTCTGGAGCCACTGCTGAAACCAGCTCAGTGCCAGGGAATTCCCTGAAGCCCTTTCTTTAAGAAGCTCACTTCCATAACAAAACCATGAGAGAAAAAGCATGTGGGATTTCCAGCAATACATTACTTAAAGGATTAGAGGAATTAAACAAAAGCAGAATTATGCAAACTGTGTGGCAGAAACAGAGACACTGAGAGAAGATGTTGCACTACACAAAATCCCCCAGAGTCCTGGGTAAAAAGTAAAGCAGAAACATTATCCTAACCAACTCTTTATGGCAGGAGAAATGTATTTTGTGTTCTCTGCTTGTGCATTGAGCAGAGATTCAGAATTAAGACAGGAACAGAGGAAACCCATTCAAATCACGTGGGTGCCACTCTGAGGACTGAAAACTACCTAATTACTGCAAATAAGGGGTAAGGGTATTGCTGTTAGCAGTGGGGGCCTGTGGAGAACTGTAAAAAGGTAAGATAGCTTTTGTTGTGGTGAATACAGGGAAAAGTCTGTGATGGCAAGTTCTGTAGAGAGGGAATAAAGGAAAATGAACACGGACAAGCCAAAGATGAGACAGCAAGAGAAGGATGAATGGAATTCCAGAACAACTGTCTGTGACTGTAACTCCACGCAGTGAGAGCCAAGCAGAAGACACTGATAAGCTGGAAGGGGTTTAGGAACCAGCAGGGCAACTATTTCAGGTCACAGTGGACACTGTCACAGAGCTTGAGAAGCACACCATGCCAAGGGTTACAAGTGCCTTAATTTAGAGGGTATAAAGGCATCGAGTGCCAATTTAACTGTCAGGTGGCTGCTGGGGATTTGAAGAGAACAGGATATTAAGAGCTCTGAAAACAGCACCAGACCATTCCCAAATGAAACTATAGTGACAGGCATTATTGTCCAGTACATTAAAGGAGATCTATGCCAGCTCCAAGGCAACCTCTCTGCTGTGAGGAGCTCCCAGTGTAATTTCTGGGATGCAGAGAGCACACATACACGTTTTTCTGATTACAAAAGAGCCTCTTTACCCCTTTTTGCCTTGTTGCTGCTTCAGTGTAGCTTTGGCAGGCTTTGCAGTTTTCTTCCCACCAGGCACCTTCCTGCTCACTCTGGTCCTTGCATCACTCTGCACCCGCAGGAGCTCCTCAAAAGACATGTCAGACTGACCTGGAAGAGAGCACAGGGCACACCTGAACTGAACAGCCTCTCAAGGCACTTCTCACCCCCAAACTCCACCAAGAGGGATGCCTCAGAGCTTGGGACAGTGACACAAGCATAGTGGTGCCATCCCTGTACTGCACAGCAGGAAGAAACCACTGCATCTCTCAGCCTCTGATTCCTCTCCCATTGATCACTTCAGTCTCTACCACCAGGACAGAGCAGCCCCCCCTCTCCCCAGAGTGTCTTTGCTTCTCTCTCCACTCAACAGCATACACAAGACCAGTACAAAGTGTTTACCTGGCACAAAGAGCAGTACAAGCTCTACACTGGGCACTGTGAATTCTGAGGGGTCACCTCTCAGTCCTGACTTTCCTATTTTAATGTTTCTTTAATATCCCTTAATATCAGTAACATTTAATGCTTCTTATAACCAGAATGCAAAAATATGATTATCTCTATTATCATACTATTCTTTATTCTAGATTTATACTTCTAGGTGTTCAGAACTAACAACTGAAAGCATTTCTTCAGTCAGCACTTGGATATGCTCATTCCAGTCTCGGGTAAGGGCAAGAAGGGCTTTGCAGTGTGTCCCTTCTGGAAGGGAAAGTTGTGACCATGTTCACAGGAGTTTTGGGATTGGGGAAGAGACGAGGATCTGACTCCATGTTTCAGAAGGCTGGATTTATTATTTTATTATATATATTACATTAAAACTATACTAAAATAAGAAAGGATTTCATCAGAAGGCTAGCTAAGAATAGAATAGAAAGGAATGATAACAAAGGTTTGTGGCCGGGCTCTGTGTCCGAGCTGGGCTGTGATTGGCCATTAATTACAAACATTCAAGATGGGCCAATCACAGATGCACCTGTTGCATTCCACAGCAGCAGATAATCAATGTTTACATTTTGTTCCTGAGCCCTCTCAGCTTCTTAGGAGGAAAGGATTTTTCATAAAAGTTGTCTGCCACAGGGAGAAAGCGGCCACGCAGATTCAGCGGCGTTCCCGCGGCTGACGAGGGAATCCGCTGGCTGCGGGTACAATCAGCAGGAAAGAAAATAAGAACGAGCCAGTCTGGGCTGGAATGGCTTGCTTTGCCTCACACCTTGGTGACACTCCTTGAACTGAACACCTGCGGGGCGGTTTGGAGCCAAATGGGAGAAGGTCTCCGCCCAGAACGCTTCTCCAAGGGCACATTTGGGGATTGCGGCTCCGAGCTGGCATCCAGGCCAGATCTGATGGCTCTGTGCAGATGGGATCAGGTTGTAATTTATAAATAGACCTTCCCTCTGCACAGCCGCGGAAAGCAGAGGTGGCACCCGGGAGGAATCAGCAGGAAAAATGCAGCCGTGGTTTGCAGCCCATCTTTTCAAATCAAGTGTGAAATCTCCGGGTTGATTGGGGTGGGGGTGATGATTTCAGTGGAATGATCTTTATTGCCCAATCCTCACTTTCGCAGCTCATGAACTCATAAACACACAAAGATAAACACGTTCGAGTGCCTCTGAGTGCAGAGATACCAGCTGTGTGCCAGACCAGAAAACTCTAGCCCTAAATTAAGTTGAAAGCCCTGAATTTGGACGTTCATCCCTCAGCGCTGAGGGTGAATGTGCTGCTAATTTTGGCCACCTCCAGCAGGCGCCGGGAGTGGAGTGGAAGGAACAAGTGCCAGATGTTGTTCTGTGCAGACTTGGTGTCACTGGGAGGAGAAGGTGCTTCAGGGAGAGCATTAATTTGGGAGGGGCCTAAAATAATGAAATAATTGAATGTCACAGAGTTTTAGTTTATACAGGAGGAGAAACTCTGGCAGAGTGAGTCAGGCCCTCTTCTAAGAATGACTAATATTACAAACAAATGGGAAGATAGAGGCACTAAACTCCCTTTTCTGACTGCACTCCTTAAAGGTCATAAAACCGATCGAGTTTTCCAGTTTCAGCTTTTCCCATCGACTTTGCTGAGCAGTAATCAGGTCATTGGGCCACTTCCCTTGGACACTGACCAATGCATCCTCAGCTTTATCCTAAATTTAGCAGACCTTTTTTTAGCATTGTTGGTTTTCCCACTTTTTTTTTTTTTTAATTTTTTTTTTCTTTCCTTCCCTTGACTCCCTCAGAGTGAGTTTAGTGCAGCAGGAGGGTGCCAGACCGACATCACTGGAAAATGACGTTGCAGGGCTGCTGTTGCTGCAGGGAGAGCAGGCTGTGTTTATCCACGGGCTCTGGCACTGCAGCCTGGCTCCTGCACCTCTCCACCAGCCTGCCTTAAGCCTGACCTGTGGAAACCAGGCTGGGCTCAAACCGCCCCATGCAGGCAGCCAAGAAAACCAGCAAACCCCCCTGTCCTGGTGGCTTTGGAAGCCACCCAGCACTCAGGCTGGAGCTGCAGCTTCCATGGCACCAGCAACGCCCTCCTGCACAGGAGTCCTACCCAGAACAGCTGGGATTTGGCTTCTCCATCTCCTGGAGAAGATGGAGCGCTGTCTTTGAGCTGGACTTGAGGGACAGCTTAAAGCAGACAGGTCCCTAGAGCTGGGCAGGGCTCAGTGAGCTGAATCCCACCCAAAGCGATGGGGAATGAACAGCCTGGGGTTGTTCCAGTTACTCTGAATTTCCTGAGGCCCCAGTCCACCCCTGGATTCCTGGAGACCCCTTCTGCTGTGCTGCTCCCATTCCTGGAGCAGGGACACACCAGGGCAGCTCCGGTGGCACCTCCACCTGCACAGCTTCGCACAACACCCACAGCAACGGGGCAAACGTGCTCCTGTAGCTCTGCCTGGGATTGAAACATCAGGGGCTGGGTAAACAGGGCTTTAATTAAATGGAAATAACTCTGCCCTGCTGTTTATTGTGTCACTGAGAAGTTTCATACCTGCCCTAATCGCCACAATTTGCTCCCGTAATTGCGACTCCGTGTTTTGCAAAATGCACGATGCTTCTCGCTTCCAATGCATGGAAACTCTCCCAGATCGACCCTGACAGTTCCCAGCTCCCCCCTTTTTCCCCCCTGTGTGCCTTCCTTTCTCTTGCTCGCTCTTGGCACGGTGCTTTGGAAGCTGCAGGGCTGCTTGCAGGGTGTTCTTATTAAAAACTTAAAAACCCGCAGAGCAAGATGTCCCCAAACACATTCCTGCTCATGATGTCCTGCAAATGCTGTTCCAACGTGTTCCCTCCAGCCCAAGGAAATAAAACTGCTGGGATGCTCTCCATGTCATCCCAGGGGACATCCAGGGACTCCTGACATCCACTGGGAAGAGCTGCACATCTGCAGGGAGGAATTTCATCCACCTCATTCTTTTTCACATCTGGTGTTGACCTCAAGTTCTGCTGGAGAAATAACAGGGATTTCTTCCTTCAGCCCTTAGGCCTTGTCCTTCAGAAGCCTCAAGCATCCTGAAATCCCACCAAACACTAAAAACCAAACACGACAACACAAACGTTCCCACTCAGCCCTGTGAGCAGCGAGAAGAAGGAGAAAAGGCCATTTTAAAGCATGTTTTACAATTTACTGTCTCCAAACGAGCCCAGCCACTGGGTTTGTCTTCGGGTAGACAGATATTTGTCACTCTATTATTGTTTTACAGTGTCAGCTCCAGACACTTAAGTATTGTTGGAATGCAGTAGGTGGGGGGAAAAAAAATCATGTTTTAAATCTCCGATGGGATAATAAACTGCAGCCAGGAGCTAATTGTGCTGAAACTTGATCTTTTACAATCTGTTATTGCTGGAGTGGGACTCCCCAAGCCCAGAGCACTGGGGTTTGTTCCACCATTAGCTAGGTCGTACATACACACTCCCCAAAACCCCCAGATCACAGCTCTGCTCCCAGCTGGGGACTCCAGCTCAATCCTCCAAGCCATCGATGCGTTTTGGACATGAAACCAGTGAGGGAGGGGATTAATCCTCATCAAGTTTAATGGCTCGCTGTGGATTTGCTTCCTACAAACTTTCTTCCACCCAAGAAGTGCTGAGAATGTTGTGCCCCTCCTGTCAGGAGGAAAATGAATCATTGCCCAGAGCCTGGAAGGCCAGAGGTGAATTGGAAGCCGCGCTGTGGAACACTCACACTGCAGAATTATTATTTTCTTTTTACGCCAGCATTAAATAATATTTGAGCTCAGGGTGGCCAAGCCAACGGGTGGTTTCAGTGCTGAATGAGACCAAAGAAAGGGTCCATCCATCATGGGCTCAGCTCAGGTTTTGTTCAACAATCTTTTTTTTTGTTTTTTTCTTCTGGTTTGTCCCGAACTTTGTATCGACCAGATCTCAAAATGCCAAGTCCAACTTCTAAATGTTAAGCCCCAGTTTGGATGAAATTGTTGGCTGGAAAAAGTTTTGAAGGTCCAATAAAAGGGATGTTCTTTCCCAATGTTTTTCTCATCTGGGTGAGGCCAATTAATAGATGTGCCTGGTTAAAGCTGGAGAATTATTCCGAGGATATTTTAGCCAAGGACAATGAGATTTATTGAGGCTGGTGCAATTCTGGGGGTCACATTTCAATGGGAATCCGCTGAATTTTTAGTTTCAAATCTTTCAGCTGTAAAATGTGGTGTGAAGGTTTGTTCTGTTCAGGTTTTCACCCAGTCCTGATTCAGATTCACCTCACAGATTCACCTCACAGAATCACCCAGATTCACCGCACAGAATCTCCTGAGTAGGAAGGGACTCATGAGGGTCATGGAGGATCACTGAGGATCCTCGGATTTCCTGGGCTCTGGGCAGTTGAGCAGCACAGCAGAGATTGGGCAGAGCTCACTGCAGATTCAGGCTGCAAAGGGCTGCAGATAAACCCAGGTACATCAGGAAATGTCCCAAGCCAGGTTGGACAGGGCTTGGAGCAATCTGGGACAGTGGAAGGTGTCCTTGCCCATGGCAGGAGGTGGAATGGGATGAGCTTTAAGCTGTCTCCCATCCCAAACCATTCCAGGATTCCATTCCAAGATTCTGCACCTGGAATGGAGCTGGGGGCACTGATGGGAGGGAAAAATTGGTTTTCTCCCTAAAGCTGAGAAATCCCTGATGGTTCTGTGTGTCTGGGGTGACTGAGCAGCCCATTAACACCACCCAGGTGGGCAACAAAGGCAGCGGTCTCTCTCCACAGCGAGCATCTGACAAGGAGACAAAATAATTGTGGAGCTTGTGATACTTAATCCAGAAGTGAAGAGCTTGGCACTCCGAGGGCCCAGGCACGCAGGGAGCACATGGGAAGGGAGGAAGTGTTTTACACAGCCATTTGTCAGGCCAGAAGTGCTCATTAAACATGGTCAGCCTCTCTTCCCGGGGAAATTCACTCCCTCCTGCCTGAGGAGAGCTGAGATGTCCATGGATATCCACCCCTCGACTCCCATGGTTTGGACACAGCAATTAGAAACTAATTACAGCAAAACATTTAATCCCAAATGCAGGGAGGGGGAAGAGAAACTGCTGAAATTCGGAGTTGTTAATCCATCATTCCAAGGGAGCAAGTGCCAAAGGGAAGGAACAAGGCTGGGGCCAAAGCAGCTCGAGGAGGTTTGGCTGTTTACTCTTTCTTTAAGTGCGTGTTTGGTCACAGGGGGTCTGACTGGGATTCTGTTGATATCCAGCTTTCCAGGGGCAGTTCCAAATGGAAGAGTTAATGTTTATTCTCAGCCCTCTCTGTTCATCTGAGTTTAGTTCAGCCAGGACGAGAATTAAATGCAGCTTTGGTGTAACTAATGAGAAAAACTCGTACTAAAATAAAAAAAAAAAAGGGAGCCTTTCACTCATGGATGCTTCCCAGAGAGATGCTGTGGTTGATTAGAGCTGATTTAATTACTGTGCATTACAAAGAGCACATCTCCTCTTGCCTGGGCAGTGCCTCGTGCTGCACACTGTGGATAAGCAGGAATCCTTCCAAAGCACGGAGCTCACCCCTGCCATGCGTGCAGCAGCTCCTGCACCCTCTGCTCCCAGAGATTTCCCATCCCAGGAGGGTTTTTTTCAGTTTTTTTTTTCAATTTTCCAGTTCTGTGTGAGCTGACCCAAGTCAGAGATTGACGAGAAAGAGAAATTCCCCTGAAGTCATTGCAATCCACAGTCAAAGCACGTGAGGGGACAGCAAAGTGTTCCAGGAACTGGGATCATTTTTGACAAAAGCCAGAAAAATTAATATATATCTTTAGAACCTTTGGATTTCACAGCAGAAGGTTTCTGCACTGGGAAAATATCGATCAGCTCTGCCTGACAGATCCTGTTGGGCTGGTGGAACAGAAACCTTTGGGTGATCCACGTTCCTCCCCGACTTTGAGAGGGGCCAGAAAAAGCTCCAGGGTCACCATCCCATTTGGGGCTGAGGAGTTTGGCAGGTACAGAGTATTCCACAGGCTCAGGGGGGACACGGAGCGGAGTCCAAGTGGAGCCCAAGCTCGGCTCTGCACAAGAGAGACGTTGATTGTTTTGGCCTCTTTCCTTTGCTCCAGGGGAAAATCGAGGCACCCTTCGTGGGATATTATTGGTGCGAAATCATAAGTTACAGTTTTATTACCAGTGGCTGTGTGCGTGTGAGGGAGAGAGGAGGAGGTGCTGGGCACAGGAGAGCATAACCACTCTTTTGTAACCATGAATCCATTCTTTTTTTTTTTTTTTTGGTTGGCTTTGCAAAACACAGGTTTAATTTAGGGAGGGAAAAATAGAAAAAAAATAAAATTTGCTTTTCTATGTAGCACCAAACAGTCATGTTGTGAATATTTATATTTCATTTAAAGCCTTCTTGTCTTCAAACTTGAATTCTTCATTTTGCGTTGCTGAAAAAAAAATTTAAAAAAATAATAGGTGGGCTGTAAAGACTTATTCTCGCTTTATAAAATTGCAAATTATTTTAGGCCACCTCACATATTGATCTAGAGCAACCATGTTTTCCATGTAAAAACATCTCCCTGCATTTCATCCTTTCACAGATTTCAAAGCTCCCCGGCCTGTGTTGAGTTGTAAAGTTCTATTCAATGGCTTGGTTGGCTTCCAAAAAAGCTGGCTGAGAAATTTGGGTCTGGAATCAGCCGTTCTTGGGGGAAATGTTTTCCCCCATTAACTGCAGGATGTTTTCATTGATTGTTTTGCACATGGCATGGATTTATTTACTTTTCCCAATGTCAGAAGCCTCAGCTGGGCTATTTGGTAGAGTCCAAAACCAACAGGTGTTAGCAACTGGAAGATTTTCGTGGCATTAGGACAATGTCCCCTTCTTTGGGGCACGTTGGTGTCCTGGCCTTTGTGTGGCTGTGGACATCCATCAGCTCATCCCTCACCATCTCCCTTCTCCTCACCAGCTGGGTCTGATCCTCTGTGTTTGTGGTCAGTGGGAGACAAATCCATCCAGATTTGTTGGTGGCTGCTCCTGAATCCCTGGCAGTGCCCAAGGCCAGGCTGGACAGGGCTTGGAGCAACCACGGGAAGGTGTCCCAGCCCATGGCAGGGGTGGGATGGAATGAAATTTAAGGTCCTTTCCAACCCAAACCACTCTGGGATTCTGGGATTGTACGATAAATTGTCCTCTCCACTCTATTTCAAGAAACAACCACCAATTTGTGTTTTAATTCATTTACCAAGAGAGTTTAAGAACAATTTAAAAGTTCTCTTATCTCTGTTTGACAATATATGAGCTCACCTTAAGCACAACAGGGAGGTGGGATGGGCTTTTTTTACTCTGCATGTCCATGGTTCTCCAGTTGTCTTCATTCTCCTGGGAATGGTGTTTGGAAGCAGAGGCAGGGATGGCAGAGAGGAACTGGAGGTGGTTTCTGTCCCAGGGGACTTGGATTTGGAACTCCAAACTGGTTTGGGTTGCAAGGGACCTTAAAACCAGTCCAATCCCACCTCCTCCACGGGCAGGGACACTTTCCCTACTCCAAACCCCGTCCAGCCTGTCCCTGGTGATGGGACATCCATCAAAGCCCTCTTTACTCTTCGAAGAGATACCCGACGAAAACTCCAAATTTAGCCAACATGAAAGTGCCTTTGGTGGTTTTCTTTTAAATTATTGTTACAGTATTTTGCAACTTCTGTTCCCCTCTGGCTGGGATTCGAGCACCCTCTCCCTCCACCCCCTCCCCACCTCCTGACAGCAATCGCCAGTTGTAAAATAATAGACCATCAGCCAGCAATAATTTGCAATCCAAACAGACTTGACGCTCTCTGACATTTATTGAAACCTCAGACCCTGTTCGCTGGTTTCAGTTTTCCTCCCTTTGCTCTGTTTTTACAGACAGACAAGTGCTTAGATTTGGGTTTAATAATGAGCAGAAATTTCGCCTTGGCCCGGCTTTGCTTGTGTTGGCTGCGGCGGGGCCGTGCAGCAGACGGGCGGTTGGAGTTAATTACGCTAAATGGTGAGAACATTATTTGACCCCACTGGTTCGGCACCAGATGTTGAACATTGCCTCTGAGAAACCAGCGCAGACGTCAGGCTTTGGAGGCTGCACGGGGAGGGAGAACAGACTTGGAGCTCGAGTAATTTTATTTTTTTTTTAATTTTTTTTTGCAGCTTTAACTATCCCGGGATAGGGACAAACAAATCTCTTATTAAGGACAGATGACAACATTCAGCTGCAGCCACTCGGGGCAAATTAGGCCATGGTTGTAGTTCTGGAGCTGAAAGTATCAAAACCTCCCCCGAAAAATCATTTTGCTAAATGTACAGCGAACGTTCTGCCAGCACAAGGTATCGGCTTTGGTAAATCCTTCCTGGAAAGTGAACTTTACATTTACGGGCCAGACATGATGGAATTTAATGTTTGAAAATGATTAAAGGATTTTGTTCTTTCCTAGTAACAACTGCATTTATCAAGGTGGCAGCCACGGTGGCCTTAAAAAGAGCTGAAATGGAGCTGAACTGCTGAGCTTTCCCTGGCTTGGGGCTGGGAATCCCTCCGGTCTTTAGGCAGCAGGATTGGGGAATTACGTGGGGAGATATGGGAGGAGGGCAGTACAAAGTGTTTATTGACCCCAGTCTGTGTTAATAAAGCATTAGAAGTATTACCTGCTCGGGGATTGTCAGGGCACGCCAAAGTTGTCCTGACCTTGGTGGAAAAGTGAAACTCCTCTCAGCCTTTGAATAAACTGTTTGGACTGTGGGAGTGACAACGCTTGTGCAGATTTATACACCACAGGAAAAGAAGTTTAAAAGCTTCTTACCCCCCAAAATATGTTCCCAATGCCTTTAGTTGCCTGCATGGCAGTGATAAGGGTTTTAACACTGCACAATTCACAGGGAAATGTGAATTCTTGTTCTTTTTCCAGCAGGTGACATCCCTCACATTGTGCTGAACAGCAGCTCCCCTCCACTCCCAGACCTTCCAGCTCCAGCTCTGAACAGCATTTGGGGCCTGGTTTTTGGGGTCCTGGAGCAAACCCATTGACCAGTGCCAGCAGAATTCACAACTGTTGGATAATTTTAGTGGTTCCAGGTCTCTGGTATTTTACTCCAGCATCACCACCTGCCTGGAGTGTTATTTCAGGGGCTTAACCACCCAAAATTATTTGTTCAGCTTTGATGTTCCTCCCTCATTCCCTGCATCACAACATGATCCTCGAGCTGTGTCACCACATCTGGACCAAACCCTAAACTGGATCACCCAGGAGTCTCTTTTATTCTTTTATTCTTTTTTATTCTTTTATTTCCCTTTTCCCTCAGAGTTTTCCCAGCTTTGAGTGCCTTTCTCCCAGCACAGGAGCAGCAGGGAGGTGCTGGTGATGTAACATAACCCAGAATGCTGCAATTTGAGCATTCTCATCATTTTCTGCGTCAGTGAGAGATTCTCAGCTTCCTCCATCTATCAAAGTCCTGCAGACACCACTTCCCATTAAAAAATTAGGAGCAAATCTGTGAAAAATGTATTTTTGGATATTAAGGCATTTACAGCATGGTATGGCTAAAGCTGATAGGCCAAGAAATGTTTGTAGTGTATTTTAATTAGGAAATAATTGGCTTCTGATTGTGATGTCATGAATTATAACATCTGTATTGTCTCATCCTTCAATGAGACTGAAAATGGAATCAAAGTTTTAAAAACACCTCTCAGTTGTCCCATCTCTGGGTCAGAAAAGAGCTTACCCCACCACAAATCCACTGGAATGAGTGGAGCTGTTTGCAATTCCTGCAGGGCAGGTCTGGACAAAACACCCTGGGCTGGATTCTGCCATGGAAGAGCGAAACCATGGAACAGGGAGCTGAGCTCACCTGAAGGGCATCACCAGCCTGGGATCCTCCCAGAACCATGGACACACAAGGCTGAGGACACAATAACATCAAGGGGATGACCAGCACACAGCTCCTGTTTCCTTTCCCTCTCAAGCAGGTGAAGATGCCCTCAAGGACAAGGCCATGGCCAGGCCTCTGCTCAGACCAGCAGGAACTGCCAGAAATGGGATTTTCCACCCAAAACTTGGGCACAGCTGCTTGGACCAGCACTGGCAGGACAGGAGGGACTTCGCCTGGAGGGTTTTTTACCAGTTGATCATGCCAGGATCAAAGTGCTGTCAGGTGGGCTCAGGTTATTGCAGCTTTTCCCCCTTATTTGGGCACTAAACAGGTAATTTTGGATCAGCTGTGTGATTTTCTGTATATTTTATGCAAAATTGGGTGCCTGGCACATCCATCTGAAGAGTTTTATAAAACTTCACAGTCACAGCAGCCTGTGGGATGAGGAAAGCCTGGGATTGGTGTTCTGGGGTCCTCTAAGAGAGGTTTAGGTTCCCTCAGAGGCTTCAACACTGTCCATAATTTACTGTGAACCAGGAGGGACACGAGCTGAAATCTTTAGGAGCAGATTAGGCTGAAAAAATTTATGACAGCATTTAGAAACATTAGACTTGGGACTGCGTGCCAGAGCATGACAAAATAGCAGGTAATAACAGATCTCATTAGAACTGTTTATTTAAATTGAACATTAGCCTGTCAGGGATGTTTTTGCTGCTGGATTGGTCTTATTTTCATCCAGATTAATTTCTACCCAATCCAAGTACCCAGAGGTGTCTTCCTAGGTCTGCTCAGTGTGTTAATTCCATGAAGTTTATGTTATTTCTGCATTTTAAGGAGAATGTTGCTTTCTATTCTTCCTCACCCACCACCTCCGTGTTTAATGATCTCTGTGTATCAAAATGCAATTAGATTTTCCAAAGGATCCAAAAGTGATTCAGGCTCCAATGTGCTGTTTCGAAAGGATTGGCTCTCCCTGCCTGAACAAAACATTGGAATATTTGCTTTTCTTGGGCTCGGACCACAGTTCTTGTGCCTCAGCCCTCACCTTCTCCCCTGTGAGGGCGGAGGGACCCTGGCACGGATTCCCAGAGAAGCTGTGGCTGCTCCTGGATCCCTGGAAGTGCCCAGGGCCAGGTTGGACAGGGCTTGCAGCACCCTGGGATGGTGGAAGATGTGCCTACCCATGGAATAAATTATTATTAAATCCCTTCCCACACAAACTATTCCAGGATGCCATGACTCCCTCTAGTTCTTACCCTCAGTGCTTTAGATACAAAAAGTGTGTGCAGAAACCACCCAATCTCTCTGGATGGTCTCCTCTCTTTTCCCTGATCTTAACCAACCTTTCAATAACAGCTTTATTCTTCCAGCTCATCAGACCTTCAATAATTGCAGAGGATCAGCTGCCACCCCCTCCAGTGAGGGTGAAGACGTTTCCTGACTCAAACCTTGAGGTAACCGCTGCGGTTTGGGGTTCTTTGAAGCACACAGAGACATCCTGGATGTGCCTGGACCTGCTGCTTGCTTTATCCAGGCCAAGCCCCTCCAGACAAGAGCTCTGTGATTTATTTTCTTAGACAACAACAGAATAGTTACGTGGACAAAGATAAGGCAAATGCGGAAAAACAAACCCCAAAACAACACAAACAAGCAAATCTTCCAAAGCTGCAGCTTCACTTCAGCACCTGAGCTGGGTTTGACAGGAATTCAGTGCCAGCCCCATCTCCTGCAGACAATAATTGCTTGGATCTTAAAAGAAATCGTTGGAATGATGTCACCATTGCTCAGCTAAACCTGGGCAATCGGTTGGGTTTTGCAGCTGTGGGGATGGAAAGTGCTTTCAATGTAGCAAAATAATGTTCAAATCATTTCCTACCTTTTATTTTATATCTACTGATCAAACTGTTTCCTTTTATTATATAAATTTGGGGAGGTTTGGTTCTAGGAGAGCATCTTTAAGTTCTTTTAAAATATTCATTGAAGGGTTCATGGATTCATTGAATGCTTTGTGTAGGAAGGGACTTTAAAGATTATCTAGTGGTGCTGGGTGAATAATGTATATTCTGGTCATTTAATTAATTAATAACTTTTCTAGTTTGTCCATTTTAAGACCTTTCTGTGTGGCTTAATATTTGGTTCATTATAATTTAATAACATCAAATTCACATCCACAGACAAGAATCTGGATTATTAGATGTGAGCATAAAGATAATTAGATGTGCTTGGAATTAAAGAAATCCTATTTGATTTTATTTTTTAATTGAAGAAAAATTAAAGAAATTTTTAAATGTTTTAACAGCCACCAAGACACTTTATGAACAGAATCACTGCAATTCACTGCTAAAATCCTTCAATCATTCCTCCTCATGTTTCCAAGTGATGTTAACTTCAAGCCACGGAGCTCAGCTGTGTCGTTTTTGGGTAATGGAGAAGCAAATTCTCCTTGCTGCAGGAAGCACAGGGTATAATTCTGTGGCTGATGTTGTGGTGGGGCCCAGCCTGGGTTTTCCTCTCGGTGAAATTATTGTGTATTTTAAACCCTCAAACACCTGGTGGGAACAAGCCCAGCAGGTACCTGTGGAGGGATGGAAGGGCAGGTTTTTAGGGCAGGAGTTTCTGTCTTTTTTTCCCAACAGGAATCTTTTCCCCTTGCTGAGCGGGATTGGGTTTCCTGGAGATGTTTTTGGTGCCAGCTGCCCAGCTGGGAGAGCTGCTTGTTGTGGTGGGAGATCTGCATCTCAAAGCAAAGCCAGTTATTGCTGTGGCCTGGTGGGCAGCTCACCCTCCTCCAGCATGCCTGGGAAGTTCTGCTGTTGGGAACAGCCCAAAAATGCCATCCCAGAATGGTCAGGGGATCACCCTCGGCCTGCCTGGCCCTGCTGGGCTGGCATGTTGTTCAGTGCCACAAAACAAATCCTGTCACCTCAGAATTCTGCAGTCTTTGGAGCTGATTTCCAATAAATGGCTTTTCCTGCCCTTGTCCCACTGGAATCCAGCTTTTGTTCATTCCTCGAGGATGCTGAGCTGTCCCCTGAGCTGTGGCACTCCCATGGATCCAACAAGGTTTGGGATGGGATGGGAAGTGCACATGAGGAGAAAACCTTGGATTTCTGGAGCTGCTTTAACCCAGAGCCCCATTCAGCAGGGGGAAATCCCTGCTCAGCAAAGGCACCTGCTGGGCTTTCCCTTTGGACTCTGCCCTGTCTCACCTGGGAGAATTCCTGAGGTTATTCCTGTTTAACAGCTCCAGAGTGCCCAGCCAGGGCACAGATTTTAAACAGGGGAGAAAATTCCCAAAAGAATTCAAGTTCCAAACCTGAGCTCCACACCTCTTTCCCCCTCCAGTCCCATCCCAGATGGTGGCAAAAGCCCTTCCTGCTTTTCTGATCCTACTGGGAATTCCAAGGTGCCATTCAAATATTAATTCCCAACTTTTCTCCCTGCCAGTGTGTTGCCTTCCCAGTCTGGATAAAGAGAGAATCTTTGCATCAATCCCATCAGGTGGATGCTGGGACTGGCTGCCCTTCCCAGGGTTTTAGCCTCAAGCAGAGGCATTTATCTATTTATTTTTTATTTATGAACTTAGCCAGACTCAAAGCCAGAGGATGGAAAAGCTGGCATGGGAATGAACTTCTCAAAGAGGGATGGGAAGGATTCTGTTCCCTTTAAAAAGCAAAACTCAGCTGTAAAAGTTTTGATAACTGGTAGGGCTGAAGTGGAAGAAATTTGCAAAATAACAAAAAAATGCTAAAAAGCAGCTTTTGCCTGCAGTCTGTGCCCTCCTCAGGAATCCCAGAACCAAGGCAGATTTCCAAGCTACCCACCATGAATTTAAGGGGATTTAAGTAATAACTTCAATATAAATTACTCAATAATTGTCCTCCCAGAGCTTTAGCTAATAAAGCAACTCAGAGCAGAATATGGAAAGTTCAAATCCTGGAATAAAATGCCCAGGTTGCATTTCATTTGCTTCCTTCTCTTCACCCCAAAAAGATGTTTTCCAGCCAAAACATACCACTTGTTCTTACTAATGAACTTCTGTGTATTTATCCAGATTTCTCCCTATTGAGCATCACCTTCTACCTGTTATTTTATGCTGCTGAAATTCAAGCAGAAGAAAGGGGTTAGAATTAATTATAGCCTTTGGCTTGCAGGATTAGCCACAGATGTTGAATTATTATTATTATTGTACTGTATTTCAGGAATGACACAAGGAATGTGTGGAGACTGGTGGTATCCGTGAGGAGAAACAGGAATGTTTAAATCCTGAAAGAACTTTAATTCTCCTTTTAATGGCAATCAATGGGCCTGTTTGGAAAATTAAAAATTAAGGTGACAGCTATGAAACATTGGAGTGGAGGTCCAGGAGTTGGACTTGGATCATCCTTGTGGGTTCTTTCCATATTCTATGATTCTGTGATTCTGTGACTCCATGATTCCATTCAAAACCATCTTGCTCTCTGTGTGCAAATGATCTTTTCTAAAATCCAAATCCTTTGGTAACACAACTTGGCATGAAGAGCAGGGAGGCTTTTCACAATCAAGGATAGGTCTGTAATTAAATTACTCTTCTGCCCTTTTTAATTATGGCTGGATCTGACCATTCAGCACCTGGGCAGAATCTACAGCACGATTATTTTACTGTTGAATTAATGTTCAATTAGTTTTGCATTTAGCTCTGGGTGTGCTTTGCCATTGTTACAATGAGAAGGGATTAAAAGAAAAAGGAAAAAACCTCCCCTGCAGCCAAGGCCAAGGGGAATAACATCAGAAGCCTGATCATTTGTCACCTATGGTCACTCGAAACCATTATTTCTTTTACACACTGTAATTTCAGATAGACTTGTGTAAACAGTGTAAAGATTTATTTTCTCAAAATATCAGAACCACTTAGCGTGAGTCACAAGCCAGATTTCAGGCAGATAATTTTCTTCTAATAGATTTTTGGGTTAACAAGATAAAAATTAACATGAAAATGATTATGTGCTGACTGAAGGAAACCTGGTTTTATTTTGTTCCCTATTTGTTTTACAAGGGAAGTCTTCAAGTATCTTGCAGGGGCAAAAATATTTAAAGTGTTTGCACATGTTTCCCATTTCCATTTTATAAGATTCATTCACAGTCAGCCAAACGTATCTTTCTCCCTCTCTCTTTCTCCTTTTTTTCTTTTTCTTTTGATGCACTCCTTAATTAGCCTTAAAGGCTCCAAAGGTGCTTTTTTCTGTCTGTCTCTTTATTCCAGACGTCGAGCGGCGCTCGCAGTGAAGTCATGGGGGCTCTCCAGCCCGAGCTGGATGCTCCTCAAAGGCTTGGGGGGTGTCCTCTGATCCGTCTCCCTGCTCCACAGAAAGGAGCAAAGTGCAGATCTGAGGCCTGGCTGTCGTCAGCAGCTGGAGTGGCTGCTCTTGGATGATGATGTGGATAATGTGGATTTGGCTCTGGCTGCCAAATTCCAGCCCCTGGGAAGGATTTGCCACCGAGCTCCCTGTGCTCAAAGGGCCTCCTCCACTTTGGGCACTCCACAGCCCTGCTGTACCCAGAGAAGCTGTGGCACCATGGCAGGGACACCCTGGGCTCTCTGGGGCCTGGTTTGAGGATTATTTAGCCACTGGATTTTGCAGGAGTTAGGGATTGTTTTTCTCTTTTAAAATCTGCTCCAAAATCCAGCAGACCTGAGGGAAGGCCTGAGGCGTCTCCAAACTGTCCCCAGGCCCAGTGTCCCCACTGCTGACCCTTCATTTCCTTGGGCCAGGCTTTAAAGTTATTTAGTCATGGATTTTGCAGGACTTGGGGATTGGTTTTCCCTTTCAAAATCTGCTGCAAAATGGAGCAGACCTGAGGGAAGGCCTGAGGCCCCTCTGAACTGCCCCCTCCAAATTGCCCCAAATCCTTGTGTCCCCACTGCTGGGACATCATCTCCTTGGGCCAGGCTTTAAAGTTATTTAGGCATGGACTTTGTAGGAGTTAGGGATTATTTTCCCTTTTAAAAATCTCATCCAAAATGCAGTAGATCTGAGGGAAGGCCTGAGGCCCCCAAAACTGCCCCAAGTCCTTGTGTCCCCATTGCTGGGCCTTGAGCTACTTGGGTCAGGCTTTAAAGTTATTTTGGCATGGATTTCTCAGGAGTTAGGGATTGTTCTTTCCTTTTTAAAACCTGTTCCAAAACAGAGCCAATCTGAGTGAAGGCCTGAGGCCCTCCAGACTGTCCCCAAGTCCTTGTGTCCCCACTGCTGGGACATCATCTCCTTGGGCCAGGTTTAAAGTTATTTTGGCATGGATTTTTCAGGAGTTATGGGTTTTTTTCACTTTTAATATCTTCTCCAAAATGCAGCAGATCTGAGCCCCCTCAGAACTGTTTTGTGTCCCCACTGCTGTGCTATCAGCATTGCACCACATGGAATTTGTAACCACAATTACAAATACAATTTTACAATTTAGCACAGCTCAAGGTCCCTGCAATGATGAATGTGCTGCAGCAGGGCCCTCAGGGCAGAACTGAACGTTTTTAAGGAGAATCTTATCACGGTGATTAAAGTTTCTTTTCATTTTGTATTTTGCAAAGTGACCCCTTTTTCCCATCCTCAGAGTTTCAGCACCACAGGGAATTCCCTCCTCCCATTGTAGCAGGAGAGAGAAAAGAAGGATTTGAAGAAGTTAAGGATTAAGCTGTTCCACTTTCTCCCCTTTGCTCAGCCTCAGAAATCCCTCACACAGTGATGAGTCATTTTTTATTCTGTTTAAGCCCATGTTAAGTCAACATCATTTAAAGCTGGTGACTAAGTCTTGAGTGATGTTGATGTAAATGAAATAGGAATAACTGGGACTTCACCAAGACACAGTAAATAGAGATTCTCTCCACAGAAAAAAAAAAAATAAAAGGAGAAAGACACTGAGTTAGTCCCAACCAGAGAAAGAGAAAAGAGAGGAAAAAAAAGAAGAAAATAAATAAAAGGCAGCTGTTTGCAGGAGATCTCTGATGGATTAAAACCAGGACTGGAAAGCTGCCCTTCTGCTGCTGGAAATCAGCAGATCTCTCCTCAAAGTGGGCAGGATTTCAGCAATCTCTGTGCAGAGCAAGGACAGGAGCCCTTCTCTGCCACAAGGCTTATCTGGCTCGAGTCTAAGCTCAGGATCTGCACAAAGTAATTCCACTGAAGTCCTGCTTTGGGTCAAGAAAGGAAATTGGGCTCTGTGGCCCTCAAGGGTGGAATGGATTCAAGAGCAAGATGTGGTACCATTTGCAATAAAGGTTGGGAAGGAGCTTGTGGGCATTTTTGGGGGTCCATGTGGCAAAACAGCCCAGTAAAGACCAGTAAAACCAGTTTTACAGTCAGGGCAGCCTGCCCAGCCCAGCAGCACCAGAGAACCCCATTCCTTGGCTGGCACTGCTTTTTTCTTGTCAGCTTTGGAGCCTGCCCCACCAACACCACAACAACCTCCAGAGGCAACACCTGAATCCTGCTTCTCCTCCTTTCTTCTGCTGGAACGTTCTCAGCAGCGCTGCAGAGGCTTTGCTAAACATGTCAGATTAAAGGTCTAAGCAGACGAATAAATGCAGTCCATCTGAGGGCATGTTTCCTCTCACACCTTCAGGGGCTGTCAGCATCTTGAATGGGATTCAGAAACATGTCCTTGAAGCTGGCTGGAATGCAGCTTAATATATCAGGGGCAGCATTAGAGAGAGGAGAAAAAAGGATGGGGGGAAGCTTTCATGGCAATGCACCCCCCTCCTTTTCCCTCTGCATTGGCTGCAGTGCAGGGACAAACAAGGGCTGGGGAGGGGATGGGACCTGCAGCCATCTCCCTGCTCTGCAGCTCAGCTTGCCATCTACTCCCCAGATTCTGGGGGTTTCACACTCTCTTCAAGGATTATTTTATTTTTTATTAAAACCCCAGTGCTTTCCAGCACTCCAAACTCGCAGGTTTCAGCACTCTGCAGAGCTGGTTGTGTCAATATTCCTGGTTAAAAGGAAGCTGAGGAGTTACAAAGAGATTTCTCAGCTCTTCGCTCTCCTATTTCTTTGCACAGCTCACCTCGCAGGAGTAATTCCTGTGTCGTGGGCCAAGTCCTGCCCTCAGTGCAGGGAGCAGCCCCAGAGCAGCTGAGCTGGGCCTTGCTCTTGCTGTATTTGTATTAAATTTGCAAGAAATGAGGTTTAGGGCAAAACTGATGAGAGTCAGACCCTTCCAGAGCACAATCCCTGAGGGAGGTGAGCTGAGCACAGCACAGCAGCACCTGCAGGGCTTTGGATGCTCTGCCAGGTAAAATATTCCACGGAATGAGCAGCTCTGAACCATTGAACATCTCCTGAATTCCACATTGTCATCCCTGGAGTGTCCAAGGCCACCCTGGAGCAGCCTGGGCTGGTGGAAAGTGTCCCTGCTCATGGCAAAGGATGGGAGGAGCTTTGAGGTTCTTCCCATCCCAAACCATTCTGGGATTCTGTGCAAAATCCCTGATTCCACAATAGGAGAATCCTTCAAACACTGATTTTACCTTGCAAATCAATCACTGTGCTCCTGATTGCTGCTTTTTTGGTTTTACTTAAAACACCTATTTGTTTGTTTCACCTCAAATATTTAATTTAAGGAATGTAATTAATCTCAAAACCTTTTCAATTTTAGAGTGTACACCCCATAGTGACACTGTACCATCCATCCCTGGGATTCAGGTGGGAAATCCAGAGAAGCTGAATTAAATGAATTTAATGGGATGTCTGCATTTATCTCCTCTGTAGGGAGACAAATTATTGTGTTACAGGGAAAGAAAAATCATTCAGGCTCCTGTGCATTGTAGGGGACCTAAAACATCGCCTTAAAATGTGGATTTTGACTTTCTGCCCAGCACTGCCTTGAAAGTTTTGCCATTACAACCTAATTGCTGAATAAATGTTCCCTCAGTGCAGGACAGGCAGTGGCTCCCTTCTGGTGCCATTTCTGCTCCTGGAAATCTGTTCCCTTTCCTATTTTATATGGAATTCTTTCAGTTGCACACTACTGATCTTCCACCTTGGAACAGGCTTTGGGGCCAAGGGGGGAAGGTAAAATGTGTTGGGTTTCCAAGAGTTGTTCACCTCTCCTTCCCAAGCAGAAGATGGATTTCCATTCTCCATGGTTTCTGGACATTTTCCCATCGTTTTTCCCTGGATATTCCTGACGTGTCACAAATCAGCCCCTGGTTACTGACTTGGAAATTTTCTCCTTTGGGCCTGAACTGGGCAGACTGGGAAGCTGCTGGCTCAGATCCAGGAATTAATCCTGTAAGAAATGCTCAGGGCCCAGGGATTGTTATTGATTTCATGAGATGCATGGAATTAATTAACTTTTAATGCAGTAATTCTGTTCTGTGACTTTGCAAGCTCCACACCTGGGCAGGGCTGGAAAAGGGGGGTGGTGCTGCCAGAATGGCCCAAAAAATGGCACTGGGCACTCAGGGCAGGAGCAGAGATTTGGGGCCTCCCTTTTGGGGTCAATATCGTTGTTTAAACTCCTGAAGTTTGCTTTGAGGGGAGCATTCCTGTGTTTTGTCTCCCTCCCTCATTCCACACTCAGTGTAGAATCCTCTCCTGATTCCTCCTGGAGGAGAGGATTCCCTGAGGATGGAGCTACCAACAGCACCCAACACCACAGAAATCCTTCAAATAATGAATTAAACTCTATTTTTTCCCAGCAGAGCCAGGGGGAGTCACTGACATCCCAGACAGACCTTCCCCCACCACAACTGGTGAGATGGAAACCAAAGGCAAGGTTTTCTTTGGAAAACAAGAATTAAAGAGGTTTTACTTGGATTTCTTGCTTTACCTGGATCTTGCAGAGCTCAGGGGAGCTGTGATTTGTAAGCCCCAAGTCAAAATTAACAATAACACTCAACTCTATTATATTTCACTGATGCTTATCTGTGGGAAATGCATGATACTCCCAACTTACAAGATTTATTATTTGCTAAATATTTGATCTCCTGGATAATTGTTTAATTAAAGTAATTAGTAGCTGCTTTCAAGGCCCAAAATCATTACTGAGCTGATTCCAGCACGCAGCTACTCCAACCACAACACCTTCCCCTGCTCTGTGCCAGACCAGGATGTGGGAGCTCCTCTGGAATTACATCCTCCCTGCAAGACACCTCCCAGGACTGCATTTGGGGCATTATATTTCTGATATTATTTTATATGTCTTTATAATATATATTTTTGTATCTATTTCTATATAATATATATTTATTTATATATATATAATATTTCTATATTTCTAGATAATATATTTATATTATTATTATATTTCTATGATATTTCACTGCTTGTGGTATCCAAAAATTGTCACCACAATATATACCTATTATATAGATATATAATATTTCTATATTTCTATATATTATATTTATATTATTATTATATTTCTCTGATATTTCACTGCTTGTGACATCCAACAATTGTCACCTCAGTTTCACTGTGACATCCAACCATTGCCACCTCAATTAACAATTGTCACCACAATTAACTGACTAAGAGCTGGGAAATGGGTTTGAAGGTGGGAGATGTGAATATGTTCTTAATAAATTCTGGTTCTGATATTTTGGGATTTTTTTCGGAGGGGAATTCTTCCTGGCTGTAGGAAATTCAGCTGAATTATTCCTCAGATATCCATCCATGTATTTATATCCAGGAGCTAGGCCAGGACCAAGACACAACCCTTTGAAAGGACCTTCTGTGGTGGAAATCCATGTCAAGGATCCCGTGGGGATTACAGGAAAACCTGTCAGGGAGAATGTAAATAAGCACAGGGTCCATATCCACAGTCCTGAAGGGAGAAAAGGAAATTCAATTCCTTTATGCCCTCACTCCTGAACCCTCCCACAGCACAGGAAGCAGTGGGCCATGTAAAACCCAAAAATAGCTCGGCAACTTCGTGTTCCCCCTCAGACAGAGAGCAAAAAAAAAGAAATAAAAAATGTTCCCCGGGGAAAAACATGATCTTTTCCCCGTGTTTGAGTTGTCAGTTTTGACAGGAATGCTACAAACTAATTAAATTTTTGTTAATTTATTTTGTCTGATGCAGCCTGTCACAGGAATGGCTGGGGAAGTCTGGCTTCTCCAGGAAGCACCCGTGGGTTGGTGCAGGGAAAATGGACCTGCTTAAGTCAAATAAACACAAAAAGCATTTAAATTCATTTCTCCCTCCGTGCTCCAGCTCTGTTTGTCTGCTCCAAAGGCAATCCAAGTTTATTCCTTTAAATCCCCAGTCTGGTGGGATGGCTGCTCTCCTCTGGTTGGAGATGAAATGGGGAATGGGTGAAGGACAAAGTAAAATTCCATCCTGGAGCTGCCCTGGAATTTGTGTTAAACCTGGAATCCTGGACACTCTTAGGCTGGATTATTCCCAATACAGGAACTATTTTGATATCCAAGAATTTTCTCTTTTCACACAGAGGACAAAATGGAACCAGGCTGTCCAGAGTGTCAAAATGTCCAGGGCCAGCATGGAGCAACCTGGGACAGTGGAAGGTGTCCCTGCCCATGGCAGGTTTTAAGGTCCCTTGCCACCCAAACATTCCATGTTTCCATGGCTTTTTCAGGGAGATCCATGTGGTCAAATGCATTAAATTATAAAATGACGGATTTGTGACCCCCTTGCCCTGGAAGGAGGGGAAATCCAGAGCTCAGCTCCTCAGCCACCCCCAGCAGCCTCTGCCTGCTCCAACACGATGCACGCTCATTTTGCATTCTCCTGGAACTCCGTAAGGGCACGGCCAGATCCAAAGAAAGCACGGTGCAGTCTGATTGTTCTCAGATAATCAGCTGAGGAAACAGGGAAAAGACAAACCCCGGGGGTGTTTATTCTGGGTTTTTGAACCTGTCTCTGTCAGGGCTTTGCACAGTTGAAAACCCCTTTAACAACCACACCGGAGAGCATGGGGGAGGTGAGCAGATAAGAGAAGGAGATAAGCAATTAGCAGAGCCCTTCCAAGTGGCAGCTGGAAGGGGAAAGTGGAGTGTCCATCCCACAGCCCAGCCAGCTGGAAGGGGAAAGTGCAGTGTCCATCCCACAGATGTTCCCAGACCCACAGATGTTCCCAGCTCAGATCCCAGTGTTTACACAAACACCCAGCTCTCATTCCAGCAGGGATTGCTCTGCTCTTATCGTGTTTAATGGGTAATTTGTGCATTAAGGGATCTGCAGGTTCCAGTCAGAGCTCCCGTTCTTTTTGGCAGGGAAATCCCACCCTACGTGACTGAAGGCACTGCCAGCCCCAGGGTTTGCCAAATGGGAATGAGGAATGTACCCCGAGCACATCCTGCACCTCACATCCTCCCCTCACATCTGCACCTGGGCTCCTCCAGGTGGGAAAACGCCTGCAGGATCACAAAGTCCAGCCACCAGGCGGGATGGACTCCTGGGAGGTGTCACTGCCCATGGCAGAGCTTTGGAATGGGAATTTGGTTCCTTCCAACCCAACCCATTTGAGATCCCAATACCAACCCCAACCCAAACCATGTAAGATCCCAATACCAACCCCAAACCAGCCCACCCCATCTGAGATCCCAATACCAACCCCAGCCCAACCCATCTGAGATCCCAATACCAACCCCAGCCCAACCCAACCCAACCCATTTGAGATCCCAACCCCAACCCAACCCATGTGAGATCCCAATACCAACCCCAAACCAGCCCAACCCATCTGAAATCCCAATACCAACCCCAACCCAACCCATTTGATATGCCAAAACCAAGCTGCATTTATCTGCATCTTGAACATCTCAATACCTATGAAAACCTAATCTCTGTTTTCTCCCAGACCTCTCCATTTTATTTTTTTCATTTATTACATTTACTGAAAGTGTTTAAGAGAGAGACAAACAGAATTTCCTTTTGGTGGGGGTTGTGGGAACAGAAAGGAAACTCTGTTCCCGTTCTGAAGAGCTTAAAGCACAAGTGGACGAATTAAAGTGCCCTGATTTCAGTGGGAATCTTGGATGGAGTTGTTCTCACCCCCTTGAAGTGTCCTTGAAATTCCCTTTGGAGAGAATGGTGCTGCCTGTGGAGAGAAGGAGATTCCCACCTGTTTCTTCATGGAATATTTTCATCCTAAACAGGACAATGAATAACAAGGAAGGATCTTTGAAGCCCTAAATTCATGTTCAGTTGTTCTTCCAAACATCCTGCCATGGAAAATTGTGCTAGAAGACGTCTCCAATAAAGATTTAATCATATAATCTAATATATGAATATTAAATGTGCTCCAGGGAGCCAGGTATGCATTGCAAACATCTGTAATAAACATGTATAATCCAACAAGCTTCTGGAGTATTAAGAAATTACCAAAAATAGAAAGGAGAGGGTTTTTTTAAATAATTTCCTTCCAACTTGAAGCAGATGTCTTCCAATTACTGGTTCATTTGGAGATGATGTTGGGAGGGTTTTGATTCAGGAGGTTTTTTGACAGAGAGGAAGCACAGACTCAAATAGGTAAAAAATACACAGAAGATCCTTTAAAGTAATTTTTCTTCATCTTTTGGACTCTAATTTCTGCTTCAACCTTTTGTGTTTTCCAGCAGTGAAGCTCCAGACACCCACAGCAGTGCTCCCAGTCCCAAAATACTGATTTGGGTGGGTGGGTGATGAGTGTGTGGAGGAGGCACTGGGCTGAGAGGCTCTTTGCAGTAAAAACTTACCCAAACCTTCAGTGTTTCCATGTGGAAATCATGGGATGGTGGCTGCTCCTCCAGGGAGAAGGATCTCAAGGAGCCTGGGACACTCTGCCCATTTTATATCTCAATTTCCCTGGAATTCTCTGTGCAGCCAGCCTATAAAACCTGGGCAAACAAAACAAAAATGGGTTGAAAACTTTGAATTCAGCATTTAAAATACCAAGCTGAGTCTAAAAAGCTGAGCTGCTCCTTGAGCTCCCTCAGATGTGGTGGTGGTGCAGGACAAATGTGTCTTCTGCTGCTTGTGAAGCTGCACGAGCAACGAAGCCAGAGGGAGACGAAAATATCCTAAAACCTCTTTCTTTTGCATCTTTCTGCCAACTTCTGCGATGCTGACGAAAGATAACGTTGAAATTTCAAAGCTGGGGAGAAAAAAAATCTCCCTGATGATTTTTTTGTGATGTCAGAGGAAGAAGGAAGCCAGCTTGAAATGAAGGGCTGCTCTCGGGCTCTAATCTTGTAGACACCTACTTAACTTTAAGCCAATTAAATCAATGGACTACTTAACCTTTGCCTACAGGAGAAAGGATTTGCCAGCACAGTTTATATTAGTGCCCCAAACCAAATAAGCAACGCTCCAAAAAGCACTCTTCTTTCAGCAAAGCTCTATCTGCCCTCGGTGTCACGGGCATAAAGCTTCAGCCAGGGACTCAAAGGAAACCTTTCCTTTCAGTGACACCGCTGGAACTTGTTCCTCTCAGAAAAACAAGCCCCAAACAAAGCATTGCCAGGGTGGAGGCTGCGTTTTCCAGAGCCAGAGCTGGTGTTTGAGCCCAGTTTGCTCCTGGTTTCTGGAAATCCAGAATGAGCTGGGCGCCAGATTCCCTCAGGGTTTCCAGCGTGAAATATCTTCCAGGAAGATATTCTGGAAATACAGGGTATTTCTGTAGATAATTCTGAAGATATTTCTGGAAATACAGGGTATTTCTGTAGATAATTCTGAAGATATTTCTGGAAATACAGGGGCAGTTTAATGAGCTGGGCGCCAGATTCCCTCAGGGTTTCCAGAGTGGAATATCTCCCAGGAAGATATTCTGGAAATACAGGGTATTTCTGTAGATAATTCTGAAGATATTTCTGGAAATACAGGATATTTCTGTAGATAATTCTGAAGATATTTCTGGAAATACAGGGGCAGTTTAATGAGCTGGGCGCCACATTCCCTCAGGGTTTCCAGTGTCCAGTATCTCCCAGGGGTACCCATCCCACAAAAGGGCGAGCTCAGAGGGAGTTGCAGCCCTTTTGCGGCAATTTTTTGGTATTTTGGTGCTGCTCTGGCACTCTGGGCTGGAGGGGTTTGCGAGAGAGAAAACGTTCGCGTGCAAAATGTAATGAAAGCCAGGGCTCCCCTGCACAGCCCCCCTGGGCCAGCAACACGTTACATCATTTGTCACTGGACACGTTGGGAGTGTGTCACTGGAAAAACCTTTAAAAGCCGAGCTGGAAGTGCCGTGGAGACAACTGCGGGGGGAAAAAAGACAGCATCATTTATAAATGTTTTTGTGTCTACTATTTACATTTTGGGGCATTTCGATGGAAAAAAAAAGGAAACAGAAAGGCTCCACTTGACATCTTCCCAGATGGTAACAACATCTGTCTAGATGGCAGCCCAAGGATCTGACATTTTATGGGTGAAAGGGGGAGCATTTTGGGATTTCTTGTTTTATTTTGCTTTTTTTCCCCCCAACCAGATTAATTGTCCTGCACGTTGGTCCCATCACTCTTTGCTTTGGGCCATCTGGTCAGATGTCATTAACCCTGGAGACCAACAGCCCAGGAAAGTGGAACCATATGTTCTCAGCAAAGATAAACAGTAAATAGGAGCCCGTGCAACAGAATCGTGGGTTTGGGGCTTGTTTGGGGTTTTTTTTGTTGTTAAAATGAGCACAGAAACATTTTGGTGGCAAAGCACGTGCACCAACACATCCTGCTGTGCAAATCCCAGGAATTCCATGGCCCTGTGGCAGAGCCGCTCCCGTGTCTGGGGTCTGGATCCCATCTCTGCCCTGTGCTCCGAGGAAGGGGTCATTGCCACCTTGGAATGACGCTGGATCCTGCAGGAAAATTCCCCATCTCTCACCACAGGGTCACTGAGCCACTGCACCCTCTCTCCACCTCTCCCTGGTGCAGCTTGATCTCTGCTAAATTCTAAATTCCAGCTAATTCTTCTAAAGATCTTATTTCCTGCCCGTTTTGTGGGACAAAAATGCAAAGAGTGATGGGACCAACGTGCAGGACAATTAATCTGGATGGAGGAATAAAAGCAAAATAAAACAAGAAATCCCAAAATGCTCCCCCCTTCCCCCAGAAAATGTCAGATCCTTGGGCTGCCATCTAGACAGAGGTTGTTACCACAAAATGGGATAACACCCAGACTCTTGGCTGATGAGACAGGCTGGATGATTTCTTCCTTGCCAGGTGTTGTTTTTATTATATTTTTTAATCTATTTTGTGCTGAAACCTCATTTCCAGACAAGGGCACTGTAATTTCAGCGCAGAAATCCAGGGAGAAACCAGTGGAGCAAGAGATTGTTGTAACAAAACATCCACTTGCTTGGATTATTTACCATCAAACAGCACCAACAACAGCACCTGTGGAGAATTGTGTGGTGATACAACACTGGAAAGAATTTGAGCTGAATCCCTGCCTTGCAGGTTTGTGTGAGTGCTTCAAACCTCAGCTGAATTTATCTGCTGGAGCTTTGTAGTCCCAAATATTCCCCTCCTTGCCATGATCCATGCAGGATCAGCTCTGCTTGGAGCAGCTCAGGAGGGAGGATGGGGTTGATCATCTGCAAATCTCTACAAGCTCACCCATAACTTGTATTTCACTTGTGGATTTCTTTCCCAGGAGGAACCATCTGAACACTCAGATTCACGGAGAAACAAACCCACAAAGATTTCATGGGCATTTCTCTGGAATTATCCTTCAGAAGACACAGATTTCTGATTTGTTAGCAAAACACTCCAGCAAAGAGCAAAGCCCAGTTGTCCCCACTTTCCTTGCTCACAATGCATTGCTGCACCTGAATAAGATATTTGCATCTAATTGTTAATAAACAACTGGCAGCTTGTAGAAGACAAGCTGTGGGATTTGACATTATTTTGCCACTTGAGTTATTCATCCCATGTCTCACTTGGCCAGCATTAATTGAAGTTGTAGGTTAATGCAGGCTGACAGCATTAAAGCAGCCTGGCCTCCAGTGTATCGGCCAGAGATGCATCCTGTGCCATAAAACAGAATAAAGCATCATGGTACAACAAGATATTCCTCTCCTTTGGATGTTTTATATTGCAGAAACACTCATTGTGGACATGATCAGCCCAACACTTCCCCCACCTTTGCTGCCATGCCCAGCTTGGCCAAGGCCATGTTCTGTCACATTTGGGAATCAGTGAGAATCTGGATTCATCAGATTCCTCTGAGCATTCTGGAATATCCTCTCTGGGCATTCTGGAATATCCTCTCTGGGCATTCTGGAATATCCCCTTAGCTGGGCTGCTCCTCCTGCAGCCACCCTGGCCAGTTTGATCATATTTAGCATGCATTCTTCACACATGATCCTATTACCATTCCAATGCTCCTGCTTTTGCTTATTCAGGCTGACCTTCGGCATCTCCTGCCATCCTCTGCCATGGTCAAGACCTCCCAGCTTGTTGCCTGGTGGCCCCCAAAGGAAGGTGTGAAGATTAACAGCCCAGAGGATGTATTTAATGAATGGCAACAAGGGATTAGTGACACAGTGTCACCTTTCATGGCCTCTTTAAGCAGGCGAGCTGACACCCGTTTATTTTTGTTTGCACTGTTGAGTAAACTCTGGGAACAGACTGGATTTACAGTCCCTGCTGCCCCAGTGCCTCCTCCTGTCCACCAGCCTTACATTGGGAGGGGATAAAACCAGGATTCTCCTCCTCTCCACCAGCCTTGGGAGAGGATAAAACCAGGATTCTCCTCCTGTCCACCAGCCTTGGTGAGGGGATAAAACCAGGAATCTCCTGCTGTCCACCAGCCTTGGGGAGAGATAAAACGAGGATTCTCCTGCTGTCCACCAGCCTTGGTGAGGGGATAAAACCAGGAATCTCCTCCTGTCCACCAACCTTGCCTTGATGAGGATAAAACCAGGAATCTCCTCCTGTCCAACAGCCTTGGTGGGGGGATAAAACCAGGATTCTCCTGCTGTCCACCAGCCTTACTGGTGCTTACAAAATTTAACCTTGGTAGGTGTCTTCACCTACCAAGGCGAAGTTCTACTCTTCTTCATTCCATCCTCAATCCTCTCCCCCTTTGCAGATCTCTTGATGAAATCCACAGAGCAAATTTATCCCTGACACCCTTAAATTCCATCTCAGGGCAGCTGCAGGGAAAAAAAAAATAAAAAAGTACACCCAAAGCACAAATGGGTCAGTGGGACAGGAATCCCAGGGATGGCAGGGTGGGAAAATCCTTCCTTGGGAATGAGAGGTGGAATCAGGAAAGGGTGGCTTGGACTCCGTGTACAGGGGTAATCTCTGCTGC
Organism: Chlorospingus semifuscus; assembly: GCA_035048045.1. Lineage (NCBI taxonomy): Eukaryota > Metazoa > Chordata > Aves > Passeriformes > Passerellidae > Chlorospingus > Chlorospingus semifuscus. Next base: position 1,546,405 of record JAWWMS010000060.1, on the reverse strand, counting down.
TGACAATAAATGAATACATTTTGTAGTGCTGAGGAAAATTCAGTCTTTCCCAAGCAGCTTTCATGGCAAATGTTGCAATTGTATCTGAAATGCCAGGCAGGAATTACTGACCCCAAATAAAGGCCAATCCTGTGGCTTTGATTTCTCTCCAATTCAGGGAGTCTCCTGTGATTGTATCCTCACTGGGTCAAGGACAGAGGCTGATGTTTCCTTTGCAGACACGAGAAAACAAAAAAGAAAATCTAAAATCAGCCCAAAATCCTGAGCAGGAGTTCAGGGAAATGCTGCTCTGATTTAGCTTTGATGCATTTGCAAATGTATTTAAATTGTGCTCCGGATCTTGGCTGATTATTGAGAAAATGGAATTTGTGTCAAGGAAGAATTTGTGGCACAATAGAGACCTGAGAGAGGAGCAGACAAAACAGAGAATGCCTTTTAGAGATGTTTATCTATTTGTAGGTGATGTTTATCTATTTGTAGGTGATATTTATCTATTTGTAGGTGATGTTGATCTGTTTGTATGAGATGTTTATCTATTTGTATGTTCTTCATGCAAAATGCAGCACAGATGGAGCCATTAAAATCCCAATTTTGGAAATTTGGGCATTTGGCAGTGGAAGCTGTGAGTGAGTCAGGCCTGAGCTGTGCCAGTCTGGACCTTCAGGAACCGAGGGGATCCCTCTGGGGTCCCCATCAGGAGCAGGGTGGGAGCTGCAGGATTGGCAGGAGGGAAATTGGGAGATTCCCATCAGCCAAGGGCAGGGCAGGAAAGGAGGGGAAAGCTGCCCCAGGCCTTTGGCTCAGGGTGCTGCAGTCTGCTCCATTATCTTACAGATTAATTTCCCCTTCACTTCACGGCTTTGTGTCTTTTTTGGGTTGTTTGGTTTTGGTGGGTTTTTTTTTATTTGGTTTTTTTGGGTTTTTTGTTTGTTTTTTTTTTTTTTTTTGGTTTTTGGGTTATTTTTTGTGTATTTTTGAATCACGCTCGCTATTATTTTTAAGGCAATTAAAACCCAGAAACGAGACCCAAGGAAACACCCACTGCATTCCTGGGATGATCCGTCTGTGCTCCCTGCATTCCAGCCCGGCTCAGAGGTGGGAGGCAGCCGGGTGCCAACAGCACCACGCCGCATTCCCACCGGGAAAAATCCACGGGCAAAGCAGGATGCGCCAACCCCGGCGCTCCCAATGAACACAAGGGCTGGAATAAATCCCTCAGGGCCTTTTTCCAAGTGCTGCTTCAACAGAGAGTGCACAAAACGCCTTCCACACACCGGGACAAACCTATCTTGGAAAGAAAAAAGCACCAATTAACATTGCAGAGCCTCCGCACCCAGATTCCTGCCGGCTGGCATTTCTGCCCTTGGATGCTGCCTGTCTTTGCCGCTGGATTCCTGAGGCTTAACACCTTAATTCCTGAAATGAGCCCCAGTCCTAATTCCCGAGTTTAGGAAAACAACATTCCTGCCATTGAATGAAAACGTTTGTACACAGTTCATAAACCATCTTCCTGAGGGGAGGGGGAGCTGGGAGCGCATAGAAGTGCATTGTCCATGGACCCTGCAGCTCCATCTTCATCCAGCACTGCTCAAATATTCCAGAATGTTCTGCTGGACACGGCCATGGCCGTGCACAAATCCCAACAATCACGGCATCCTTGTGGAACTGGATGGGATTTAGGGTCCCATCCAACCCAACCAATCCAGCCCAACAGAATCCAATCCAATCCAATCCAATCCCATCTCATCCCATCCCATCCAATCCAATTAAATCCAATCCATTCCAAACCAATCCAATCTAATCCAATCCAATCCATTCCAAACCAATCTCATCCAATCCCATCCAACCCCATCCAATCCAAACCAATCCAAACCAATCCAATCCATTCTATTCCAATCCATTCCAAACGCAAGGATCCAGAAAATTCTCCATGCTGTGGATTGGATTGGATTGGATTGGATTCGATTCGATTCGATTGGTTTGGATTGGTTTGGATTGGATTGGATTGGATTGGATTGGATTGGATTGGATTGGATTGGATTGGATTGGATTGGATTCGATTCAATTCGATTCTATTCAATTTGATTCGATTCGATTTGATTCGATTGATTTGGATTGGATTGGTTTAGAATGGATTGGATTGGATTGGATTGGATTGGATTGGATTGGATTGGATTGGATACGATTCGATTGGTTTGGATTGGATTGGATTGGATTCGATTCGATTCGATTCGATTTGATTCGATTGATTTGGATT
>JAWWMS010000060.1:1467888-1482583 GCA_035048045.1 Chlorospingus semifuscus | reverse complement strand
ATGAGACCAATCCCAGATGCACCTGTTGCATCCCACAGCAGCAGATAATCAATGTTTACATTTTGTTCCTGAGGCCTGTCAGCTTCCCAGGAGGAAAAACCCTAAGGAAAGGAATTTCCATAAAAGATGTCTGTGACACCACACCACCACCAGGCCCCAAAACAAGGTGCCCACCGGTAATGCTGGGCCCAGGGACAAGAACAACAGGAACCAGCCCTGCTCCCACCCACTGAGCCCAGCCAGTGTGTCACCCTCCTCTGTGTCATGGCTGTAAAAATATCTCCAAAAAAAATTATTTTTTTCTTTTTTTTTTTCCCTTTTCTTTTCCTATTTATTTTTATTTTTGAAGGCCTGACTCGGCCAGGTGGAAAAAGTTTGCATCAGAGCCGGGGCTGAGGAGGGTGACGGGCGTCTGCTGGTTTGACGCGAAACGGGAGGAAAAAGGGGAAGGAAAAAAAAGGAAACTTTGCAATTCCGAGTGCTTTGCCCAGAGGTGTGGCCTTTTTATGTCCTTTTTGGACATAAACCTCTGGTGTTTGTGGATTAATTTTCCTGACAGCCCCAACCAACCAAACCCAGCATCGCCGCGAGGTCCATCTCACATTTCCCACCTTTCACTGCCTCCAGTCCTTTCTTTCCTTCCCAAAAACCGATCCTGGATGTGCAGAGTTCCATCCTAAAGCATCCCCAAAGAGGCAGCAGGAGCAAGGCTTGATTGAAGGAGAGCCAGGAGCAAACAAGAAAGGGCTCAGGTCATAAAATTCCTCAGGAATTTTAGCAGTCGAGGATCAGGAATCCACAACAACGAGGGCACAGGAGAGAGAAACAAACAATTCTGGGTAAAATAAAGAATTCTGGGTAAAATAAAGCTTGAATCCCTCTGTGTTCCCCTTGTCTGCCCTACCAGCCTTGCCAAAATGACTTTAAATCCACAACTTTGAAGGATAATTGCATTTTTTACAGGAGGAGTTGGAGCAGTGGAGCCAGGTGGGTTCAGCTTGGGGAGGCTTCATTCCCATTCCCTTGAAATTCCTGAAGCCTTCAGAAGGAAATTTTTCCTTCCTAAAGCTCCATAGAGTAGCTTGAGTTTCTAGATTTCGTATTTAATTGCCTTTATAAACTTCTCCAGAATTAACCCCCTATTTTTTTGCCTTTTCCTTTCACATTCAAGATTCCCAGAAAGTTTGGATTTCCTCCTTTTCTTCACCTCATTCCTGAGCCCTTTGGGCTTCTCCCCATCATTCCCACCAACACTGATCTCACAGGTACAGGAATATTCTTCCCTCTACAGAAAACTTGACATTTGTGGCTGGGACAATCCCAGCTCCAATTATCACATTCTGGGGCTGGGTTTTGAGGTTTTGGTTGGGATTTTTTTCAGCAGGACAAAAGCAGAGCCGCACAACAACCACCTAAAAGCATTTCAGAGCTGCTGGAGCACTCCTGTCACCACGTGGGACGTGCCAAGCCACAGGAGATGTGACACAGCCACAGCTTCATTCCCATGGAAATTCACCCCTCAGCTCCACCAGGCACTAAAATTCCCAAATCTAACGCAATTTTGACACAAAACATGAAGAGCTGGACAGTTCTGTTCCTGCCATCCCTCCAGGCTAATTTAATCCTGCAGGAAAATGGGTTTGGAGTCTATTTTGGAGTTTTTTTCCAGCATGGGAAGAGGATAATAACAATGCAAAGGGAAGCCCTGAGCTTTAAATCTCACCCCTTCATTTTGTCCCCCTCAACAGCAGCCTGGGACACCAAATCCAAGTTCTTGGCTGCAAAAACCAAGGGACTGGTGCCTCCAAATCCGTGCTGTGGCTTTGGGGAGGTGCAGTGGCCGAGCTAATTTGGTGCCTTTTCCTGTTTTTTTCCAGGGCAGGTAGAGCACAGAGGGAATTGCTGGGAATTTGAGCTGCTCTGGGCTGGCAAATTCAGGGTGTCACACCCAGCTCCAGACTGGTTAATGCTGAGCCCAAAAAGTTTGGCTGCTGGGTGGGACCATCCTGACACCCCCTAATTCCCCTAATTCCCTCCTGACCCCCCAAATACCCCAAAATCCTCCCAAATCCCCATCCTGACCCCCCCAGGTTCTGCCCTTTCTACAAGACCATGGCCATGCTGCATCCTGACACCCCCAACTCACTCCTTGCCCCCCAAATTCCTTCCCCGACCCCCTGAACACCCCAAAACCCCCCAAACAAGTGGGGGTCCCAGCTCCCCTCTGCAGAGCATCTGTGCAAACAAACACCTCCAGCAGCAGCCCTTCCCTCCCTGCAGGAGGAAAATCCGGGGCAGGGAGAGCCCTGGAACATCTGCTGTCCCTAATGGGAGCAGCCAGGCTCAGCATTCCCCAGCACGGAGCTCAAAAATTGCATTTCATCATCGGGGCAGGGATTTCGGCACCACTCGGTGCCGTCACCAGCGTCCCATCCGCGCAGGGCTTCAGACAGGGCGGGATTAGGCGCTAATTGGATTGCTGCTCTCAATTAAAGCGACTGCAGGGCTGACAGGGAGAGCTGCAGCGTCTGTGGCAGCACGTGGGGGATTTACAGAGCTCAGGAAGGGGGAAAACCTTCCCTGGAGGGGAGCAGGGATCACCTGGCCCCAGGGATTCCATGGATATTTCATATCAGGATGGATGGGGTATAACCAAATGTCCCCACAGCATCTCAGGGGTGGAAACCTTCCCTGGAGGGGAGCAGGGATCACCTGGTCCCAGGTAATCCTTGGATATTTCACATTCAGGATGGATGGGATATAACCAAATGTCCCCACAGCATCTCAGGGGTGGAAACCTTCCCTGGAGGGGAGCAGGGATCGCCTAGTCCCAGGTAATCCTTGGATATTTCATATCAGGATGGATGGGATATAACCAAATGTCCCCACAGCATCTCAGGGATGGGAACAGTACCTGGAGGGGAGCAGGGATCGCCTGGCCCCAGGGAATCCATGGATATTTCACATTAGTCAGGATGGGATGTGATCAAACACTGCAGGATTCACCCGAGGCAATCCATGGATATTTCACATCAAATGTCCCCACAGCATCTCAAGGATGGAAACCTTCCCTGGAGGGGAGCAGGGATCACCTGGCCCCAGGGAGTCCGTGGATATTTCACATCAGATGGATGGGATGTGATCAAACATGGCAGGGTTCACCTGATCTCAAATTAATCCATGGATATTTAACGTCAATCAGGATGGGATCTGATCAAACACTGCAGGATTCACCCGAGGCAATCCATGGATATTTCACATCAAATATCCCCACAGCATCTCAGGGATGGGGACAGTACGTGGAGAGGAGCAGGGTTCACCTGGTTCCAGGGAATCCGTGGGTATTTAATGTCAGGAGGGATGGGATGTGAGCAAATATTGCAGGGATCACCTGATCTCAAATTAATCCATGGATATTTCGTATCAGGATGGGTGGGATGTGATCAAACATTGCAGGGTTCACCTGGTTCCAGGGAATCCATGGATATTTAATGTCAGGATGGGATGTGATCAAACATCTCCTCTCTTCCCACAGACCTCAGCTGGACAGGAGAAAGAATTTTATAGATCAGAAACTATAAACAACCTTGAGACTGAGAAATGAAGAGTTCTGACTCCTTCTTCGACCACCAGACTGAGAAAAGAGACTTTCCAACCCATTTTGGGGTCACTCTGAGCAGCCAAAGCCACGAGACTCGGAGTGTGACCCCAGCTAATATAAATATAAATGTGCTGCCTTCCTCCAGGAGCTGCTGCTCCTCATCCTCCTCAGGGCTGGGAGCCTTTCCCCGCTGGCGATTCCAGCCCTGCAAAACAAGCCCAGGCTCCAGAAGGGCCCTGTCTGGCCAAAATGCAAAACTTCCCCACAGGGCACAAGTGGGCTGTGTTTTTCTGACCAGGGAACAGCGTTAGGCCCCTTTCATCACCTTTTTTTTTTTGCACTTCTTTCAGGAGTGATTTAAATTGGAGGCAATAGTATTGAACCTCTGACACTCTGAATCACACACTCCAGCTCCAGCCTTTTTCTAGAACCACTTTGCCTGCAGCTCTTGTGGTTTGGTCTGGTTTCTTTCCCCCCTCAGCATTTGTTCTTTCCACTCTGTTTGTGCCACCTCTGTGAAATTTCAGTTCATTTTTTTATTTTTTTTGCCTCGGTATAGGAGAAAGTGCTGGTGACTGCTGAGGGCTCCTTCCCCAATTCTGTTCCAAACCCAAGGCTTGCTTCCAACCCTTCCAAAAACGTGCTGAGCCCTCATCCCCTCCTCTATTGCATGGGAAAACACCCAGAAAATCCAAAATTGCTCAACAGAAAGGAAAAAGCAGCTTGGAAACCCCTCTGGGAAGGAGCCAAGGAACTATCCCAAGGTGTGGGGGTGAGAACAGCAGAGTCACCCTCAGAATTGGATGGAGCAGTGTCACCAGTGTGGAAACCCAGGGCACCACTGGGAATATTTCTGTGTCTGCTCTGGAGTGCTCTGACCCCAGGGCAGCACTGACTTTGACCCTCATCCATGGAGAAAGTTTCCTAAACTCCAGAATCCACAAAAGTGTGAAACAGATTATAGAGAGCAGTGTAGGCGTGTCACTTAGGTGGGAAATTGAGGGTTTGGGATTTTTAGTGTGATGTGGATGGGAGCAAGATGGAGGGCACAGGGTGTCATCCTGGGTTTCTTCTTCTTGCTTCTTCTTCCTCCTTCTCTATGGGTTTGGGTGGCATTTTGTAATTGGGTGGAAAAATCCTCTTTGGGGGCTCTTTGGGATCAGCTATTGGGTTAAAAGGGAAATAATCCAGGTGTCAGTTCTGAATTGGAGGGTTTAGTCTTAAAAGACCTTGTCACAAGAGATTGTTGGCCATTTTGTGCCTTCTAATGAAAAGCCGCCCAACTCACGGTGGTGAGGCTGTTTTACTGATAAGAAATAATAAACACTTGAGTTCAAACATGAATTATCATCCCAAGTGCCTTCAATCCAGACCCAGAGAAACCCACAACTGGCACCCCCACAGGCCAGCAGGGTGACAGGGGGGTTCTGCTCAGGATCCAGGCCCACACAGAATATTCCAGAATATTCCTGTGGGAGATGATGGCCATGGCAGTGATCCTGGAGCTGGGATCACTGGGGTTCTCCCTGCAGGACCTGAGGTCCCACATCCAGCCCTGCCAGGACCACACAGAACCTCCAAAGAGGGTGGAAAACCCGGAATTCACAGACAAAAGGGCTTTCCACTCACATTTATAGAAAAAGGGGGGGAAAAAGGAAGCAAATATCATTTTCCCTGCATTATTCTTGCACTTTATGCACCAAGCTGGGCTTGGGAGCCCCGCCTGAGCTGGGATCACCCAGTCCCTGCACTCAGCCTTGGGTTTTAAGCTCAGCATGAGGTTTTATTATCATCCAGCTCTTTGTGAGCCAGGCCAGAGACTTGTGCTGCCGTATCCAAACAAAAACTTGTGGTTAAGCCTGCCAAAAACTCCTGCATGGATTTTCCCTCTGTGTCTGGGAGGAGAGAAATGCACAACAAACACCCTGCACCGACAGGGCTGTGGATTTGGGGTGTCCCTGTGTGTGTGGGACCTGTCCCCAAAGATAACTTTAACGATTGGGTGATTTCTCCTGCTTTTTTTGTTCTTCTTTTTTCTTTAACTCCCCCCCTGCTTATGCAGTGAGCTCCTAATATCCTGATTGGAACCAGATTTGCATGAATTAGGAGTCGAAATTGGAGCAGCGACTGCTGTGCAGAGGATGTAAAGGGAATAAAATGAATGGGGTATTAACCTTCAACCACTGAATATTAATCAGTGTTTCACAAAAAAGAAAATACAGAGGCTGCCACACTAAATATTTTTAGCATTTATTGACGGGCTTGATTTCCTCTCTCTTTTAGACCTTTTGCTTCCAATCACGGACCATAAAAAATCACAGAGAAGATGGGGAGGGCTCTAGAGGGGGAAGGGGTGAGGAAAAAACCCCGAGCTCATCCATTTTCTTGGATGCTGGAGGATATTTGTGAGTTATGCAACACCAAAACCCAGCTGACAAACAGAGCTCCTAATCCCACAAGTGCTCGGTTCAAAGGCTTGGTTCTCCAAGTCCCAAACCAAACAGAAATCGACCCCGGAGCCCAGCGAAGCCTTCGGAAATGAAGGCACCATAAAGAAATAAACTCCTTAAAAGCCCGACTTCCCCTGTGCTGAAAGGTAAAATGCACTTGAAAATCAGCCCGATAAAAGAAAGAATGGCCTGGTTAAATGAGTATTTCAATTCTCTTTTTGCTCCAGTTCGTCAAATAACCCTGTGGAAAATAAAATATGAAAATATGAAAATATGAAAATATGAAAATATGAAAATATAAAACTATAAAAATAGAAAAATATGAACATTTAAAAATATAGAAAATGAAAATATAAAACTATAAAAATATGAAAATATAAAACTATAAAACTATAAAAATATAAAAATATAAAAATATAAAAATATGAAACTATAAAAATATAAAAATATGAAAATATAAAAACATAAAAATATAAAATTATAAAAATATGAAAACATAAAAATATAAAAATATAAAAATATAAAAATATAAAAATATAAAAATATAAAAATATAAAAATGTAAAAATGTAAAAATATAAAAATATAAAATATATATTTATATTAATAATATCTATTTATAAAACTATATAAATATATAAATATATAAATATATTATTAAGTATGAAATTTAATACATCAAATACACTATATCAAATATAGTATATCAAATATAAAACATAGTATATAAAATATGAAATATAAGATATAAAATATAAAATGTAGAATAGAAAATAGAAAATATTAAATAGAAAATAGAAAATATTATCTATAATACATAAAATATAATACATAAAATATGGAATAATAAAATATAAATCTTGTCCCTGGAATGGTGACATCCCCATGGCACTGGAGGCACTTTGGGAACAGCAGCCAGGGGAGGTTGGTGCCCATGCCAGCTCCTGGGACACAGGGCAATGGTTCAGCTGGGAGTTTTACTGGGATTAACAGGCATGGCCGTGGGTTTTTTGGGATATAATGGGCTGTGCAGGTGGGATGGGAGAAGGAGATTGGGTTAAAGCCACCCCAGCACCCACAGCTGGCAGGGAAACCACATCAAATTGTGCTGTCACCCAGAGTTTTCTCCCAAATAATGTCTAAAATACAAAAAAAACCCCTCACACAAATGGAAAACTCCAGAACTTCTTCTTTTGTCATTGCTCCCCTGCAAAAATTTGGCGCTGGGGGGAATTTAAAAACCAGAGCAGGGCAGAGACAATCCCCAAGCTCCCAGACTCTGGTGCCCTCCTTGGCGCACCTTTGCCAAGCAGAATCCATTTGTTTTCATTGCCTTCTTATCAGGTTACCTGGATTTGTGTCAGGGCTCAGAGAGGACCTGAGGGGGGGCAGAGAGAGAGAAAACAGCGGTAGGTTTTCAGGAAATAGCAAGTTCTTTTTCACTGAGATAGGAATCACTTGGCAGCCCACGGTGAAATACTTCTGGGTTCCAGAAGAAAGCCAGGGGGGAGGAAAGCAAGCAAGGAAAGGGAAGATGCTAATGAACTGCAGAGGAGAGAAAAATAAAGTTGAAAAGAAAAGGAAAACAAACGAATGGAAGTGAAACTGGAGGCTGGGCAGGCAACAGCATCCAGCTGATCCACGGGGAGCTGCAGGGCCTGAGTCACCAGATAAGGAGAGATCTCCTTTCCTGGGAATGCTCAGGGATAGGTGGCGTTCAAGGCCCAGCAATAGCAGCATTCCAACCATTTTGGCACAAAGAATCCTCAGGTACCAGGTGAGCACAAATTCATGGATGTGCTCGCCTCTGCCTTGGGAAGATGAGAGCCTGGCAGGTCTCTCTGAGGGCGGAAACAGCAAGAAACTCATGGAATTCCATGGAATTCCCTGGGTTTGGAGGGGCACACGAGGCTCTTGTGCTTCCTTTTGGAATCCCAGTGCCCCTGGTGAGCTGTGCCACATCCCCTAATTCAGTGCCCTAAAATCTCCTGCTGCAAGTCCTGTTCCTTCTGAATCCAAGCAGACACAATCCAGTGAGGAGCAGAGGGAGCTCCCAGTCCCACCCAGGACAGGGGAAATCCCAAAGTGATTCCCAAAGGAGCCACAAGGCTCTTGTGCTTGCTTTTGGAATCTCAGTGCCCCTGGTGAGCTGTACCACATCCCCTAGTTCAGTGCCCTAAAGTCTCCTGCTGCAAGTCCTGTCCCTCTGAACCAGAGCAGAGACAATCCATGAGGAGCAGAGGGAGCTCCCAATCCCACCCAGAACAGACGGAATCCCAAAGTGATTCCCAAGGGAGCCACAAGGCTCTTCTGCTTTCTTTTGAATTTCCCAGTGCCCCTGGTGATCTGTGCCACATCCCATCCTTCACTAATTTTCCAGAGTTTCATCAGGGATTACAGAGCTGAAACAAAGCATCCCCAAATTTCCACGCTGCACCTTTGAGACCAGAAAAGCGCCAGCTGGATTTTTTTTTTTTTAATAATTTTAGTTTATCTTTTTTCTTTTCTTTTTCTTTTTTCTCCTTGTTAAACTGTCTGTGTTGCTTTTTAACCATTATCCCGAGCACATGGTTCAGCCTTTCCCAAAACCAAACCAAAACAGAAAATCCTGAGGTGTGAGAAGATTAAAGATTTTGAGATCTGGACATTTCCAAATCAGAACCAGATGTTGGGAATAAACGGGGCTGGCAGGCAGCCACCACTTGGAAAAGCCAAGGAGCTCTGGCTCTGAGAGGATCCCCTGAAAGCCTGGAGAGAACCAGAGCGTCAGCACTTCCCTGCTGTCCTCAGGACCAGGAGAACTCCGGGGATTTATCCTGGTTCCCACCTAAAGGAATATCACCACCATTTTTGAACCATCTCTGGTGATTTCTGAGTGTTCCTGCTGCCCATCCATCCCCAACATTCCAGCAGGCTCAGGCTCCTCTGAGAAAACCTCAAAGCCCAGCTCGGTGTGGATCAAATCACGTTCCACCAAATCTCCAAGGAAACTGCAAGGGGAAAAGCTACAAAGGCCCCTGAATTAAAGAAGTAAATCCATCCTGGAAAGGACAATGGGATGGCCAGAGCCCCTCTGCTGCCAGGGATGGAGAGCAAGGATGGCAGGAGAAGGAAGATGAAGAGAATTGCTGGATTCTGGCTTGGCCAGGGAGCTGCAGAGGGTCAGGAGATGGCTCCAAGATGCCTCTTCTCTCCCTTCTAGCAGCTTTCTGTCTGTGATATCATCATCATCATCATCATCAAATCATCATCATCATTATCAAATCACCATCATCATTATCAAATCACCATCACCATCATCATTATCAAATCACTATCATCATCATCATCAAATCATCATCATCGTCGTCAGATCATCACCAAATCGCATCATCATCAAACCACCATCATCATCATCATCATCATCATCACATCATCATCAAATCATCATCATCATAATCAAATCACCATCATCATCATCATCAAATCACCATCATAATCAGCAACAAATCTTCATCATCATCATCATCATCATAATCATCATCAAATCATCATTATTAAATCACCATCATCTTTGTCATCAAATCACCATCATCATCGTCATCAAACCATCACCAAATCATCATTAGATCATCATCAAATCACCACCACCACCACCACCACCATCATCATCATCAAAGCATCCCAACTATCCAAGTTTCCTCCTCCATGGCAAGGTAGATCCAGACATTTCTGGGGTCTTTAACTCTTCCCTTTTTCTTATCCCAGGAATTTTCCTGCTTATTAACAGGAAAACCACCCAAAGCAAGACTCTGGGCCTCATCAGTGAGGATAAAAAATGAATGTAATTATGTGTCCATGATGGTCAACTTGGGAATTTAACTCTTATCCTGGAAATTTTCCCATTTATTACCAGGAGAACCACCCAGAGCAAGACTCTGGGCCTCACCAGTGAGGAGGAAAAACTGAACATAATTATTTGTCCATGACGGTCAACTTGCTCTACATGAAATCAAGTTCTTGGTCCTACAGCCATTTATGGGGTCTTTAACTCTTCCCTTTTTCTAGGGGGGTTTCAGAAATCTCCTTTATTAGGGGAAAAAGGTTGGAGTGCATTAGGCAGAGTGCCAGGAGCCATGGCAACCTCGGATTTTTCCATCTTCATTACAAGTTCAAGTAAAACCTTCATATAAAAGCGAAATGAAAGGCTACATTATGAGTCCATTTTGAAATGTTTGCCTGGAAGTAAAAGGTTGGACTGCATCCTTTTTCCCCGCGCTGAACACTCTGGTTCTGCGCTGAGCACATTTTTCAAGTCGGATTTTTGTTTTCTTTCAGATTTTATTCCGTTTGCTCACACAGGGTGGGTCGTCTGGTGGTTAGAGAGAGGCATGGAGGCAACTGGGCTCCAGCCTCAGGCTGTTCCTGGTGGCTCAGGGAGTGCTCCTGATTTTAGCCAGGTGATTTGGGTGAATCCCATCAGCCCCAAACATCATTTTGGGGTTTTATTTCCTTTCTTAGCAATGTAACAGTGATGATAATTCCACCAGGATGGGCATTTTAGCACTCATCAAAGCTGATGAAGAAGTCACTCCCCAGCAGAGCAGCTCAGCTGCTCCCACTGTGTTTTCTCCTGGATCAGGAGCATCCCAACTATCCAAATTTGCTCCTCCATGCAAGGTAGATGCATTTCCAAACAGCAGGAGAACATCCCAAAAAGAGCCTGAAGGAATTTGCTCCCCACCACTCAATTTTCTTATCCTGGAAATTTTCCTACTTTTTACCAGGAGAGCCAACCACTCAGAGCAAGACTCTGGGCCTCATTGGTGGGGATAAAAAATGAATTTATGTGTCCATGATGGTCAACTTGGGAATTTAACTCTTATCCTGGGAATTTTCCTGCTGATTACCAGGAGAACCATGCAGAGCAGGACTCTGGGCCTCATTGGTGAGGAGGAAAAAATGATCAGAAGTAATTGTCCACCATGGTCAACTTGCTCTATGTGAAATCATGTTCTTGGTCCTACAGCCATTCATGGGGTCTTTAACTCTTCCCTTTTTCTTATCTCAGGAATTTTCCTACTCATTACCAGGAGAGCCACCCAGAGCAGGACTCTGGACCTCATTGGTGAGGAGAAAAAACGAACATAATTATGTGTCTACTTGGGAATTTAACTCTTATCCTGGGAATTTTTCTTATCCCAGGAATTTTCCTATTTGTTTCCAGGAGAACCACCAGGAGCAGGATTCTGGGCCTCATTGGTGAGAAGAAAAAATGAACACAATTATGTGTCCATGATGGTCAACTTGCTCTATATGAAATCATGTTCTTGGTCCTACAGCCATTTATGGGGTCTGTAATTCTTCCCTTTTTCTTATCCCTGGAATTTTCCCACTTATTACCAGGAGAACCACCCAGAGCAGGACTCTGGGCCTCAATGGTGAGGAGAAAAAATGAACACAATTATGTGTGTCCATGACGGTCAACTTGCTGGATCTGGAAGCCAGAGGGAGAGGTCAAGGAGAGGTTAGAGAATGGCAGGAATTGTCTGTTTGCTTTGCAAAGCCGTGATTGGGAAACCCGAAATTCCCCAGTCTGCTGTAAATCCCGACCCGGGGCCTCTCAGGAGCCACTCAGCCAGTCCTGCAGTGCCACCTGCGTGGGCTCATTCCTGCTCTGGGTCACCTGGAGCTGCTCTGGCCTCGGCCACTCCTGGGAGGAGGCGAATTCTGCAGCTGCCTCTCATTTCTGGGCACTCCTCACCTGGGCCAGGAGGTCATGGCCATAGAGGGAATTCCCTGCCCTGTGGCTCAGGGCTGAGCAGCTTCCCGGGGCTGCAGCAGGAGGAATCTGCACAATCATGTGTCCATGATGGTCAGCTTGGGAATTAAACGCCTATCCTGGGAATTTTCTTATCTTGGGAATTTTCCTACTCATTACCAGGAGAACCACCTGGAGCAGAACTCTGGGCCTCATCAGTGAGGAGAAAAAATGAACACAATTATGTGTCCATGATGGTCAGCTTGGGAATTTAACTCTCATCCTGGGAATTTCTCTTGTCCCGGGAATTTTCCTGCTGATTACCAGGAGAACCAACCACCCAGAGAAAGACTTTGGGCCTCATCGGTGAGGATAATAAATGAATGTAATTATGTGTCCATGATGGTCAACTTGCCCTACATAAAATATGTTCTTATTTATGGGATCTTTAACTCTTCCCTTTTTCTTATCCTGGGAATTTTCCTACTTATTTCCAGGAGAACCAACCAGAGCAAGACTCTGGGCCTCATCGGTGAGGATAAAAAATGAATGTAATTATGTGTCCACCATGGTCAACTTGGGAATTTAACTCTTATCCTGGGAATTTTCCTTATTCCAGGAATTTTCCTGCTGATTACCAGGAGAACCACCCAAAGCAGGACTCTGGGCCTCATGGGTGAAGAGGAAAACATGAACGTAAATTATGTGTCCATGATGGTAAACTTGCTCTACATGAAATCATGTTCTTGGTCCTACAGCCATTTATGGGGTCTTTAACTCTTCCCTTTTTCTTATCCCAGGAATTTTCCTAATGATGCTGGCAAACTTTTCCACCAGGCTGGAAGGAGCCCCTGCCCCTGCTGGACCTGATTTCCCTCCTGCTCTGCTCCAACCCCAACCTGCACGTCCCGGTGGCTGCAAACAGCGCAGAGCCCTTTTTATTTTTATTTTTTATTTTTCTTTTTTTTTCTTTTTTTTTCTTTTTCCTTTTTTCTCCCTCCATCCTTCCTTCCGCTCCTCACCATCAATTAGAGGGCAAAGGCTTCTGAAAAGCTCTTTCCTCCCTAACCTTTGGCAGCCTGGTGGGATAATGACTCCAAAAACTCCAGCATGGCCTTGGTTGGGCAGCAGGAGGTGAGGAAGGTGACCTTCATCCCTCCCTCCTCTTCCTTTCCTCCCCCTGCAGCTGGGGAAGGAGCAGGGGGCTGTTTTGTGGGTTTTCAGCATTGTGGGGTTCTCAAACATTGTGAGGTTTTCAAGCATCATGGGGTTCTCAAGAATTGTGGGGTGTTCAAGAATTGCAGGGTATTCAAGAATTGTGGGGTTTTCAAGTTTTGTGGGGTTTTCAAGCATTGTGGGGTTTTCAGCATTGTGGTGTTTTCAAGAACTGTGGAGTTCTCAGCATTGTGGGGTTTTCAGTATTGTGGGGTTTTCAGCATTGCGGGATTTTCAAGCATCATGTGGTTTTCAGAATTGTGAGGTTTTCAGACCAGGTTGAAGGTGTTGTGCTCCCCAACACCACTTGGGCTGGGTCAGTGTCCCCTGATTGTCCCCAGAGCTCCTGGCCCCTCTCAGCTCTCCCTTGGGAGCATGTAACAATAGAATTCCCTCAGGGAACAAAAAAGGGGCATTTTAGAAAGTTATTTCCACAGGATGAAGATGTTTTGCTCCCCTGCACCACCTGAGCTGGGTCGGTGTCCCCTGATTGTCCCCAGATTGCCCCCAGAGCTCCTGGCCCCTCTCAGCTCTCCCTTGGGATCAGCTCCTGCCCATTAACAACATAATGGAAACCATCCCATCCCAGAGAGAAAAACTGGAACCGCTTTGAGGTGAGAAACCCATTAGCGATTTACAAACCCCTCCCACCCTCCACTGGAGCTTTTCATAGCCAGGAAAATAATAACTCCAACCCACGGGGAGAGGCAGCAGAGCTGGGGTCTCCAGGCCCCAAATATTCCTTGTTCCAGCCATAAAATGGATTTATTAAAAAAATCCCGGGTTTGATTTCATCTGAATTAAAGGAGGATGGGCCCCCCCTGCTCCCCACTGAGCCTGGTTTAATATCTCTGAAGCTGTGAGGTCACAGCTGAGTGTGCAGGATGAGAAAGGCAGGGCTGGAAAAGCCTGGCTGTGTTGGCATCAGTGGCTCAGCAGTGATTTAAATTAAATAAAAGCTGGGAATATGTGTGGGCAGAGTTGGCATGAGCAGGGCCTGGCAGGGCAGGGGTCCTCAGCCATGAAAATGAAAAGTTCTGGTGCCCTTCTGTGCATTCACATCAGTTTTGCCCAGTAGGGATGAGAAAAACAATCAAACTTTTGAGCCACCACTGTGCAACGAAGCATTTTTGGATTCTTTTTCTCCCTCATCATGTCTAGTTTGCAAAAAACTCCCCGATTTTTGCTGTTCTAACTTCAGAGGGGCTGGGGGAGGCTCTGCCCTCAGGAAATGGGAGCTGGGCAGAGCCTTGCCCAGGACAGTCCTGGTGGAGGCTGCCGGCCCTCCTTGGATTCCCAAAATTCCCACAAAACACCAGCAACTGGGAAAATTCCACATTTTCCTTCCCCATTTACCCTGATCCAGCCTCTCAAACACCCTTTGGAAAGATGGGATTCCTTTTCCCTGAAAAATTCCACATTTTCCTTCCCCCACTTTCTCTGATCCAGCCCCACTCCCAAACACCCTTTGGAAGGGTGGGATTCTCTTCCCTGTAACCAAATGCATTAAAAATCAGAATTTTTAATCACAAATTAGTCATTAACAAACCCATGGGGAGACATGGATGTGCCTGAGACTGAAACAACAGCTCCAGCTCTGGAAAATCCATAAATCAGGACAAAAATCCCATCACTTCATGATATTTTAGGAAAATCAGGTTTTTTGCTGCTTCTGCTAGGGAAGGGAAGG
>JAWWMS010000060.1:1418143-1428653 GCA_035048045.1 Chlorospingus semifuscus | reverse complement strand
TCAAGGCTCGGGACAGGGAAGTTTTTCCTCAACACCAACCAAGAGAAAAAATCTCCCAGGGTGTCCAAAAATATCCAATGAAGGATTTTGTACATGGAGAAGGGAAGGGGAAGGGGAAGGGGAAGGGGAAGGGGAAGGGGAAGGGGAAGGATCAGCCCTGGCTTTATGCAAAGGCAGCAGCAGCCTGGGAGCCCCAGAGGTGACCCAGACAGGTCAGAGCTGCTGTCCCTGCAGAGCTCAGCCTCTCCCAGCACAGCCCAAAATACCAAAAACTCCTTTCCAGCCCAGCAGGGAAATATCTGGGATTTGTGGGGATCTCCCCAGCAGATTTTGTGGAAGTGTTTCGCTCCTCATATTGGGGCCATTCACCTCCAGGACAGCATTTTTAGGCTGGGCTGCTAAAACCCTTCCCAGCTCTCCCACCAAGAAGGATCCAACCCCAAACTCCTCCTCGCTCCCCTCCCTTCCAGCTGGCAGCGTTCAGCCCCGAAAAAGACAGGAGATGGAGTGGAAAAAAAAAATAGAAGTAATCCCTGCAGATTCTCATCTTCCTCCTGTCGTCTCCTCGAGTCATTGTTTGGCAGGACGGGAATTTCAGCTCTGGCTGTGCCGGGGAGCAGGATTAGACAGGTCACCGCGGATCGGGTTTCACGTTTTACCTTTTTAACTCCCCGGCTCTGCACGTAGGCTGGGAACGAGCTGGCAGCGCCGGGAGCGGGCGGGGGACAGCAGGGGACAGCAGGGGACAGCAGGGGACAGGCAGGGGACAGACAGGGGACAGACAGGGGCAGGGATGGCAGCTGGGGATTCCCTTCCCAGATTCCCTCCTCTCCCAAAATTGTTCCTCTCCCAGATTCCCTCCTCTCCCAGATTCATTCCTTTCCCAAAATTATTCCTCTTCCAGATTTATTCTTTTCCCAGATTCATTCCTTTCCCAGATTCCCTCTTCTCCTAGTTTCACTCCTTTCCCAGATTCATTCATTTCCCAGGTTTATTCTTTCCCCAGATTCACTCCTTTCCCAGGTTCCCTCCCTTCCCAAAATTATTCCTCTTCCAGATTCCTTCCTTTCCCAGATTTACTTCTTTCCCAAACTTGCTCCTTTCCCATATATTCCTTCCTCTCCCAGATTCATTCCTTTCAGATTCATTCCTTTCCCAGATTTATTCTTTCCCCAGATTCACTCCTTCCCCAGATTCCCTCCTTTCCCAAAATTATTCCTCTCCCAGATTCACTTCCCTCCCAAATTCCCTCCTTTCCCAGATTCCCTCCTCTCCCGGAGCTGCCAAACCCGGGCACCTCTCCCAGGTCCAGCCTCAAAGCAGGGGGGGAAATTAAAGTGTAAATTATCCCAGAGTAAAATTAAAGGGTGAAGAAGAGGAGGGGGTTTGATCCAAAAAGAGTAAAAATTTTTTAAAAGGGTCCTGCTGGAATTTTGCCCTAAAAGGTTTCGCTGTCTCCGAAATTCAGAATTCCAGCAGAGCCAGAAGCCCTCGGTACCCTGAGCATCCGGATTTGGGAGGATGCAAATCCTGGGATTTGGAAAGTTCTGGCACCTTGCAGGACACTCAGGGTGGTTTGGAGCCCCGTGGTTTCAGCAGGAAAAATCTCCTTTTCACCTCTTTTCCCTCAGGCACAAAGTGAATTTCTCCTGCCTTTACACCTCCTTTATCATTTCAGGGTCAGCATCCCTCAGTGAGCCCTGAGCACAAAGATGCTCCCAGGCTGGATTGGGAGGCACCAAAAAATGGAAAAGACAAAGATTCCCTTCCTCAGGGTAATAATTCTGATAAAAACATGTTGAACTTGTGAGTGTTTATAAATTGGAGCTGTTAATGCTCATTGGGATCTTTTGGGGCAGCCCAGGAGGGTTTGTGTCCCAGCCTGGCCCTGTCCTCCTGCACAGCAGCACCACAAATCATAAATTCTAGCTGGAAGTGTCTTAAACACTCACTTAAACAGAACCTTTTGTGCCCCTTCAATGCAGGATATTCTGTAATTCCGTGATTTCCCTGTAGCCAGCATTATTTATACATTTCATATAATATATATAATGCTGGCTATGTATTTTATATATATATATATTTAATATATATAAATTATATACATATAAATATATACAAATATATAAATATATAAGTATATATTTTAATATATATTTTATATAATGCTAAATATATTTATATATTTAGCCAGCATTATTCCTGCTCCACATTGATTCCTAATATGATCAATATTCACCTTGGAGTACAACAGGGTATTTTCTTCCCCATGAGACACTCCTATTAATGAATTCATTATAATTATATCATAATAATGATAATAATTCCATTATTTCCTTGTAGCCAGCATTATTTACATATATATTTATATATTTATATATTTATATATTTATATATGTCTATATTTATACATGTCTATATTTATATATAAATATATTTATATATGTCTATATTCAGCCAGCATTATTGCTGCTTCATATTGGCTCCTAATAAGATCAATATTCACCTTGGAGCATAACAAGGTATTTTCTTCCCCATGAGACACTCAGATTACTGAATTCATTACAATTACATCATTACAATTTATCCTCATTAGCCTCCAAACTCCACGAGGAGATGGAATGACTTTCCCAGGTTCCTCAAGCCAAGCTCCTTTTCCAGGGCAGTGCCCCAGTCAATGACCCATTCTTCCTCCCTTAACGCCTCAAACCACAGGGCAAAAATAATTAATTACCAGATCAATTATTTAACCAGCCTGGCTTCTTTTCCTCCTGCACCAATTGCCTTCACATTTATTCACCTCCTTGTGCCAAGGTTTGGATGCCCAGGTGTTCACAGGACACCTGAAATCACCCATGGGTGACACCTGGGACACCAGTGGGACCTGGAGGGAAATTCTCATCCCTTTTATAGCTGGATCCTGCATCCAGAATGAATTCTCATCCAATTTTGAGCTGAATCCTGCATCCAGCCGGAATTCTTACCCCATTTTCAGCTGAATCCTGCAGCCCAAATTGAATTCTCACCCCATTTGCAGCTAAATCCCACATCCAGCCCCGATTCTCACCCCATTTCCAGCTGAATCCTGCATCCAGCCCGAATTCTCATCCCTTTTACACCTGAATCCTGCATTCAGCCCAAATCCTGCATCCAGCCCCAATTCTCACCTCGTTTTCAACTGAATCCTGAATTCAGCCCAAATTCTTATCCCATTTCCAGGTGAATCCTGCATCCAGCCCAAATCCTGCATCCAGCCTGAATTCTCACCCCATTTCCAGGTGAATCCTGCATGCAGCCCAAATTCTCACCCCTTTCACAGCTGAATCCTGCAGTCCAAATTTAATTCTCACCCCATTTCCAGCTGAATCCTGAATCCAGCCCAAATTCTCACCCCTTTCACAGCTGAATCCTGCAGTCCAAACTGAATTCTCACCCCATTCACAGCTGAATCCTGCAGTCCGAATTGAATTCTCACCCCATTTCCAGCTGAATTCTGAATCCAGCCCAAATTCTCACCCCTTTCACAGCTGAATCTTGCAGCCCAACTTGAATTCTTGTGCTGCACCTGCATCCCCATCCAGCCTGCCCAGAGCCTTTCAGGGTCTCCAAAAAGTCCTGGGCTCAGACACAGATCCCAACATCCCAAATTCCAAGAATTCCAGAACAATTCTAAGGGATTCCCAAGATCCACCTCAAGCAAACCCCCAAGAGGGAAATTCAAAAATTCTGTTTTCCAAGCTGTGCCCCATCTCCCAGCTCAGCCTGCCTACAAATCCAAGGGGAAACTTCTTGAGAGAGAAAAATAGGGCAGGAATCCCTCAAATCACATCAATCCAAGCTCAATGCCCCTCCAAGGACACCTTGGAGGGTTTTATTTGTCCCAAACCATCTGAAAAATGCTCTGAGTCCTCTCCCTTTGACCAACTAAATTCGTGTTTCCCATCAGAGGAAATAAAGACAAACTGGTGAGAGTTGAACACCAAAAATCCCAGAACCTTTAAATTTATTGCCCCAAACCCCTCATTTCTATAATGTTCCTACAGAATGCACAGGGCAAATCCCAAATTTGGGATGGCTCCATCACACCCAGGCAGGAGGAACCTCAATTAGCAATTTCCAGGGCTGAGCAGGTGTTTCCCACCTTGGGGGTGGTTTAGGAGCCTTTTTCCTGCACAGCCACCATGAGCTGAGCACAATTCCCTCATTCTCACCCCTCCAATGCCTCCTAAAACCACAAAAAAATGGGAAAATCCCAGAGCTGTGAGGAAGGATGAGAAGAGTGGGGTTGTCCCTGTCCCCCATCTGCTCCTGGAGCGCTCCAGACATTTCAACACATCCCAAAATGATCCAGAAGCTCGTGGTTAATAAAGTTCCTGACATCGAGATAAGGCCAATCCTCCTCCCAGGGTAATTACAAGCCTATCACTCCCCAGTTAATTACACCCAGCTAAAGATGTTATTAGGTGGAGATGGAAAAATCTCCGAGGCACTGGGAACAAATCTGGCTGCCCTGAGCTGGCTGAGAGGGAAATATTCCCAGGGAAAAGGTGGAAATTCTCATTTTAACCAAAATATTCCCAGGGAAAAGGTGAGAATTCACCTTTCAAACAAAATATTCCCATGGAAAAGGTGGAAATTCTCATTTTAACCAAAATATTCCCAGGGAAAAGGTGGGAATTCACATTTTGACCGAAATTCTCCCTTGAAAATCCTGTCCATGGAGAAATTCCTCCCTTGAAAATCTTTTCCATGGAAAAATTTCTCCCTTGAAAATCATTTTTATGGACAAATTTCTCCCTTTAAAATCTTTTCCATGGAGAAATTTTCCCTTGAAAATCCTTTCCATGGAGAAATTCCTCCCTTGAAAATCCTTTCCATGGAGAAATTCCTCCCTTGAAAATCTTTTCCATGGAGAAATTCCTCCCTTGAAAATCTTTTCCATGGAGAAATTCCTCCCTTGAAAATCCTTTCCATGGAGAAATTCTTCCCTTGAAAATCCTGTCCATGGAGAAATTTTCCCTTTAAAATCCTGACCATGGAGAAATTTCTCCTTTCCATGGCAAAATTCCTCCCTTGAAAATCTTTTCCATGGAAAAATTCCTCCCTTGAAAATCTTTTCCATGGAAAAATTCCTCCCTTGAAAATCATTTTTATGGACAAATTTCTCCCTTTAAAATCCTTTCCATGGAGAAATTCCTTCCCACATCCAACCTGAACCTGCCTGGGGTATTTTGAGGCTCATTTTCAGCTGATAAATAACGACAGACAAACCCCCAGCACCACACAAACCCCACCTGCAGCCCTGCAAATCCTAAAACCCAAGGGGGTTTTTAGGATGTGCACCCCACAAGGACACAAGGATCGCTCCCCCACCCATCCCTGTGTTATTTGGAGCTGCTAAATTTGGAGAAGGAGCGGGAGGAAGCTCTGTCAAGGCGCGACCGTGCCTGGATGCCAAAGAGATGCACGCACCGTGCTCTGGGTGATGAGCGGGACAGGCCGGGGCAAACCCCAGCGAACGCGTTTCCGAGCTCAGTGCCTCGGGGCTGGGACAGGTAACAACAGCCAGCGTGGGGAGCAAAAAAAAATAAAAAAAATCCCAATTATAACAAGCAACTGTCGGGGAAAACACTTGGGAAAAAGCGACGGGGGTGGGGAAGGAGCTGGGAGATGGGAGCGGGCTGTTCCTGGAGAGCCAGCACCAGGAATGGCCCAGAATGTCAGGATGTCACCCCAGGATGGACCCCAGCACCAGGAATGGCCCAGAATGTCAGGATGTCATCCCAGGATGGACCCCAGCACCAGGAATGGCCCAGAATGTCAGGGTTGCACCCCAGGATGGACCCCAGCACCAGGAATGGCCCAGAATGTCAGGACTTCACACCAGGATGGACCCCAGCACCAGGAATGGCCCAGAATGTCAGGGTTTCACCCCAGGATGGACCCCAGAGCTGCTTTTCCAGGAATTCCTGTGTGGATCAGCTCCATGGGCAGCGACAGCAGGGATTTCAGGGAGCTGCTCCCACTCAAGGCTCCAAGGGATGGAGAATTCACTCTGTCCCTCTTCAGGGCATTTGAAATCCAAATTAAACCCCCACGTTTTCCTTCCCAGTGGGGATTTGGCTGCTGGCAGTGCTGGAAAGGGGCATCACCTCTCCCTGAGCGCTCACCCTGCTCAGCTGCTGCCCCAAGCAGCTGCCAGCCCTGTGGCAGCCCTGGCAGTTGGGGTTGGTGCCCAATTAAAGGCTCAGCCCGAGCCAGGAGCCGCTCCCAGGCTGTGGCTTGGTGAGGAATTCACCCCTTTCCACAATTCCTGCTGGAAACCAGAGCAGCACGAGTGTCCATAAAATCCTGGGCTCAGACATAAAACCCCAACATCTCAATGCCCAAGATTTCCCAGTTCAAACCACCAGGACAGGTCCAAATGATCACCTCAAGAGGAAAAGTCAATAATTCTGTTTTCCAAGGTGTGCCCCATGTTCCAGCTCAGAGGTTCCCCATGGGCACACAGGGAAGGACAGACACAAACCCCAACATTTCAATGCCCAAAATTTCCCAGCACGAACCACCAGGGAAGCTTAGACACACACAAACCCCAGCATCCCAATGCCCAAGATTTCCCAGTTCAAACACCAGGACAATTCTAAATGATCACTTCAAGCCAATCTCCAAGAGGAAAAGTCAATAATTCTGTTTCCCAAGCTGTGCCCCATCTCCCAGCTCAGAGATTCCCCGTGGGCACACAGGAAAGCTCAGACACAAATCCTGACATCCCAATGCCCAAGATTTCCCAGTTCAAACCACCAGGACAATTCCAAATGATCACCTCAAGAGGAAAATTCAGTAATTCTGTTTTCCAATCCCCAAGAGGAAAAGTTAATAATTCTGTTTCCCAAGCTGTGCCCCATCTCCCAGCTCAGCCTGCAAAGCCAGGGAAGGACAGGAGCGTCCGTGTGTCTGTCCATCAGCAGCTGGAGCTGTTTGGGACAGCAATGCCCATCCCACCCAGAGATCCCCAGGGGCATTTTCACCTTTAGGAACCCCCTGGCACCCAGAGCTGCAGGAATGAGCCGGGGCACTCCTGGCTGCCCATGGAAACCTTTGGCTTTGCACCAAATTCCGAACTGAAACCATTCCCTGCCCCTCCATGGGAGGCCAATCATTATTCACTCAGGGTTCTGTTAAATAAAGAGAATGGGAAAAAAAATAAATTAAATAAAAGCAGGGTTTTAGGACAAGAAGAGCTGCTTATCATTTCCTCCAATCTAGGGCTGGGTTTTGGAGAGTCACTCTCCCGCAGGTGACTGACAGCCAGGCTTGTGATGAAATCCTGGGTGCAAAAACATCTCCAAAAGGCTCCACAGAGCCAACGAATTCCAGCAGCTGAGCTGGCACTGCCACACCAACGCTGCTGGAGGAGGCAGCTGGGCAAAGCCAGGGTGGGGAGCTGATTTCATGGCTGGCCTCCAAAATCCTGCTCTGTGCGAGGGCAAAAATCTGATTTTTCTGATTTTTCTTTCCTGATTTTTCTGATTTTTTTCTGATTTTTTTCCTGATTTTTCAGATTTTTTTTCAGATTTTTTCAGATTTTTTTCCCCCAGATTTTTCTGATTTTTCAGATATTTTTTCATATTTTTCCCCAGATTTTTCTGATTTTTCAGAATTTTTTCCAATTTTTCTGAATTTTTTTTCAGATTTTTTTCCCCAGACTTTTCTGATTTTTTCAGATTTTTACCCCAGACTTTTCTGATCTTTTTCAGATTTTTCAGATTTTTTCCCAAATCTTTTTCCCAGATTTTTCTGATTTTCAGGTTTTCCA
The DNA here is from genome assembly GCA_035048045.1 of Chlorospingus semifuscus. Lineage (NCBI taxonomy): Eukaryota > Metazoa > Chordata > Aves > Passeriformes > Passerellidae > Chlorospingus > Chlorospingus semifuscus. The sequence continues at coordinate 1,420,834 of JAWWMS010000060.1, read as the reverse complement.
TTCAGAATTTTTTCCCAGACCTTTCTGATTTCTTCAGGTTTTTTTTCCAGATTTTTCTGATTTTTCAAGGATTTTTTCCAGATTTTTCCCCAGTTTTTTTTCCAGAATAATCTGATTTTTCAGATTTTTTTTTTTTTCAGATAATTTTCCCAGACTTTTCTGATTTTTCAGATTTTTGGTTTTTCTGATTTCTCCAGATTTTTGTTTTTTTTTTTTTTGGACTCTGGAGCAGTTTTGTCCCTGGAATGTGGCCAGGAACGGCAGGGCAGGGCAAGCCCCGGTCCAGCCCCGCGTGCCCAGGCTGGGATCCCGGGGTGCCCTGGGCACGCTGCCCCTGCCAGGGACAGGACTGGACACGCTGTTCCCTCTGTGCTGCCTCTGGGTGCTGCCAGGCAGCTCCTGGGAAAAATCCCTGCTCCAAACGTCCCACACAATGCAATGCAAAGGCTCAGGGGTTTATTCACTCGTTTCCCAGATTCCCTCCTTTCCCAAAATTATTCCTCTCACAGATTCACTCCTTTCCCAGGTTCACCCCTTTTCCATATTTATTCCTTTCCCTGATTCACCCCTTTCCCAGATTTACTCCTTTCCCATATTCACTCCTTTCCTAGATTCATTCCTCTCCCAGATTCCCTCCTTTCCCAGATTCCCTCCTTTCCCAAAATTATTCCTCTTCCAGATTCACTCCCTTCCCAGATTCCCTCCTTTCCCAGATTTACTTCTTTCCCGAACTTGCTCCTTTCCCATATATTCCTTCCTCTCCCAGATTCCCTCCCCTCCCAGACTCTTTCCTTTCCCAAATTCATTCCTTACCCAAATTAATTCCTTTCCCAGATTCCTTCATCTCCCAGGTTAGTTTCTTTCCTAGATTCCCTCCTTTCCCAAATTCACTCCTCTCCCAGATTCCCTCCTTTCCCAGATTCCTTTCTCTCCCAGATTCCCTCCTTTCCCAAATTCCCTCCCTTCCCAAATTTATTCCTTTCCCAGATTCACTCCCTTCACAAATTCGTTCCTCTCCCAGATTCACTTGCCTCCCAAATTCCCTCCTTTCCCAGCTTCCTTCATCTCCCAGGTTCGTTTCTTTCCTAGATTTACTTCTTCCCTAGATTCCCTCCTTTCCCGGATCCACTCCTTCCCCAGATTCCCTCCTCTCCCAACAGAAGCGACATCGAACACTCTTTGCAATGTTCTGGCAAAAGAAAAATCCCCGTTGTGCACAGGGCAAAGAGGGACAGAGAGAGGAAAAGGGACGAGCCCAGGGGTTCTGGAGACCTCCAGCAGCAAAACTCAGGAGTTTCTGCATTCCAGGGCACTTTTAAAGACAGAAACCCCAGGGTGTTTCTAATCTGAGGTTCACCTCAAAAAGCAGCACAAAAGGACATCCCCAAAGTTCATCATTCCAGCAGCACGCTGAGATTGGAGTTCAAGGAAACTAATCTCAAATTCTTTGAGAATTCCCAAAGAAGAGCAGGTCAGTAAAACACCTTTTTTAGCCCCAGTGAGCCACGAGCTACACCCACCACCCACGGGGTGTGAAATCACAAAATCCCAGACTGGATTAGGTTTGAAAGGACCTTAAATCCCATTCCATCCCATCCCATGGATCTCATCCCATCCCATCCCATCCCATCCCAAGGACCCCATCCCATCCCAATGCAGGATTCAATGCCTCCAGGACCCTGTGACTCTTGTTCCCATTCCCAATCCCATTTTCCATCCCATCCCATCCTATCCATCAGCAGGGACACCTTCCACCACCCCAGCTCGCTCCAAGCCTCATCTTGAAAAGCCTCTTTAAAAATGAGTCTTTAAAGGGGATTTTAAAACCGATTCTTGATGGGGTTTTGCTCTTTCAGAGCCTCCTGAACATCCAGGAATCCTCCTCAAAAACGAGGATATGAGCAGAGAAATGAGCAGGGAGTGTCACAGCTGCTCGGGAGGGAAATGTCACCTCCTGCAGCCCCTGCTGTTCCTCCAGGAGCCCAAGGAGAGCCGGCAGCTCTCAGATCCAGGTCCAGGCTGGTGCTGGGCTTATCCCCTGAGCTCAGCTCAGCTCAGCTCCCTCAGCGCTCCGTGCCCAAATCACTTGTGACAAGTTTGGCCGTGGGCAGCGGCTGGGCCGGATTAACCCCGCGGCTGATGCGCTCCTAAATCCCCGGGGCCACCCAGAGCCCCGCGGCCCCGAGAGTCAGCCGCAGGCAGGGCTGCCCTGCTCACACCCCTGAGAGAGCTGCAGAACAGAGAAAAGTAAAAAAAACCCCACAAAAACAAAGAAAAAAACTCCCCCCCACAAAAAAAACGAACAAAAAAAGTAACCCCCACAAAAGAACCCACAAAACACCAAGCCAAAAACAAAACAAAACAAAAGCAAAAAAACCCAAAAAACCACAAAACACCAAACCAAAAACAGAACAAAACCAAACAAAAAAACTCTCCCCCCAAAAAAAAACCAAACAAAAAAACCCACCAAAGAACTCACAAAACACCAAACCAAAACAGAAACAAACAGAATACTCCACCCCCGCAAAAAAAAACAAACAAAAAAACCCCCACAAAACACCAAACCAAAACCAAAACAGAAACAAACAAAAAACTCCACCCCCATAAAAAAACAAACAAAAAACCCCACAAAAGAACCCACAAAACACCAAACCAACAACAAAACAAAAGAAAAACAAACAAAAAATTCAT
>JAWWMS010000060.1:1401987-1418043 GCA_035048045.1 Chlorospingus semifuscus | reverse complement strand
AACAAACAAAAAATTCATTCCCCCCCAAAAAAACAAACAAAAAAACCACAAAAAAGTCCATAAAACACCAAACCAAAACCAAAATAAAAACAAACTCCCTCCCCTGCCAAAAAACCACAAAAAACCACAAAACACCAAATCAAAACCAAACAAAAAAACCCCCCAAACACAAAACTCCCCTCCCAAAAAAGCAAACAAAAAGAAACCACAAAAGAATCCACAAAACACCAAACCAAAAACAAAACAAAACCAAACAAAACCTCATTCCCCCAAAACAAACAAACCAAAAAAAACCCACAAAAGAACCCACAAAACACCAAACCAAAAAAACCCAAAACAAATCAAAACAAAAATAAACAAAAAAACTCTCCCCCGCCAAAAAATTAAAAAACTCCAAAAAACCCCACAAAACACCAAACCAAAAAGATAACAAAACAAAAACAAATAAAAAATTCCCCACAAAAAAAAAACAAACCAAAAAAAAAACCACAAAAGAACCCAAAAATCACCAAACCAAAACCAAACCAAACACAAACCAAAAACACCCCACAGGGAGACACACCCCAGTCCAGCAGGAACAGCCACTGCTACCCCAGAATGGGAATGGGAATAATGGGAATGGGGATGGGAATAATGGCAAGAATGGGAATAATGGGAATAATGGGAACAGGAATAGGGAATGGGAAGAATGGGAAGAATGGGGATGGGAATGGGGATTGGGGAATGCAGAATGGGGATGAGGATGGGAATGGGAATAATGGGAATAATGGGAATAATGGGAATGGGAACAGGAATAGGGAATGGGAATGAGGGAATAGGAATGGGAATAATGGGAATAATGGGAATGGGGAATGGAGATGGGAATGGGGAATGATAATGGCAATGGAGACGGGAATAGGAATGAGAATAGGGACGGAAAATGGGAAATGGGAATGGAGATGGGGAATGGGAATGCGGAATGACAATGACAATGTACAGGGAATGGCAATGGAAATGGGAATGGGAAGCACAGCCAGGGTTTGGGGGCTCAGGACCTGAGAAATCCCAGGGGGTCCCCATGAGTGCTGCTCCCCCTCATCCCCCCAGGAATGCTGCAAACACAGGAACACCGAGCTGGTGGGACAGGCGGAGCAGCAGAGCCCAAACCCTGCCAGCCTGGGAGGAGCTGGGAGCACTCGGGAATGGGCAGGGAAGGGACCTGGGGGTTAAAGATTTCCTCAAAGTGATTGACAACATCAGGGAGGAACTCTGGGAGGTGGGGAGGGGTCCCTGGGGTGACCAGCAGGGTCAGGTTTGATGGGGAGTCACTCCCAGCTCTGGTGGGGTGAGTTTGGAACAACATTCCGAGGAATCCTGAGGACCAAGCCCAGCAAAACCCAGCAGAGCTCCCTGATCCTGCAGCTGAGCAAGGACAAACCTCCAGGAACAGGCTGGGAGAACACCAGGACAGAACAGACCTGCACCGCTCCTGATGCCAAAACTCCTTAATCCTAACCCTTAACACCTCCCCTGCACACAACTGCACTGCCAGGACCTGGCTCCTATGGAAAACCTCCCTGTCAGGACCCTGCAGGGACATCCCCAAACAGGCAGCAAATCACCAAAACCCTGGAAAACATTCCTGCTTTTCCTATAAGGAGCTTCGGACATTTGGGCCCTGCTGCTGCTTGAGGAGGATGCTCCACATGGCACAGAAGGATCTGGAATGGGTCCCCTTGGAGAAGGATTTTCCTGCTCTGCCTGGGATCCCATGGATCTGGAACAGTTTTGTTGAAACTGGCAATTTAATTAGTGAGGGGGGGGAAAAAAAATCTCCGGCATAATTCAGGAAGAAGCATAATTTCCAAGTTAATGAGAGAAATATTTTAATTACGGCGCTTAACAAGTTATGACTTTGCCAAGGGGTTCTCGTGGGGAGGCTGCACATTTTTTTCCATGGATTTCAAGCAAGGGAGAATGGGAGAGGACAGGGGAGGAAGCAGAGGAGGAAAACCATGGAAAGGGAGGGAGGCAGCAGGAAAGGCTTTGGTGAAAGCAAAAAGAGGAGATTTTTCAAAATGAAGAGAGAAGGATTTTTCAAAATGAAGAGAGACCTGGTAACATCATCTCAGGGGGGCTCTGGTGACACAGGAGAAAGATTTAGGCTGGATTTGGGTTTGAATTCTCCCCAGTGAGGGTGGGGAGACCCTGGAAGAGATTCCCAGAGCAGTGTGGCTGCCCCTGGATCCCAAGGCCAGGCTGGACAGAGCTTGGAGCAGCCTGGAACAGTGGGAGGTGGAACTGGATGAGCTTTGGGATCCCTGCCATCCAACCCCTCCCCTGAGTCCCTCCAGGCTCTCCCCAGCCCCTGGGTGCCAGGGCTGAGCCCTGGACAGCTCCCAGGGCAGGAATTTCTCCCTTTGAAGGCGGCTCCTGGGGGTGAGATTTGTTTTCTCTGCACGGCTCAGCAGAAACAGCAATTTCCTCCTCCAAGCCGCAGCCCTGGCTCCTGGCAGCTCAGGTTTCCTTCCTGGTGAAGTCCCTCGGTGGCAGGCAGGTCTCTGCTCCTCCTGGGGACACCTGGGACTGGCTCAGTGTCCCCAGTGCCACCAGCCACCACCACAAAACCAGTCTGATATGAGCTCAGCTTGATAACTCCACCATCTCTGGCAGATGATTCATTGATGCCCATGAGCTCCTCAGGTCTTTATTGGTCCTGAATCACATCTGCTCATAAATACCAGAGGGGTTTTTCACACCTTGGGTTATTATTGAAGGAGGGCTCGTTTCGGCTGCCTTAGAAAAATATTTCCTGCTCTTTTCGGCTTCTGCAGGATTCCAGGAAGGGCTCGGCAGCAGAGGCTCCCCCAAACACATCCTCACATCTGCTGCAGCCACGCTTGGAGCAACTGAAAAGTTAAATAAGAGGAGAAGGAGAAAGGACTGGAAGCAAAGCAGAGTCATTGTTTACCTCCCGTGTTGGTTTTGAGATGATATCGAGCGGCAGGGCAGGAACTCAAACAGCAGGGACTGACTTTGATAAAACACATCCTTCCTTCCCTCCCTCCTGCACCTGGGGAGGAGCTGCTGCAGCCCGGGATCCCCCCAGAGGGACAGGGGCGCTGCCAGCCTGGGGTGGGGGACGGGGGCACTGCCAGCCCTGCAGAGGTGCCAAACACCTCCCAGGCACTGCCAGCATGGAGGCAAGAAAATTCCGTGTTCTCCTCGGGATCCCACCACAGCTGGGATAAAAGAGGAGCTGGGATCTGATCCCACCACAGCTGGGATAAAAGAGGAGCTGGGATCTGATCCCACCACAGCTGGGATTAAAGAGGAGCTGGGATCTGATCCCACCACAGCTGGAATCAGGCTGGACACTGGGCTGCTCACAGAGGGGCGTGCAGAGCCTGGGGTTTTCCAGAAAAATCCAAGTTTCAGTACAGAAAGTGTTCCCCCAGCCCTCACCTAAAGGTACAGAACTGGCAATAGCCCAGGAAAATTTCTCCTCCATTCCTTTGTGGGAAGCAATGGAGGATTTCCCCTCTGCCTGGGGGAATGACTGAGCCAGGGAGGGAAAAGAATTCCCTGGGGGAAACTGAATTCCCTTGGAAGAAACAGAATTCCCTAGAGGGAACTGAATTCCCTAGAGGAAACTAAATTCCCTTGGAGGAAATTGAACATCCTGGGGGAATCTGAATTCCCTGGGGGAAACTGAATTCCCTGGAGGAATCCGAATTCCCTTAGAGGGAACTGAATTCTCTGGGGGAAACAATTCCCTGGAGGAAACTGAATTCCCTGAAGGAATCTGAATTCCCTTAGAGGGAACTGAATTCTCTGGGGGAAACAATTCCCTGGAGGAAACTGAATTCCCTGGAGCCAGCAGTGGCAAGTTCACCCACAAGCAGTTCTGGCTGCGAGCCCAGGAGCCCAGAAAGTCCCAAATCCCTGAGCTGACACCCTAAACCCACCTTGAGCAATCCCTCAGCACAATCTGCCCAGGTGACTGGCCTTGGCTGCAGCCTGTCACCCGTGTCACCAGTGTCACCCATCCTGTTAAACCACAGCTCCCAGTTTCCTGAAACTGGAGAGGGTTGTTGGCTTTGGCCTGGCTGCATCTGCTCCAGGCTTAACCTGGGATTTACCAGGAGCCCCTAAACCCCTCTCCAGGCAGGAAGGAGGTTCCAGCTGCCTTCCCCAAGCTGCATTTTCCTGGGAATGCTGCTCCCTCCTGCCCAAAGCAGCAGCCAAAGCTGCAGGCAGGAACTGGGAGCTGGGACAAAGCCACTGGTGCAGCCTCACATTTTGTGTGTGTGCAGCCCTGCTCTGCCCCAGCCCAGAAAAACCCCTGAGCTTCAGAAACCAAAGGGAAAACTTTGGGAATCCATCCAGGATCCAGCAATTGGGAAAACGTCCCTGTAAAAACTCCCAGACAGAATCCAGGGCCCTCAAGGCCGGGCACTGGGCTGCTCAGATTTGGGGTTTTTTTCTAAACCTCCAAGTTGATATGGAGAAAATTTCCCTTATTTTAGAAGGCTCACTAGGATCCAGCAGTTGGCAATATATCCAGTATCCAGCATTTGGGAAAATCTCCCTGTAAAACTCCCAGACACAACCCAGGGCCCTCAAGGCCAGGCACTGGGATGCTCAAATTTGGGGTTTTTTTATCCCCCCAAGTGGTGGCTTTTGGGAAAAATGTCCCTTATTTCAGAAGGCCCAAAGCTCCAGGCATAGTGTGGGCAGCTCTGAGTGGATGTACACAAGGAATAAAGGGATTCCCAAAAATACACCAAAACCAGCTCCAAGCTGGAGCCAGGCCTGGCCAGGAGGCCTCAGAGCACAGGCCTGGTGGTTTATTCCTGAATTTGGCTTTTCCCAGGCGATATTTTCGAGGTTGGGCAGGCCCAGCTCCCTGGGAAGATACACTGGGATGGGATGGGATGGGATGGGATGGGATGGGATGGGATGGGATGGGATGGGATGGGATGAAACAAGGAGAAAGGAAATCATCCCTTTCCCCATGGGATGAAACAAGGAGAAAGGAAATCATCCTTTTCCCCACAGGAGACTGCTCCACTCAGCAAAAATAACCCAAACCTCCCTCTTTTGGTGCAGCCAGCCTGGGAATGTCCCTCCTTTTGTCCTTTTGTCACATCCCCCATGAGCAGGGACACCTCCACCACCTCAGCTTGCTCCAAGCCTCACCTTGAAAAACCCCTTTAAAAATGGGTCTTTCAAGGGGATTTTCAAAACCTATTCTTGATGGAGCTTTGCCCTTTCAAAACCTCCCTGAACATCCAGAAATCCTCCTCAAAAACGAGGATATGAGCAGAGAAATAAGCCAGGGAGGGAATTGTCACCTCCCGCAGCTCCTGCTGTTCCTTCAGGAGCCCAAGGAGAGCTGGCAGCTCTCAAATCAAGGAAACATGGAGATGGGACACGGCTGTGCTGCCAGGGAGGTGCAGAACACCTGCAGCTGGCACTGGGGACACTGTGGAGGTGTCCAGGGTGTCCCCAAGGTGTCCCCCCAAGCAGGACCCGGCTCCTGAAAACTCCCAGAGCTGGAAGGAGTTAAACTCCTCATTTCTGAGGGATTTCTCCCTAATCTGTGCACGTGGCCCAGGGGATCAGGGCTGTGGGTGGTGGTGCAAGCCTGTGGCAGCGCTCAGGCCCTGGGCCCAGCACCTGACTGCTCTGCAAACCCTCTTAGCACAGCACTTTTCAAATTTAATTAAGAGGCTCCTCTGAAGGGCTTAAAGCTGCTGCTGTGCCAGCCCCAAAGCGCTCCCAGGAGCCTGACAAGGGCAGGAGGGAGCAGGGACACTCGATTTGCAGGGTTTCACCCAAATAACAAAGCTAAAAATGCTCCCAGGGGCCTGACAAGGGCAGGAGGGAGCAGGGACACTCAATTTGCAGGGTTTCACCCAAATAACAAAGCTAAAAATGCTCCCAGGAGCCTGACAAGGGCAGGAGGGAGCAGGGACACTCAATCTGCAGAGTTTCACCCAAACCACAAAGCCACAGCAGGGAGGGGGGGAAATATAAAAAAAAAAAACCAACAAAAAACCAAACCCTGAAGGTGATGCTGAGAGCTCGGGGTCAGATTCTTTTCTGCAGAGGTAATGGGGGAAGAGGGAGGAAATTCAGGTTAATAAAAAACGGGCTCTGGTGGTTAAAGTTTGCCAGCCCTGAGGATGGATGTGTTCAGCCTGAGCCATGGGGCTCCCAGGGCAGGGCAGGGCTGGCACTGCCAGGGCACAGGGCAGCCCTGCAGGTGGCAAAAGTGCTGGAAATCCCCATCCCTCCTCACCTCCTCTGCCAGCCCGGGAGAAATCACAGCAGCAGCATGCCCTGGGTTAACTGTTAAAAAGAATTATATAGTTATAAATCAAGTATTATGTAGTTATGCATATGTATATATATATAAATACAAGTACAATATATAAAAATACAAGTATGATATAGTTATAAATAGATATAAAAATACAAGTATAATATACAAGTGTAACACATATATATACATCTATAAATACATATATATACATATAAAAATACAAGTATAATACATATAAATACATATATAAATATATAAGAATACAAGCATAATATATAAAAATACAAGTATGATATACAAGTATAATACATATATATGCATATATAAATACATATATATATACATATAAAATACATATATATACATATATAAATACAAATATAATATATCAAAATACAAGTACAATATATAGAAATACAAGTATTGTATATTATACTTGTATATATGTATTTATAACTAATAATACTTGATCTATAACTATATAATATCTGTATTTCTATATATTATACTTGTATATTATACTTGTGTATATATATAGATTTATAACTAATAATACTTGATGTATAACTATATAAGTATAATATCTATATATAAACATATATATGCGTATATATACATATATAAATAAAAGTATGTAACAATACAAGTATAATATATAGAAATACAAGTATTATAAATTCAGGGAAATTCTGTATCACTTCCCCAGATCTCTCCCCACTCCAAACCACAGCCCAGCACTACTCTCCTCTCTCTCCAGGAGAATTTCTCCCAGGAGCACCAGCTCGATGCAGGCAGGGAGCCCGGTTTGGCAGTGTCAAGGTGAGAAGCTCCAAGCACCACCCAGGAGGAAGATCCCAGCTCGCCCAAACAGCCTCTCCCTTCCCAAAATTAGCCCCAGACCGAGCTCCCACCTGCAAGTTCTGCCAGGAGCTGCAAACTCAATTACCTGCATGACAGCACCTCCATGCCCTGACTTGCAATTTGAAGTTTGGGGTTGAGGAGTTTGGGTTCCCACCCCCCCCAGCCCCATTTTTGGCTTCTTGGCAAAGCTCCCCCAGCAGGAAATTCGGAAGAGAAACAGTCTCAGTGTCAATAGTGCCCCGAGCTTATTTACCCAGGGCTATTTGCACGAGATAATCGCTCACAAGTGTCTCACCTCCTCCACTCCAAGTGATGTCATGGAAGTGGCATCCAGGGCAGGAGCCAAAGTGAACCAACATAACCCAGGCCCGGCAGGAAATGGCTCAGGAGCCTCTCCACGTGCAGGGAATGGAGCTCCCCTTCTCCCCAGGGCTGGCCGGGACTTGGAACCTGCTCCCCTTCATCTGGAATAGAAATTCCTGTCCCCCAGCGCTCCCCTTCACCTGGAATAGAAATTCCTGTCCCCCAGAGCTCCCCTTCACATGGAACCTGCTCCCCTTCACCTGGAATAGAAATTCCTGTCCCCCAGAGCTCCCCTTCACCTGGAATAGAAATTCCTGTCCCCCAGAGCTCCCCTTCACATGGAACCTGCTCCCCTTTTCCTTTGGGATTGCCCAGGACATGGAATCAGTTCCTCTTTTCCTCTGTGACTGTTCAGGACTTGGAACCTGCTCCCCTTCACCTGGAATAGAAATTCCTGTCCCTCAGAGCTCCCCTTCACATGGAATCTGCTCCCTTTTCCTTTGGCACTCTCCAGGACTTGGAATCTACTCCCCTGGGACTGTCCAGGACATGGAATCTGCTCCCCTTCTCCCCAGGGCTGTCCAGGACATAAAATCTGCTCCCCTTTTTCCCTAGGACTGCGCAGGACATAGAATCTGCTCCCCTTTTACCTTTGGGACTGTCTAGGACATGGGATCTGCTTCCTTTTTCTTTTGGGACTGTCCAGGAATGGAATCAGCTCCCCAGGACTGCCCAGGACTTGGAATCTCCTCCCCTTCACCTGGAATAAAAATTCCTTTCCCCAGAACTCCCATTCATTCCATTCACATGGATTCATCTCCCCTTTTTCCCCTAGGATTGCCCAGGACATGAAATCTGCTCTCCCTTTCCTTTGGGATTGTCCAGGACATGGAATCTGCTCCCTTTTCCCTCTGGAATTGTCAAGGATATGGAATCTGCTCCCCTTTTCCTTTGGGATTGCCCAGGACATGGAACCCACTCCCATTTTCCCCTGGAACCCACAGCAGCAGAGCACTGTTTTGTACATAACTGAACGCAGCTTTTGTAGGAGAAAAAAATAAATTTAAAATAAATAAATAAAATTTTGTATCATTTCCCACAAGCACAGGCAGCAGGGCCCTGCTTGGAGGGCACTCCTGCACCTGGGTGGATTTCCAGAGCTCATTCAAACAAGGACGAGTGGGAAGCTGCCGTTCCCTCCAGCTCCTTTCAGCTCTCCAATGCTCCCAAAAGCAGCTCAGGGACCACAGGGACAGCCCTGCTTGGCAGCCCTCAAAAAGAGCCCTCTTGCCATTTTATCCCATTCTTTAAACAACTAAAAGCCAAGAGGGAGGTGGAGCCCGGGGGGGTATCAGACGATTAAATATCCCCAGCAGCCCGGAGAGAGAAGAGCACAGGAACAAAGGGGTGGGGAGGGAAAAAAGAAAAAAAAAATCTGCTTTTTATTATTAAACTATTCTCTCAAATTTCTAATAAGCAGGTTGAAGTTTAAATTACCAGATCTCTGACAAAGTCAGGATCCAAACAGCTCAGGAGGCTGCAGATAACAATCGCCTTCCCCCAGATCGCTTTCAAGGCCCTTTCTGCCGAGACAAAGCTCCCATTCAGAGGGGCACAGGCACCTCGGGGCTTCGGTTTCCCCCAGCCCTGCAGCCCCAAAGGCTCGGCCAGGGACAGGGACAGGTCCTGCACCTGCAGCAGGACGGCACAGAAAGGATCAGGAATGCTGGAAAACCCAGGAGCCACAGCAGCTTCACACAGCCCCTACAAATCTTCACACAGCCCCTACAAATCTTCACACAGCCCCTACAAATTTCCCCCTACGAATCTGCCAGATTTGGGGAAAAACATGAGGGAATGAGGAGCCCTGGGTGCTCCCAGAGCTGCCCCCATGTTTGGGTGCTGGGGAGGATAAGGCAGAGCCCGAGGATGTGCCACAGTTTGTCCCAGGTGGGATTAAAGCTGGAAGCATTCCTGGCCTGGGAATGTGGCAGGAAGGACGAACCAAATCCCTGATCGGAAAAGTTCTGAGGGAATGGAAGGAAAAGAGACATTTGATAGTGGATCAGGAAGGTGAGAGCGGGCTGGGAGAAGGGGCAGGTGACAAACACGGAGCACCTGGGCAAAGGGCAGTGAAATATCTCCATTTCCAGCACCACGAACACATCCAGATCCCAAAGGCGTGGAAGGATCTGCAGCTCCCACAGCTCCTAACCCCTGTGTCACCCTTCCTCTGGTGTGGCACAAGAATGTGTGGTACGAGCTGCAAGAACATAAAATTTGGTGATTGGTTGATGATTTCTGATCCTGGTGTGTATTTGGTTGATGATTTCTGATCCTGGTTTGTATTTTTGTTTGGGTTTTTTGAGGGGGCTGGTTAGTCCTGGGGTTAATTCTCTGTTCGTTTGGGGTGGCTACGGAGGGATGATGGCACAGGGTGACAGACACAGACACCCAACCCCATTTCCAGCTGGGGCCAAACCCATTTTCAGCCCAAACCCATGGGTTGTGTCACCACGGGAGCCCCGAGGTGCCACCAGCTGCTGGGCAGGGCTGTGCCCCAGCTCCCCTGTGCCCCCGGAGGCACCAGCAGCGGCGCTAATTGGGGTTAATTAATCAGGAGCCAGCTGGGGGAGCCTGGCTCATCCCTCGGGATCAGCTGGCAAGCACCATCCCCATTCCTCAGCACGGGAATTGAGGATTCTCCAGGAAATGCCATCCCTTGCACCTCCCCTCGCCCCCGGGCTGCTCCTTCCCGTGCTGAGCATAATCTGCTTCCCCTGGCTGCCCCCAGCTCCCCCTGCTCGGCTTTGGGGCCGATAATTCCGATAATTCCGCCTGGAAAGGCTCCACATTCCCTTCCCTCTGCCCTGAGGCAGGAGGAACCTGGGGCAGGTGAGCTCCCAGGGATGCTGCACAGCCAAAACCTGCAGGAATTTCCCTCATCCTCCCCGGGAATGTTCAGTCCCGCCTGCCCAGGGAGGTGCCAAAGAGGTGAAGGACAAGAACAAACCAACATCCCCTAAATCCTCTCTGGAGCCTGGAACTGAGGCTGAATTTCCTCCCCCACGTAGAGCCCAGCACTGCTCAGCCTCAGGGTGCTGTGTCCCACCTCCTCTACTTCAGTAGGTGCCAAAACTGCCAAAAATGAGGGGAAATGCCCTGAAACAGCATTCGGGATTTAGGACAGCCACTGCTCAGCCTCAGGGTGCTGAGTCCCTCCTCCTCCACTTCAGTAAGCACCAAAACTCCCAAAAAAGAGGGGAAATGCCCTGAATCACAGAATCACAGAATTTTTAGGTTGGAAGAGACCTTTAAGATTATCGAGTCCAACCCATGTTCTAACACTCCAACTAGATCATGGCACCAAGTGCCACATCCAGTCTTCCCTTAAACACATCGAGGGATGGCGACTCCACCACCTCCCTGGGTAGATGATTCCAGTATTTGACCACTGTTTCTGTGAAAAACTTCCTCCTGAAGCAGCATTTGGGATTTGGGACAGCTTCCCCAGGGAAGTGAGGTGAAGAACAAGAACAAGCCAACATCCCCTAAATCCTCTTCTCCTCTGGAGCCTGGAATTGAGGCTGAATTTCCTCCCCCACGTAGAGCCCAGCACTGCTCAGACCCTACCTCCTCTACTTCAGTAAGCACCAAAAGTCCCAAAGAAGAGGGGAAATGCCCTGAAGCAGCGTTTGGGATTTGGGACAAGCTGTGCCCAGCACTTTCCCCCCTGCCCACCCCAGTCGTGGCTGAGAGCGGCTCCAGAGCCAGCCTGGGAAGGCAGAGGAAGGAGATTTCATTCCTGCTCTGCCAAGAACCCATAGATCACCCTGGAAAAACTCCCCCCACACCTTCCCAGCCCGGCCTGCCGTCACAATTCCTCCTAATTAATTCAGGAGAAAATTAATTACAGCGGGATTTGCGGCAGCACAGCATCTAATGACCGACTCCTGTGCTCCAAAGCAGATCATCCCAGCTCCCGTCTGCGCTGCCAAAGCCGGCCCTGCCTCCTCCCCCTTCCCAGCCCTGCACAAAGCCCTGCTCTAAATTAGGCAGGGAAAGAGTGGCTTGGCAAAAACCAGGCGGAGCACCGAGGTCAGGCCCTGCAAAACAACAGCGGTGCCCAAAGAAACGCCGGCCTTAATCCCGTCATGCTTCCGCCGAAGATTCCCCTTTTCAAGGGTTTTCTTCCTGGTAAACAAAGTGCTCTCCATTGGGCTGTGAATTTTAGGACGTGGTTGCTTGGTAATGCCAGGCTGCAAGGCAGGAGGTTTGTGCTGCACAGGATGGTTGGGGTTTAGTGAGGGAATTCAAAAGGAGTTGGAGTCTCAGGGCAGGCAGAGCTGATCTGCACCACAATTACTCCAAACTGAAGCTGAGTTCTGCTCTGGATAATTCAGATTTCTGTGAAGATGCTCTCCCCATCCCTGCCCTTCAGCTGGCTCTGCCCATGTCCCCTTGCTCCTGAGGAAATTCCCAAAACTTTGTGTGCTGAGTGCCCAAAATCCAAGATTTACCTCTCCCACCAGGCTGGCACTGCCCCAGCCCTGCCCTGCATCTGCCCCCCTCACCCAGGGGCTGAGGTGTCACCTCCCTGTCCCTGGGGTCACTGCACCATCTGAGCCCCCTCCACACCCACACTGGCACCTGCATTCCCTAGTGCCATCCCAATGTCCCTGAGCATCCTCCTGTGCCATCCCAATGTCCCTGAGCATCCCCCAGTGCCACCCCAATGTCCCTGAGCATCCCCCAGTGCCACCCCAATGTCCCTGAGCATCCCCCAGTGCCATCCCAATGTCCCTGAGCATCCTCCTGTGCCATCCCAATGTCCCTGAGCATCCTCCTGTGCCACCCCAGTGTCCCTGAGCATCCCCCAACAGGGTGAGGGGGTCACTGAGGGTTCTGCACCCACAGGAGCAGAGCTTTGCACAAGGCTGGTGCAAACAGTGAGAGAATCACTCCCTGAGCCTGCCCTGATTACTCCCAGCAGTTCCAGCAGCTCTGGGAGCTCAGGAGGACCCAGAGATGTCCAAGATGCTCTTGGTCCCACAGCTGAGGCCGACAATCCTGCTGAGCCCTCCTGAAACGGGTCAGGAGCCTCTCAGGGCCGGGCTGGCACAGCCCTCACTCCCAAACCCCGATCCCACTGATCCAAAGGGAGCTCAGTGCCCAAACCCAGCTGGCCCCAACTTCAGAGCATCCCTGGGATCTGAGCAGCTCCTGGAGCCCTCAGCCCTGCAAACAGCACCCTGAGCACCCAGCCAGGAGCAGCCCAGCCTGGGCACAGGGCTGGCACAGCCTCCACTCCCAAACCCCAACCCCACTGATTCAAAGTGCCCAAACCCAGCTGGCCCCAACTTCAGAGCATCCCCCGGGTCTGAGCGGCTCCTGGAGCTGCCACATCTTCTCCCAGTGCCTCCAGCCTTGCAAACAGCACCCTGAGCACCCTGGCAGGAGCAGCCCAGCCTGGGCACAGGGCTGGCACAGCCTCCACTCCCAAACCCCAATCCCCCATTGATCCAAAGGGAGCTCGGTGCCCAAACCCAGCTGGCCCCAACTTCAGAGCATCCCCCGGGTCTGAGCGGCTCCTGGAGGCCCCAGCCCTGCAAACACCACCCTGGGCACCCTGCCCCTCTCCTGAGACAGGGCACGGGGCTGGCACAGCCTGCAGCCGCCCCAGGAGCCTTCTGGGGAAGGGTTGGTTGGGCTCCTGCCAGCCCCACTCACTGTTATGTAACGGGTGGGCAGTGCCAGGGCCCGGGCGGCACTGCCAGCAGCCAGCCTGGGGAGGGCACAGAGCTCAGCTCCAGGGCCACCCCAGCAGCAGCAAAAATTCATTTTCAGCCCTAATTTATCCCCTGCTCGGATGAAATGTGAGGAGATCAAAGCAGGCTCGCACTTATTTCAGCCTCTGAAATCTCCATAAATTTTTGATGGAGTGACTTTGCCCACGGTGGGGAGACACCCAGCTGGGGCAGGGGTGTGCAGAGCATCCTGCTCCCACCTCCTCCTCTCCCCCAAGTCCATTTTCCCCAAATTTCTGCTGGAGGGAGCAGAACCAGGAGCAGCAGCCCAGGAAAATTTGCATTTTATCGATATTCCCACTGCAGGGAAAGCAGCCAAGGAAACTGCACAGAGTTCCAGAAAGGGCCAGGGGATGTTACAAAGTTACCTCTAAAATTGCTTGGAATTTTGGGCAGTGGGGGCGTTTTTCATTAAAAACCAAAAATAAAAATCCCAAACTTGTGCACAACTCAGCTCTTCACCCAAAGAGTTCCTAAACCCAGATTTGAATAAAAACCTGATAAGATTTGCAGGGAAAACAGAAGGGATTATAGCAGGAAAAGCCTCTCTCCCCTGGGAAAATGGGGCTTGAGGGAGCTCCCACAGCCTCCTGATCTGCCCCAAAAGCAGAGTGAACCCCAACACGGCAGTGGGGAGCCCCAAACGTGGCAGGGAGGAGATGAAGCCCCAGCTGTGCCTCCTGCACCCCCCCAGCTCCTCGGGCTGTTTGTTTTCCCAATTTCCCCGCAGCAAACCAGGCCAGTTGGAAAGAAAAGGAGCAGAAAACAGAGAGGAGGGGGAAGGAAGGAGGGGGAATTAACTCTTTGCCGCCGCGCCGTCCATCTCCAGCAGATTTTAATCCTGCCACAGCAAGGTCAGGGTTGAAGCCTGGGCTAAAGGGCTTTGTTTTGTCCTTGGGAATCGCGTGTGACCAGCGGCAGGTCGGGGCCGCTGGAGGAGGAGGCAGAGCCGCCCCGAGCACCAGCTGCTTTCGCCTCCCACATCCCCAACACCTCACCCTTGAAAAACCGCGGCGCTTTCGCTAAACTGTTTCTTTTGTGGCGTTTGAAAAAGTTTCTTTTCAGCTTTCTCCTTCGGCGGCCGGGGATTTAAAGAGTGTTATTTGGGGGCTGGGGAGAGATTAAACCGCCCTGGAGGCGCGGAACGCGGCTCGTTTGACTCCCAAAGGAGGCCGAGAGTGGGAAAGGCTCCCCCGAGCTGCTGGAGGGGTGGGCTGGGGGCTTCAGGAGGAGCCGGAGGAGCCTCTGGCACCCCGAATTGCATCAGGATAAGCCCGAATTGCACCAGGATCAGCCCCGGGTGCCGTCACCGATCCCCGCCGGTCCCACGCTCCCCGCGGGCACAGCGCGCATCCCGTTCCCATGGCAACCCCGCATCCCGCCGGGACGGGAGGATGACGTCATCCCCCGGCAGCCAATGGGAGCCCGCCGAGGTGATGTCATGGCCGCGCCCCGCCCGGCGGGAGCGACCCCCGGGCCCCGCTGGGGTGGCACCAACCGGGGACGGCCCGGGGACAAACCTGCGCCCGCAGCGCTGCGGCCCTGCCAGATTCTGGGCCAAATTTTTGTTTTTCCTTTTCCTGAGATTTTCCCCGAGCTCGGCCAGGGGCTGGGAGCGCCCCAGGCCGGGCCCTGCCCGAGGTGATGCTCCGGGACAGCTCAGCCAGGCCGGGAGCTGGAGCAGAACAGGAGCAGGGAGAGGCTCGGTGGCACCAGAAGGGACCCCAAAAACCCCAATCCAGCTGGTCCCAAAAACCCCCCAAAAAAAACCCAAAAACCACAATCCAGCCTGTCCCCAAAACCCCAATCCAGCTGGTCCCAAAAACCCCCCAAAAACCCCAAACCAGCCTGTCCCAAAAACCCAAATCTCTCTCGTCTCCTCTCCTCTCCTCTCCTCCATGAGTCACCTCCTGCCATGGATCAGCAATCTCTAAAAATAACCCAGATAAGGATCTCAGGCTCAGGGTGGCTCCCAGGCACGGCCGGGGCTGAGCCCCACCTTCGACTCAGGGCTCGGGTATGGGACACAGCCAGGCACCCCTGGGAGTTCCTGCACGGGAGCTGGGGCAGAACAAAATAATCCCAAAGAGAAGAACAAAATAATCCCCAAAACAAAGTAACCCCAAATAGAAGAACAAAATAATCCCCAAAACAAAGTAACCCCAAAAAGAAGAACAAAATAATCCCAAATAGAAGAACAAAAAATAAGAGGAAGAACAAAATAACCCCAAGAAGAGGAACAAAATAATCCCAGGAACAAAATAATGCCAAGTAGAAGAATAAAAAATAAGAGGAAGAACAAAATAACCCCAAGAAGAGGAATAAAATAATCCCAGGAACAAAATATTCCCAAGAAGAACAAAATAATCCCCAAAATAAAATAATCCCAAGAAGAAGAACAAAATAATCCAAAGAACAAAAAACACTCCAGGGATCCCAAACCCATCCAACCCCAAACACTGCAGGGATCCCAAACCCATCCAACCCCAAACACTGCAGGGATCCAAGCCCATCCAACCCCAAACACTGCAGGGATCCCAAGCCCATCCAACCCCAAACACTCCAGGGATCCCAAACCCATCCAACCCCAAACACTGCAGGGATCCCAAACCCATCCAACCCCAAACACTCCAGGGATCCAAACCCATCCAACCCCAAACACTGCAGGGATCCCAAACCCATCCAACCCCAAACACTCCAGGGATCCCAAACCCATCCAACCCCAAACACTCCAGGGATCCCAAACCCATCCAACCCCAAACACTCCAGGGATCC
>JAWWMS010000060.1:1372826-1383286 GCA_035048045.1 Chlorospingus semifuscus | reverse complement strand
TAGTATAGTTTTAATATAATATATATAATAAAATAATAAATCAAGCCTTCTGAAACATGGAGTCAGATCCTCGTCTCCTCCCTCATCCTCAGACCCCTGTGAACACCGTCACAACCTCCCTCACAGGCAGAGGAAGGGGAACAGCAGCTGGGGAGGGAAAATTCCCAACCAGACCCCATTGCTGAAGGGGTTCAACCTGGGGTGTTCCAGCCTTTGGCTGCTCCAGTCATTTTTCCTGGGTTTTTTTGGGGCAGGAAACAGAATTCCCATAAAATTTTCCCACATCTGGGCCTGGGATAACCCAGAGCTCATTCCTAGGGGGACAAACCCCTCTGGTACAGGGTCAGCCCAATCCCTCCAGGTGCAGACAATTCCTGGGAGCCTCAGCCCCCGCTCCAGAGGGAAGAGCTGGGATCCTGCTATAGGGTTTGTAAATGCTGTAGGATTTGTACATGCCATAGGATTTGTACATGCTACAGGATTTTAAATGCTACAGGATTTGTATCTTGGACTAGACTGGTTAGAGAGAATTGGAATATTCAACAGAGAAGAAGATTTATGGTATTGTAACAGGAACCTCGCTCTCTTACACTCTAACACTCTTATCCTCTCATCCCCTCTTTCTCATCCTCTTTCCCTCTCTCTCTACTGCTCTGAGCTGTGCTGGCAGCTCCCAGCAGCTCCCTGCACTTGGCCCTTTGCAATAAATCCCAAATTTCACAGCCTGCCTTCAGAGATCTCTCATCTCCATCCATCCCAACCATCCTATCCCCATCAATCCCACACCAGCTCAGAGCCCCCATCCTGCTCCCCAATTAAGCCCTGCCCGGTTACATAACCCTAATTAGCAGGGCTCCACTTGCAGCAGGGCCACGGGCTCTGCTAATCCAGGATTTGTCCCCCAGGAGGTGACGGGAGCTGGCAGTGCCAGCCAGGCTGCTCACGTGGGCCAGCACAGCACAGGGAGCTGGGCAAAAAACCTCCCAAACGCTGGAGAGGAAGGTGAGGGTTAGGGGAAGAAGGTGAGGACTGGGGGAGGAAGGTCAGTCCCAGACAGGATGGATTGCTGCAAAACAACTCCCAAAAATTGGGGAGGAAGATTAGGATATGGGGAGGAAGGTCATCCCCAGATAGGATGGACTGCTGCAAAAATCTTCCCAAAAGCTGGGGAGGAAGGTCAGTCCCAGAAAGGATGGACTGCTCCAAAAAACCTCCCAAAAAACTGGGGAGGAAGATCAAGATTCGGGGAGGAAGGTCAAGATCAGGGGAGGAAGGTCGGCCCCAGACAGGTTGGATTGCTGCAAAAAAAAGCTCCCAAAAATTGGGGAGGAAGGTGAGGATTGGGGGAGGAAGGTCAGCCCCAGACAGGATGGATTGCTGCAAAACAACTCCCAAAAATTGGGGAAGAAGGTGAGGATGAGGGGAGGAAGGTCAGCCCCAGACCAGGTCAACCCCAGGTTGAACTGCAGCTAAAAAACCTCTCAAAATGTGGGGAGGAAGGTGAGGATTAGGGGAGGAAGGTCAGGATTAGGCTGGAGCAAAGCTGGATCCTCCCAAGCTGACCCAGCTCCAATTTTTTGGAGGTTTTTGGGATGGGGCAGAGGCTGCAGCCACCCTGCTGGACCCCAACATGCGCATCCCCAAAATGTGCATCCCCCAAAATGCACATCCCCCCAAAATGTGCATCCTCAGAATGTGCATCCCCCAAAATGTGCATCCCCAAAATGTGCATCCCCCAAAATGTGCATCCCCTCAGAATGCGCATCCCCCAAAACGCGCATCCCCCCAAAATGCGCATCCCCCCAAAAAGCGCATCCCCCCAAAACGCGCGTCCCAAGGAGTCTGGAGCTCATCCTGGAGCCAGGGAAGTTCCTGAGCTGCCAAGCTGAGCAGAAGCAGCTCTGGGTTAAGCTAATCTTAATTAGGGATCTCCAAACCAAGCCCACACCAATTGCAGGATTCCCCAGGCACTGCAGGATGGCACCAGCTCGCGGTAATTGGATCACTCAGGATTATTCCCAGTAAAATAAATCCCCACATCTGACCACAGAGAAAATTCACATTCTGTTCCTTTTTTTTTTTCTTTCCTTCCTGCCTTTTCAGACTTTGTTATCAAACTCAATTTACAAACAGAGAAGCTGCAAAGTCATTTAATAAAACAGAAAAACGAGGTTGCAGAGCCCTCAGCTGACAGCAAATCTCAAATTTTAAGTGAAACCATCACCTCTGGCTCTGGGGTGATGGTTTTGCTTAAAATTTGAGATCTTTGCTTAAAATTTGAGCCCAGGACCAGGAGAGGTCCCAGCTCTGGCTGCTCTCACCATCCAGAGGGAGCAAGCAGGGCCCAGCTGGGATGGATTTCACGGATTTTCCTGCTCACACTCCTGCCCTTAGCTGAGTTTATTCCCTGCATTGTGGGGAGGTGAGGCCAGGACAGCCCCCAGAGCTCTGGCAGCAGCATTTCCCTACAGCAACCTGAATTTATAACCTGCTCATGGCAGCTTAAAGAAGGCAGGCACTGGGCTCCTAAATCCCTGAAATTAAAGGGGATCCAGAAATCCCAAAATTTGGGAGTTTTCTCCCTCCTGAGCTTCCCACAGACAACCCAAGGCAGATTTCACACACAGCCTTAAATAAAGATTAAATCCCACACTGACACACGGCTCCATCATCCCAGAGGATCCCAAAATTCCCTCTGGAAAAGGAAACTCAGAACTCCAGGAATTCCAGGGCAATTCCAGCCCTCCCTCGGTCCTTAGGGCTGCTCCAGCCTCCAGGTGATGCTCACACTCCCAGCTGACCCTGGAGCAGCCCCGGGGACAGGGAAGGGACCAACCCCATCCTCCACCTTCCCTCAGGTGAGCCCTTATCAAACAGCCCCACCCCCCCCAGGTGAGCCCTTATCAGCCCGCGGCACCACAAAGGGCCATAAAGGGCGGGGAGGTGACAGCTGTGCTCCAGGTGTGCCCCAGGTGGGGCAGGGCCCTTTCATCTCGCCCCGACCAGGAAAAACCCAGCAGGATGGGCTTGGGGAGAGCTTGGGAATTTGTGATTCCCAATAAAACCCAGCAGGATGGGCTTGGGGAGAGCTTGGGAATTTGTTATTGCCAGGAAAAATCCAGCAGGATGGGCTTGGGGAGAGCTTGGGAATTTGTTACTGCCAGGAAAAATCAAATTTGTTATTGCCAGGAAAAAGCAGGATGGGCCTGGGGAGAGTTTGGGAATTTGTGATTCCCAATAAAACCCAGTAGGATGAGCTTGGGGAGAGTTTGGGAATTTGTGATTCCCTGGAAAAACCCAGAAGGATGGGTTTGGGGCTTGGGGAGAGCTTGGGAATTTGTGATTCCCTGGCATCCATCCGTTGGGAGCAGCAGGAGGAGCAGGGCTGTGCTGGCACTGCCTCATCCCAAGGGATTTAGGGGGGACGTTTCAGCAAGGAGAGGGAAGGATGGGGCTGTGGGGACAGAAAAATCCGAGAAAAACAGCAAATGGGAGCTCATTTGGGATCAGAGCTTTCCTGTGGCCAAACTCCCTGAGGACACAGCACAATGGGACTTCAACCACAGTGGGATTTTAATTTTAACCCCAGTGAGATTTTAACCACACTGGGATTTTAACTTTAACCCCAGTGGGATTCTAACAGTGGGATTTTAACCACACTGGGAATTTAACCCCAGTGGGATTTTAACAACAGTGGGACTTTAACCCCGGGGGATTTGAACCACATTGAGATTTTAACACCAGTGGGAATTTAACCACACTGGGATTTTATCCACAGTGGGATTTTAACCCCAGCAGGATTTTAACAGTGGGATTTTGATTTTAACCCCAGTGGGATTTTAGCCCCAGCCAGGCACATCCCTGGCGCAGAGGTGCCTCCTCCCTTTTCCCTTCCCAGCCCCAGGTGCCAGCCGTGCCCATGGGCACAGCAGTGCCAGCCCCGCCAGATGTCACCACAGGTGTCACCCCAGGGCTGGGGACGTGTCCTGCCCGGGCAGGGCTGGCCCTGTCCTTGGGCTGGCAGCAAACACCCCTTATCTCCCATCCCTTATCTCCTGGGCAAACAGCGGGGTCGCTCCGTGCCCGGCCCGGACCATGTTCCATTACCCCGGTGTTTAATTACCCCGGTGTTTAATTACCCTGATCCTCCTCGTGGGAAGGGGCAGCAGGGGGGAGGTGGGAACTGCAGGGGAATTCCACAACGGGAGATGAAACGGAGCTGGGAAAGCAGCGGGTAAACAGCCAGGGAATGTCCCAGGAGCTGCTCAGCCTGAGGGAAAGGCTCACAGCATTCCCAGATTCCAGCCAGGGAATGTCCCAGGAGCTGCTCACCACCGGGACAGGCTCACAGCATTCCCAAATTCCAGCCAGGGAATGTCCCAGGAGCTGCTCACCGGCAGGACAGGCTCACACCACATCCCAAATTCCAGCCAGGGAACGTCCCTGCTCAGCCTGAGGGAAGGGCTCACACAATTCCCAAATTCCAGCTAGGGAATGTCCCAGGAGCTGCTCAGCCTTAGAGAAGGGCTCACATCAGATCCCAAATTCCAGCCAGGAAATGTCCCACTGGGATCTGCTCAGCCTGAGGAAAGGGCTCACACCACATCCCAAATTCCAGGCAGGGAATGTCCCACTGGGATCTGCTCAGTTCCCTACAGGAAAAGCTCACACCATTCCCAAATTCCAGCCAGGGAATGTCCCACCCTTCAGGAAGGGCTCACACCACATCCCAAACACCACAAGCCCCAATCCCAGGATGTTCCCCCATGTTGTGTGAGGAGTTCCCTTCTCCCGGAGCTGGGAATTTCCACCTGGAGCAGGGGCTGCTTCCACACCACCTGGATGGATGCAGGAACATCCAGTGCTGGGTCCCCAAATCCCTCCTCACCCCTCTGAGGGGTTTCCCACGGCTCCATCCCACAGCTCCATCCCAGCCATTCCCAGGGCTCATCCAGAGCCAGGAACGCGGGGCAGGGCAGGGAGCGCATCGGGGAAGGTGTTAAAGAGCCGCGAGTTGTTTACAGCCCCGATTACCCCTTAATCCTCTCTGAGCGCCGCTTTACGAGCCCGGCCTCCCGCGGAGCTGCAAAACACCTGGGCAAGGAACCCTGAGCACAAAAACCTCATCCTCACCTGCCCAAGGAACCCTGGAGCACAAAAAACCACATCTTCACCTGCCCAAAAACCCCGGAGCACAAAAATCTGCCCAAGGAACCCTGGAGCGCCAAATTCCCCATCCTCACCTGCCCAAGGAACCCTGAGCACAAAAACCTCATCCTCACCTGCCCAAGGAACCCTGGAGCACAAAAAAACACATCTTCACCTGCCCAAAAACCCTGGAGCACAAAAATCTGCCCAAGGAACCCTGGAGCACCAAATTCCCCATCCTCACCTGCCCAAGGAACCCTGAGCACAAAAACCTCCCATCTTCATCTGCCCAAAAATCCCTGGGGCACAAAATCCCCTGTCCTCACCTGCCCAAGGAACCCTGGAGAACAAAAAAATCTCATCTTCACCTGCCCAAGGAACCCTGGAGAACAAAAAACCCATCTTCACCTGGGCAAGGAACCCTAAGCACAGAAATCTCTGTCCTCACCTGCCCAAAAAACCCTGGAGAACAAAAATCCCCCATTCACACCTGGGCAAAAAACCCTGGAGCACAAACTCCCATCCTCACCTGCCCAAAAAACCCTGGAGCACAAAATCCCCATCCACATCTGGGCAAGGAACCCTGGAGCACAAAATCCCCCCGGTTCTCACCTGCCCAAGGAACTCTAAAGCATAAAATCCTCACCAGCCCAAGGAACCCTGGGCAGTTTGAACACCGAGCAGATGTGGAAAGCATCATCCAACACTCCTGCCAGGGAAAAGGGGCATTTTTCCACAGGGAAAAGGGGCAATTTCCCCCAAGGAAAAGGGGCATTTATTTTCCCAGGGAATGCAAAAGCAGCACCCACAAAATCCCAACCTGCAGAGAAGAGCTGAGCAGCAGCTCCAAGAGGACACAAAGTGCCTCCCCTGTGCAGCTGCCCCCCAAAATCCCCCCAAATCCAGAGCTGCTCCTTCCCCTCCCAGATGTGTCCCCACCCAGAGGAAGCTGCTCTCCACCTGCCCACAGATTTGCCTGAACTTTGTTTTCCAAGATTTGCTTATCACCCCCATCCCAGATCTCTCCCACCCACGGGAGGGAAAATATCAGAAAAAATAAAACAAGAAAAAATAAGAAAAAATAAATAAGAAAAAGAAAACAAAAGAAAATAAAAGAAAATAAAACAAAATAAAAGAAAATAAAAGAAAATAAAAGAAAATAAATAAAAGAAAATAAAAGAAGGGAATGACTCAAGGGAAAACTCAGAAGGAGATCTCCATGTGAGGGACAAATTCCATTTCAGACCCATCCCCTGCACCCTTTACTCCTTTAGACCATTCCCAAATCTGATCCTGCCCTTTCCTCAAAAAAAGGGAATCCCTGCACAGCCAGGCCAGGCCAGGCTCCTTCCCAAGGGCACAGGGAAAAGCCTGGAGAGCTTTTTAATTTTCAAGTTACTTAAATGTATTTAAAGTTCCTGCAAGGGCAGCAAAGCCTCCAAGGGGAAAACAGGAATTTCACAGGATCAGGGAATGGTTTGGCTTGGAAAGGACCTTAAGGATCACCCAGTTCCAAGCCCCTGCCCAGGAAGGAGGACTGGCAACAAAGCAAAGGGAGACAGAGGGAGGGAGAAGGTGAAGGGGATGGACAGAGGGGATGGAAGCATTGGGAAGGATTTGCTGGGAGCCTGAATTTGCTGCTCCCGAATCCTGCAGCCCCTGTGCCAGGCACTCCCGAATACTAATCAGAGCTGAAAAAACACCAAACAATTAGGAAGGAAAGTCTGCTGGCAGGGTTTCTCCTGGAGACGTCGGGCTGGTTTTGTTTATGAGCGGGAGGAAGTGGGAACCGCTCCTGTTTGTTCTGCGGGAGAAAAGAGAGAGCTCCAGTGTTTTAATTTCTCCGCTGAAAACCCTGGAGATTTGGCCTGAAACGGAGCAGAGAGGCTGATCCAGATTCACCCGCAGCCTTTTGTTACAAGAAAATATTTGAGTCGTTTTTTTTTCCCTCCCTCCCCTTCTGCGTGGGCAAAGAAAGGGGCAGTGGATACAAAGCCGGCATTTTTTGTTCCCAGAAAATATCAATGAAAAGAGCATTCCAGAGGCCAAGGGCACAGCACAGCTCCCAGGGCACTGGAGGTGTCCTGGCTGAGCCCAGGAAAGGCAAAAATATCACCTCAAAAACTCCTTTTTTGTTAAAAAGGCAGGTGAGCAAAAATTGGGAAGCCTAAATTAAGTTTTTAACCAGGTTTTTGAGGCTGGGAGGGGATGAGGTCACACAAACTTCATTTGCTCAGAGGTGCAACTTGCAGCTCCTCAGATGCAAAATCAACATTTTCCCTTGGTTTTCACACGGGAGGGCCTGAAGGAGCACCTCAGAAAATGAAATAAATCTGGTTTAGGGTGGGCTGTAAGAGCAGGAGGAGCTGGGGAAGGAGCTGGGACAGTTCCTTAAGTTTTCAACCAAGTTTTTGCCTCCCAGGGACACACATGAGGCTGGGAGAGGATGAGGTCACACAAACTTCATTTACTCAGAGGTGCAACTTGCAGCTCCTCAGATGCAAAATCCCTGGATCAACATTTGGTTTTCACACAGGAGAGCCTGAAGCAGCACCTCAAAAAATGAAATAAATCAGGTTTAGTGTGGGCTGGAACAGCAGGAGGAGCTGGGGAAGGAGCTGGGACAGTTCCTGGGTGACGAACAGCAGATCCCAGGACAAATCCCAGCATCCCAGGGCCAGAGGGGACTCCCGGAGTGCAGAGCACTGTGAGAACTGAGCTCAGGCTGTCCCCAAGGCTCTCAGGGCCCTTTCAAAGCTCTTTTTCCCCCCACAGGGAGCAGCCTGGGGATGGACAAAATGTGCCATTCCCGGCTGAAACCTTCCCAAAAACCCGGCTTTTCACAGCAAACCCCAAATGCCTTCACCATGGAAACCCAGCCCGGGGCTGGTATCGCCGCTGGAATTCGCCCTTGGCTGCAGCTCGGGAGGAGCCCGGACAGGGAAACCTTTGAGCTCGGGAAGTGCCAGCCCAGGAGCCTGGGACTGCTCGGGAAGAGCTTCCAAAGCAGCCCCAGACAGGGGGTTATCCCGCAATAATTCACCCCCTCCGAGACACGGGGTTATCCCTCAGTAATTCACCTCCTCCAGATTTGGGGTTATCCCTCAGTAATTCAGTAATTCACCCCCTCCAGACTCGGGGTTATCCTGCAGTAATTCAGTAATTCACCCCTCCTAGATAGGGGATTATCCCACAGTAATTCACCCCTCTCAGACACGGGGTTATTCCTCAGTAATTCACCCCTCCCAAACATGGGATTATCCTGCAGTAATTCACCCCTTCCAGACTCGGGGTTATCCCACAGTAATTCACTCCTTCCCAAAGTCGGGGTTATCCTGCAGTGATTCAGTAATTCATCCCCTTCCAGACTCGGGGTTATCCCTCAGTAATTCACCCTTTCCCAAACACGGGATTATCCTGCAGGAATTCACCCCTTCCAGACTTGGGGTTAGCCTGCAGTAGTTCAGTAATTCACCCCTTCCAGACTCGGGATTATCCCGCATAATTCACCCCTTCCCATGTGCAAGCAGAGCCAGCCCCAGCTCCCAATCCCGATCCCTCTTCTCCCCGGGGAGCTGGGGAAGGGAGAGGCAGAGCAGGAGCTTTCCAAGCTTTTCTCTGGGAGAAGGGAGCACGTTGAGCCATCCTACAAGGAGCTGGGAATGCTGGAGCCATCCCAAGCAAAACCCCCTCACCACCACTGTCCACCTCCACGCTCCCAAATCCCACATTCCTGGATCAGCAGCATTCCAGATCACGTTTAAAAGGTTTCCCAAGTGCCACAGGTTTTTGGGTAAAGGCAGATCTGTAAAAGTCACGGATCTGCCCCCTCCTCATCCTCATCCCTCTGCTCTGGGGAGCCAAGAACCAGACTGGCCTTCTCCAGAATCCTGGAATACCCAGAGCTGGAAGAGACCCACAGGGAGCAAGTCCAGGTCTGGAATAACCACTGGGGTTTGGGGCATCCATGGGCATCCCGGGAGTTGGGAATCGCCCTTCCCGGGGAGCAGCAGCCTCGGGAACCCACGGAGCAGGAGCAGGGGATGGATGAGGGGATGGAGCAGGGGATGGATGGGGGGATGGATACAGAGCCGGGAGCAGTGGATGGGGGCAGTGCCAGGAGCGGGAATGCCGCAGATCGGGAATGCCGCGGAGCTCCGCTGCCATCCAGCGGCTGCGGGATGCGGCTCCAGCAGCGCTTCGCTGGAAGCCGCTCTCACCTCCCGAACGATTCCTGACACAGCCAACACCCCCTGGATGGGTTCTTCCCAAAATCCCACCTCGTCTGGAGCAGTGTTTAACTGCTGCTCCCAAAGATATTGGTCGCTCCATGGGTTTTTACACCTTTTTCCAGCTTTTCCAGCTCAGAGAGCAGAGGGCTGGAACACTTCTGCTCCAGAGCCAGGCTGGGAAAGCTGGGAATGTTCAGCCTCCAGGGAGAATTTAAAACCCCTTCCAGCGCCTGAAGAAACTCCAGAGGAGCTGATGAGGAGATTTGGACAAGGGATAGAGTGACAGGACACAAGGAATGGCTTCCCACTGCCAAAGGGCAGGGATAGATGGGACACAGGGAAGGAATTCTTGGCTGCCCCATCCCTGGAAGTGTCCAAAGCCAGGCTGGACGGGGCTTGGAGCAGCCTGGGATAGTGGAAGGTGTCCCTCTCATGGCAGGGGTGGCACTGGATGGGATTTAAGGTCCGGTCCATCCCATCAATCCCATCCCATCAATCCCATCCCAGAAAATCCCAGCGAATCCCGCGCGCCCCCTGCGGGCCCCGCCGGGCACTGCAGGCGCTGCCGCTGCTGCCGCCAGGGGTCAGCGCGAGCCCGGGAGAGAAACCCCGATCCCGCTGGAATCCCACTGGAAACCCTCCTGAATCCCCCCGGAACCCTGCTTGGATCCTGCTGGAACCCCGCCTGGATCCCCCTGGAATCCCACTGGGACCCTGCTTGGACACCCTTGGAACCAACCCCGCATTTCCCTACTCACCCCCAAGCCCCCCTCAGCATCCAGCATCCCATACCTGGGATGTGCTCCCGCTTCGGTGGTGCCCCATCCACCGGAAATCCCTCCCAAAGGGAACCTGTGGCACTGGGGACATGGATCAAATCCATGGGAAATCCCTTCCAAAGGGAACCTGTGGCACTGGGGACATGGGTCAGATCCATGGGAAATCCCTCCCAAAGGGAACCTGTGGCACTGGGGACATGGATCAGATCCATGGGAAATCCCTCCCAAAGGGAACCTGTGGCACTGGGGACATGGGTCAGATCCATGGGAAATCCCTCCCAAAGGGAACCTGTGGCACTGG
>JAWWMS010000060.1:1354711-1372538 GCA_035048045.1 Chlorospingus semifuscus | reverse complement strand
GAAACCCCATCCCATCAACAGCAGTTCATTCCCCACCCAAGAAATCCCATCCCATCAACAGCAGCTCACTCTCCACCCAAGAAATCCCATCCCATCAACAGCAGCTCATTCCCCACCAAGAAACCCCATCCACCCTCCCTCTCCCAGACCAAACCCCCTCAGTCCCCCAGCTGTCCCCAGCAGCTCCTCAGGCATCTGTCCCATGTCACACCCAGATGACACCACCAGTACAAATCCCCTCAAAATCCAAAGTCTGGCATCATTTTGTAGCAGGAAAACGGATTTTCCATCCCCAGGAGGTTCACAGCAGCCTCCTCCCAAAGGGAGCCTTCCAGCTCCTCCTCTGGAGCCACCAAGAGCCTCTCAGGACATTGTCACACATTGTCCCCAGTGACCCTGACAAGGGTCCCCCCTGCAGCCACCACTGGCTTGGAGAGTGGAAAACCATCAGGATTCCACTCCTGAGGGAAAGAAAGGAAAACCTCCTCGGAAGCTGCAGCCTTTTTAACCTTTTATCCATTTCTCAGCAATAAAACTCCAGGAAGAGAATTTCTATTGGGGATTTCAAGCTGGAATGGCACTAAAAAATTCATGTATTGATTAAAGCAGCCAGTCCAGCTGCCAGAACAAACCTGGCTGCTCTCTCATCCCCTCCCAGCAGCTCCCAGGCTTGGGCAGTTTTTTTCCTCAAGACAGTGAAAACGTAATTTCCAAGAAGTCCAACAAGAAGGTGCTTAAAACAGAAACAAAAAAGGAAAAATCCATGTTCTTGACTCACATCAGAGCAGCAGGATTTGTCCTCCAGCAGCGCATGGAATCCTTCCTCCTGCAGAGCCAGGATGCTCAGAGCAGCCCAGAAAAAGAGGGAATTGTAGGCTCAGGCTGCAGGTGCTGCTTGTCCCCATCTGTCCCTCGGAGACTCCCTGTGCCAGAGCCAGTCCCAGCAGGACGATGGAAAAGCAGCCAAAGGCAGTAAATCCACGGGATGTGGGAGGAGCAGGAGGAACGGCCCTGCCATTCCAGCTGCGGACAGAAGGGAGCATCCAAAGCCCAGGCGAGGCTCAGAGGAACCATCCAGGGACAACCCAGCCTCGGGAGGGGACGGGTGCCATCCTGCCCTGTGTCACCATCGAGTGCCACTCCTGCCCCGTGTCCTCACCGATGGCACGAGGGGGTTCCAGCAGCTCCTGGGGCCCATGGGAGCTGTCCCTGCAGGGATCCCAAAACCTGTGGAGAAACAAAGGTCAGGGTGAGGGACAGGGACAGGTCACTGCAGCCCAACCTCGTGTCCTTGCTCTGCTCGGGGCACCTGAGCACATCCCGCAGAGCAGGGCTGCAAGAGATGCCCAAATTCAGCACCCAGGTGGTGCCAAACTCCAGGAGCCAGCTGGATTTCCCTGCTGGCCATGCTGGTGGCCCCAAGGGAGCCAAGGGTGGCCCCAAGGGTGCTCCCCCAGGGGGCACTGGCCTCCTCCTCACCCAGGGCTGGTCCCACTGGCTCCTGGCACACGGGACTCCTGTTTGGATCCACCGTAGCCTGGGGTTGATTTCTTGTTTGGGAAAAGAGTCTGGGACTGATTCCTGTTTGGATCCACAAGAGCCCGAGGTTGATTCCTGTTTGGATCCACCATAACCCAGGACTGATTCCTGTCTGATTCCACAAGAGCCTGGGATGGATTCCTGTTTGGATCCACCATGGCCCAGGATTGATTCCTGGGCTTGGATCCACAAGAACCCAGGACAGATTCCTGTTTGGATCCACCATGGCCCGGGATTGATTCCTGCTTGGATCCACAAGAACCCAGGACAGATTCCTGTTTGGATCCACCATAGCCCAGGGTTGATTCCTGTTTGGGAAAAGAGCCTGGGATTGACTCCTGTTTGCATCCACAAGAGTCCAGGATTGATTCCTCACAGGAACCACAGCAAACACCCAGAGGTGACAATTCCCAAGCTGAATTCCCGTGGGGAACAGGAGCTGAGCCCTCCAAGGGTCTGGGCAGGGCTCTCTGGTCACAACCCCAGCACAGCAGCAGCTCCTCCCCAAACCGGGAGCAGAGACAGGGGACCGCCAGCAGGTTTTTGGGGGGGGTTTAGAGTCCCTGCCATACGCCAGGTCCCTCCAGGGGCAGGGGACAGCCAGCAGATTTTGGGAGGATTTTGGGGTCCTTGCCATGTGCCAGGTTCCCCTGGGGACAGCCACCAGATTTTGGGGGGTTTTGGAGTCCTTGCCATCTGCCAGGTCCCCTGGGGACAGCCAGCAGGGACAGGGGACAGCAAGCAGGGACAGCTGACAGCCAGCAGATATTTTGGGGTGTTTGGAATCTTTGCCATCTGCCAAGTCCCCTGGGGACAGCCAGCAGGGACAGGGGACAGCAAGCAGGGACAGCGGACAGCCAGCAGATATTTTGGGGGGGGGGTTGGAATCTTTGCCATGTGCCAGGGACAGGGCACAGCCAGCAGGGACAGGGGACAGCCAGCAGATATTCTGGGGGGGTCTGGAGTCCCCCCGAGCCCCTCACGTGGCCACCCGGGCTCGCAGCAGCCCCGCTCGGGCTCGTTAGGGCGCCGCTGCCGCCGGCACAAAGTCCGTATTTGTTTCCCCGCAGGGGTGGAAAGAAAGGGGGTTTTGTGTTTTCTTCCTCTGCTCTTTGCAGGCTGCGGGGAGTTTATTTGACACTCCAGCACTCTTTGTGAGCTGAGTGGCCCGGGATAAATGCTACCCTTAAGAGTTACTTGGCGTTAGACAGAGGGACCCTCTTCAGAGGAGAATGGGGGCTTGTTGGGATGGGGCACGGGGAGGGGGGCTCGAGGAGAGCCCTCATAGAAGGGTCTCTGTCCTGGCCTCACAATGGAGTGAATTCTTCAAGATACCGGGAGCTGAAAGGAAGGAAGGAACTTTCCTGCCTTTAAAAAGGATTTTCAGGAACAATTGAAGAAGCCATAAAAAGGGGAGCATTATTCCCCATCCAGGCCGCTGGGCTGGGAAGCTTCTCCCTCCCCCTCCGAGCCCTGGGCACATCCCACAGATCCCACAGGGCTGGCAGGAGGGTCACGGGCACTTTGTGGAGGGGACCCTGCCAGCAGGAGATGTCCTGGTCCTTGTCCTCCCTCCCACAGCCAGGTGCCACTTCCATGAGCCACCTTGTCCTGCCTCCACAGGAAAAGGGATTGTCCCAGGAACAGGGATTGAACACCCACAATTAAATACCCACCATCCTGCCAGGGCTGCAGGAACCGCTGTCCCCGGGGATCCCTGCAGCCTGAGGGTGGCATTTCCATGGAAAACAGCTGGAGAGGGCCCTGCCAGGCACTTCCAGATGTGCAGCTCCTCCTCCCCTGCTCACGGGGAGTTTTCTGCACACCCTCAGCCTCACACAGCCCAGGAAGAGGAGCTCAGCTCTGGCTGGGGAGCTTCACCTCCAGCCTGGCTCCACCACAGATCCCAACCCCCTTTGGGGTGATGGATTCACCTCCCACTCCCTCCCAGTGGCCACTGGTGGCTGTGTCCCCCCAAGCCAGACCCTCCTGTCCCCATCCCACCCCAGTGCAGCATCTCCAGCCCCTCCCCAGAAGCCCAAATGCAGCCCCAGAGGATCCCTCCTTCCCTCTTCCCCTCCAGTTGCTCAGGAAATGCTGGAACAAGAACCAAACCAAGCCCAAGGATGAGCTGGCTGTGAGGAAACCTCCTGGAGCTCATCCCACCTCCCCAGCAGGGAAGGGAGCTGCTCTCCGGGCTCTGGAATTCCTGCAGTGCCAGCCCTGGGGACAGGCACCTGCCTCATGGTGTCACTGGCAGCCCAGGTGCCAGCGCTGGCAGCAGCTCCTGTCCCTCCAGGGCCACCTTCCCTGGCGCTGGGGCAGTGCCAGCCCTGGGTTTGTGTGCAGGGACGAGGATGGGCAGGGAGAGCGTCACAGGAACCCCCCGAGCTGCCACCCCACGGCTCCTAAAGCACCCCTGGCTGCACCTCAGAATTCACAGAATCACTGGGTTGGAAGAGACCTTGAAGATCAGAGTCCAGCCCAGCCCAGCCCCTCACCCAAACGCTGGCCCCCAGAGCCACATCCAGGCTTTGTTAAACACACCCAGGGATGGGGACTCCACCACCTCCCCAGACCACTCCAGAACTTTATCACCCCTTCTGTAAAAAACTTCCTCCTAACATCCAAACCTCCTGCCTGCCAGCAGGCTCCCTCACCCCAAAAACCATCTTTTCTCCTACAAACTTAGGAAAAACTTCTAAAACTCCTCATGCTTTGGCCTGAGAGCGCAGCATAAAGAAGCAGAAGCAGCTCCAGTGACAGCAGTGACACAACAGCCACCCCAGATTGGGACAAGGTGACACTGGGGTCCCAGAGCAGCTTCTACACCCAACCCTGAGCAGGTCCAGTTCCAGGAGCCCAGATCCAGAAGCCCAGCAGGATCCAAGAGATGCAGGTGAAGGAGACCCAGGAGCCCAGATCCAGCAGGATCCAGGAGCCCAGGTCCAGGGGACCCAGGGAGATCCAGGAGCCCAGCAGGATCCTCCTGGAGCTCCAGGAACCCAGAAGGATCCTCCTGGAGCTCCAGGAGGATCCAGGAACCCAAGCTAAGCAGCATCCTGGAGATCCAGGAGCCCAGAAGGACCCAGGAGCTCAGGTCCAGGAGATCCAGGAGCCCAGATCCAGCAGGATCCAGGGAGATCGAGGAGGATCCAGGAGCCCAGGGCAGACCCTCCGAGCCAGCCAGAAGCTCCTGCAGGGCACAAAACCCCTCTGGCCTTGCTGATCCAGGCTGCCTTAGGCTGAGCTTAACCCAGCAGAGCCCTCGGGAGCTTTTCCTGCAGCTCTGATCCCCTGCCAGGGAATAAAAGCAGGAATAAAACCTGAGGAATCAGTTTAGGAACAACCCAAGCAAACGACGTTTGCTCCCCATACAAAACCCATTCCGAGATTGATGGGTTTTTTTAACTCAGGAAAGCAGCACAACCACCCAGGGATCAAACACATTTATTTAAAGGCTTAAGTTTTAGCCCTCAAAAAAAACAAACATCTGCGGCTTGGCAGGAGGAGCAGCCAATTGAATGGGAAAATGTTCTTTTCTGAGGGCACGGCAGCGGCACGGCCCGGGCGAGGCCTTCGCACCTCATCAGCCCCGCCGGAGATCGCACCCAGGAGGGGCTCGAGGTGACAACGAGCCCCTGCCAGGCCAGCAAAGCTCTGACTGCAATTCCTGTGCTGCCAAAGAGGGGGAAAACACAAAAAAATGGGAAAAATTTAAGCCTTGGAGCGCTAAAATTGAACTGGAGCAGGACGGAGGCACAGAGTCCCCAGGGAGTCGTGAGGGGGCAAACCCCAATCCTGCGCTGAGAGCTTCCCTCAGAAAGGAGCAGCATTTATTAAATACTAAAAGCCTTTCCATGCCGTGTTTACACCAACACGAAGCACTTTTTTGCCTCCTCATTTCTGTTTTAAACCCATCTTTGGTGGTGGAAGCAGCCCGGCTGAACAAGGCCAGGCTTTGTAAAGCAGCTCCAGCCCTGGGCACTGGCAGAGCCCTGCGCTCTCCTCGGCCTCTTTTATTTTCTGTTCGAAGTTCAAACAACCCCCAAACCCCCCAGGAAGCTGCATTGTGCTCTTGGCATGATCCCCCTGCTGTCTGCGGGGCGGGTGTGGCCCTAAGCTTTTGATCTCTGAAAATTTAAGGATCATTCCTTATCCAGGAGAATTCCCAGATGGAGGAGCTTGAGTCCAGAAGTGTCCAGATCCCAGCCAGCTGCTGCTAAAAACCACCAGGGAGAAGGGATGCTGCTGATTGAACAGATTTAAACCAGGCAGGAGGGGAATGGGAAAAGCTCAGCCTTGGAAGAGCCAGGTCAGAGCTGGAGGATTCCAGATGTCACAGGCAGAGCAATCCTAAAAAAGCCAGGTCCAAACATTCCCCAAGCCCTCCTAAAAAAGCCAGGTCCAAACATTCCCCAAGCCCTCTCTGCACCTGTAACCCTGAGCCCAGCTCAGCCAGGTGCAGGTGAAGTGGCACCTGAGCTTAGAGACCCCAAACCCTCCCAAAATCCCAAAATTTAACTCTGAGCTGTCGCCAAACACTGCAGGTGACACCGTTCTGCTCGTGTGGCCACCCACTGTCCCAGGTTGCTGGGATATTCCTCATTTTCCAGCCCTTCAGGCCTGAATCCACCTTCCCTGGGACAGTCCTCATTTTCCAGCCCTTCAGGCTAAAATCCAGCAGGTCCCAGCCATTCCAGAGGGATCTGGGGGATCCTTCAGCCAAGGGGAGCAGCCCCAGCTCAGCAGCTCCAAACCAGGTCCTGCCAACACCCCAGAGAGTGGGATGAGCCCATCTGGGATCTTTTCCCTGTCTCAGCAGGCAGGAGGATCCTGCTGGACTCCACAGCCCTGAATTCCTGGCTCAGCAGAGTGCGCAGGGACACTCCTGCTCCCAAATCACTTGGGTAGGAGAAACACCTGCAGCTCCTGAGACCAGCACCTGAGCCTGCTTACCCTGGCCAGGTCAGCCTTCCCAAAATCTCTTTTTCCTCAGGAGACACCACACAGGTGTCACCACTCCTGCCCACAGGGGGATTTTGCCTCCTCGTGACCCCACAAGAAATGGGATTTGGGGTTCATTTCACACAGCTGGGAGCCTTTTCCTAAAGGATTGATATTCCCAGAGCCAGAGTGACCCCACAGCCTCAAAACAGGGCAATCACTGCTGCATCAAATGGAGTTTGAGGGGTGCCATATCTCCCAAACCTTTGATTTGGGACACCTGAACATGGAAAGCAGCTGGTAAGCTTTAAAAAACCCTCAAATTTTGATAGATAGATCCAGCTGGTTTTGCAGCAAAGCCTCAGAAAATGAGAGCACAAAGTGATTGTCTCCATATCAGAGCTCCAACTCTCCTCACACGGCAGATCCCACACCTGGGAGCGATGCCTTCCATTTCAGCGTTCATATTTAAAGGGTTGAGGTGAACCAGGAAGATTTCTTCCCCTCAGCTCTACAGGGAAATGAGAAATTCGCCATCCTGACAGCATCACCTGCCTGCCAGCAGAGAGGGCCGCTGTCCTTGGGAGCCCTGCTCGTTTCCCAGCTGGGATCTCCCCCCACAACCCCAAACGCAGCCTCTTCCCACGGCCTGAGTCACCAACGCTCTGCCCCCACCTCCCTGCCGCGGCTGCTGCGCCCGTGATTATTAAAAGATGTCTCAATTAGCAAGAGCTGAGCAACTCCCGCAGCCTCCAAAGCCTTGCGAGGAAATTCCGAGCAACACCAACAATGTCCGCGCAATAAAACCTCCTCTTGTTCCTATCGGAGTAACCTCAAACATCTTTTCCCCTTCCAAAGGGGCAGCCCTGGCTCTCCGGAGGGATCCCGGGCTGGAGCTGCCCAGGACACTCCATGGAGAGGAGCAGCCAGCGCTAATTTCTGTCTGTGCCGTCGGCTGCAGGTCTAGACTGGTGTGGTCTTTTTGTTGCAGCCAGCTAAAGAAGGGAGTCATTCACTTATTTTTTTTTTCCTCCGGGATTCACACAAAAGTGCTCTTGTGCATCCCAGACCCCGCGATGGGGCTGGGACGGGCTCCGAGGGGCTGCGGGCACTGCCCAAAGCCCCGCCCGAGCACCTGCCCCGGGGCGAGACTTTGGGGAAAGAATTCCCACGGCAGGGAAGGGAAAATCCGTGTGCGAGTCACTAAAAATAAACCAAAAACCCCACCTAAAAAAACCCCGCAAACGGCGAAGGAAAACAGCGGCCACACGCTTTTCCTTGGAGAGAGAGAAGGGGAAAACTCCACCAGGAGCATCCCGAGCCCCGGGCAGGGGAAGGGACACAAAGGGGATGATGGCACAGGGGGAGAAGCGACAGCGGCTGCGGGCACCGAGGGGACCCGCAGTGCCCGGCACAGCCCCGCGGTACCGGGCAGCGAGCGCGGGGTGCAGGAGCCCCGGGCTGAGCCCCGCAGCCCCGAACCGAGCGCGGCACCCACCTCCATATCCGCATCCGCCTCATCCTCCTTCCGCAGAGCCTCAGCCCGCTCCGAGGGTCCGGGAACATCCGCGGGAGCGCCGGGATCGGGAGCGGCTCCACCGCAGCCAGGGATGCTCCGACTGCGGCTGCCGGGCCATTCCCCCTTTTATAGCCCCGCGGGGCGGCGCGGCTTCACGGGACTTGTAGTTCCTCCCCCCGGCCTAGAGCCGCCTCCCTCTGCCCTTCTGTCCCTCCCTCCCTCCCTCCGTCCTTCTGTCCGTCCGTCCGTGGGGAGGGGAGGGCGCGGAGGAACCGAGGGTCGGGGCGGTCCCGCTCCTCACCGCGACCCCGCCGCTCTCCAGGGTCCAGGGCAGGGCAGAGCCGATGGTTTCGCCTGGAAATCTCCGGTTTTCCACGGGATTCCCGGAGCCGCATCCCTGGCACCGCCAGCCCGACGCCCTAAAGTGAATGAGTAACCCCAAAAGCCCGGCACGACCTGCGAGCGCTTCAATCGCGCCGGGGATGGGTTACTGTTCTGTTTAATTATTCTCCCAATTATTAATTTAACTTAATTATTAACCCGTCCGAGGAATGAATGAGCAATTAACCTCGCTGTTGGCTTCGGGGCTCATTTAAAGCCCGTCCTCCCCAGCCCTGGGTGCTGGCAGGGTCACCCATGGGATGGAGCCGTGTCCCACGGGTTCCCTCTGAACCCCACGTGCTGTGGGCACAGCAGGCACGAGGAGGGGGTGGCACCGTGCCCGCTGTCCCCTCCAGGAGCTGTGACACTGGGGAGGGTGCAGGAGGTGCTGCTCAGGGGGATGATCCTGCACAAACCCGCTCCAGGTGGGAAATGTCCCACCCCAGCAGGGACAGGGACACAGATCCAACCCCTTCCCACCTGCACCAGAATGGGATTTACCATCCCAGAATTGCTGCTGAAGCAAAACCACAGAAGATTTTCAGGACAAGGGGGGCTGAGGGAGCAAGAGGGAGAGAGGAGGGGAAGGGAAGGAAAAAAATCCCTCCTGGCAGCTTTTCAGGGCCCGAAGCCGGAGTGGAAATGCTTCCCTGCCCGTAATTGCTTCGAGAGCAGATGAATTTCTTGAAGAAACCGCAGCTGAAACGCTGCACGAATCACATTGTTGTGCTTGTGTTGGCTGCCTGCTGAAGGAGGGAAAAGGTCATCGTTTAGGGGATATTGAAAAGGGAAAAAGCCATATTTTAGTGCTGTGCAGGAGGGGCTGAGCTGCGTTTTCATAGCCACGGTCTGGAAATTCAAACCTGTTTGGCAAGAGGCAGAACGGGGCTCAGAGAGAGGAAAGAGCTGGGAAAAGGCTCCAAGGATGGAGCTTATCCTGCCCCTGGATCCCTGGAAATGTCCAAGGCTGGGCTGGATGAGGCTTGGAGCAGCCTGGGACACTGGGAAGTGTCGCTGATCCAGCACCACCTGAGCTGGGTGTCCAGAGAGCCGTGGGATTGGCTATCTGGGATTTCCAAAGGCACATTTCCCTTTTTGGAATTGAATTCTGAAGTTCTACTCCCTTTTTAATGGCATTTCCTTCAGAGCCATGAGCCCACAGGACACAGAGCTGTCAGACATTATCTCCAAAAAAACCCTGGAGTCAAAAACTGCTCTGCCACAGCTCTGATGGTGTAAGGGACCGGGACAGCCCCTGGGTGCTGCTCAGGCCCCTCTGTGCTGCCCAGAGACCCCAAAAGGAGCAGGAATCCCCATGGAAAGCTGCAGGACTCATTCCCAAAGGAGCCTGACGCTGATTTCTGGGATGCTCCCAGCCCTGGCCGTGCCACCACGATGGTGGGAGGTGTCGGGAAGGGGACCCAGCTGCAGGTGGGGCAGCATTCCCGGCCCTGCAAACACGCTGCCATCGTGGGCAGTGCCAGCCGTGCCCCTTGCCGGCTCCTTGGAGAGCTCAGCGTTCCTGCCCCGCATTCCTGAGCCGCGGGGAAAAGCCCTGGAATGCTGCGGCAGGGGAGGAGCAGCATCGCCCACGTGGGGGTGGGAGGATGGCAGCCAGATGTTCCCAAGGCCCGAAAAATCCTCTGGGAGCAGCTGGAATCATCCTTTATCCCCCCCCAAGGGATCTGCAGCTCCATGGTGGCGTGGGGAGCACAGAATGCCAGGATTATCCAGGCTGGGAAAAACCTCCGAGATCATCGAGTGCACCCTGGAAACATCAAACCCAACATGGGAATGTGGCCCTGGAGCTGCTGGATCTGAGCTTTGGGGGAGCTCTGAAGGGAGGAAATCCTCAGTGCAAGGGCCAGGGACAGGGGAAAGGAAAGGGAAGAGGGTTTTCCTGGGAAAAAAGGTTTTCTTGGGAAGGGGAGAGGGTTTGGATGGAAAGGGAAGAGGGTTTTCCTGGAAAAAAAGGTTTTCTTGGGAAGGGAAGAGGGTTTTGATGGAAAGTTAAGAGGGTTTTCCTGGAAAAAGGGTTTTCCTGGTTTTCCTGGGAAGGGAAGTTCTTGTTCCTCGCTCCAGGCATGGTTTTAGGCCTCCCAAGGAGACCACCAGGAGGATGGGCTGGCTCTTCTCCAGCAGAATATTCCCAAGATATGGAACTCCCCACAGCCAGGAATTGCCAGGGAGGAAGGACTGGGGTGTTGAATCCTCCAGGAAAGCTCTGGGGAGCAACAGGAGCTCTGCCCTGGGAAGGGGGAGCCAGGAAATCTCTTAATTCTGTCAAAGTGTGTTGGTCCCAACACTCTGTGGAGCAATTTGGGGTCACAGCCCCAGCTCGTGCTGCTTTTCCCACCCCAGCTTGGGAATGGCACATCCATAAATCCACACTGTGGAATTTGCTGGTGGTTTTTCCCAGAGAAACAAGGAAATAAAGTGTTTAGTGATGGGCAGCACTGGGAATATGCAGAGCCAGGGAAGGGTGAGCTGGGAATGAGTTCCCACAGGATGGCTGCTCCCTGTTCCCAGGCTGGCCAGCACACTAACCTCTGCAAGTCCTCTGACCTTCAAATACCCTCCCCAGCCCAGTTAAATCCATATAAATATATGGAAATATGGGAACAAAAAGCTTTTTCTTTCCAGTGCTGAGAGTGCCAAGTGCTGCGGGAGCCAATAAAGAGCTGCTGCTCCAGGGAGCTGTGGCAGGTAAAACACAAACAGCCCCAATCTTCCCCCAAAACTGCACCCAACCCCCAAATTAAAAAAGAAAAAAAAAGAAAAATAAAGCTAAACCCAAGCCCCACAGCTGAGGTTTGTAAAAGAGGAGGAAAATGTGGTTTTAGCTCTTGCCTGGTGCTGGATCCCAGCCTGGGAAGGAGCACTGGGAATCCTCAGAGGGAGCTGGAGCAGGGATGGGGAACCCTTGGGGACGTTTTGGGGACAAAGGGACACGGAGCAATCCCAGTTTGGGATTGTCCCAGGAACATGAGGAGGATCTGCTGCCACCACCAGCCCCTCAGAGCCT
Source organism: Chlorospingus semifuscus (assembly GCA_035048045.1). NCBI lineage: Eukaryota > Metazoa > Chordata > Aves > Passeriformes > Passerellidae > Chlorospingus > Chlorospingus semifuscus. The sequence continues at coordinate 1,361,127 of JAWWMS010000060.1, read as the reverse complement.
GAGCAGAGCGGGTGAGGTGGGAGCACAGGGACAGGAATCAGCCTCGAGCTGTGCCAGGGAGGCTCGGGGTGGATGTTCCAAAATTCCTGCCCTGCAGGAGCCTCCAGGCACTGCCAGGGGCTGCCCAGGGCACTGGGGGTGTCCCCATCCCTCAGAAAGGAGCACAGGTGGCTCTTCCCCACCAGGTCTGCTTTGGTCTGAGGTTGGGCATGATGCTCCTGGAGTTCTTTCCCAACGTTTTTATGGAGCCACAGAGAGAGGGAGAGCCGCTCCAAGCAGGAGCAGTTTGGTACCTGGGATTCTCTGCCTGCCCCCAAGATCCTAGCCAGGCTCCAGGAGCTTCCCAGCAGCCTGGGGAGGAGCACAAAGGCAGGGCTGAGCTGTGTTTGTGTCACTGTTTGCTCAGTGACACGGGCACAGCAGGGCACGGAGGTTTAAATGCCATGGCCAAGGTCACACGGGACACTGGGACACAGCACGGAGTTTCCAGCCCCTGCCCCATCAGCCAGGGAAGGGACACAGCCTCAAACCCCACAGCAAATGTCAGATAAACCCCCCAAAATCACCACAGAGGGGACAGGTAAAATGATGTACCCCAAGAGCTAAACCTGCTCCTCAATGGGACAGAGACAGAAAATCCCAATTCCTGCCATGCCAGCATCTGGATGGGCTCAGTGTTTGATACTAAAGCCACTTAAAATGAGCCTTAATGCTAAAAAGTCCCTTAAAATGGGCTCTCAAAACCACCACAAAGGGGACAGGTAAAATGATGAACCCCAAGAGCCAAACCTGATTGGGACAGAGACAGAAAATCCCAATTCCTGCCAAATTCCTTTTAAAAGGAACTTAAAAGGAACCTTAAAGCTAAAAAGTCCCTAAAAATGGGTTTGACTGGGGAGATAAATCCATTTTCTGAACCCACCAAGGTGCCTCAGCCCCCACCTCTGAGGAAAAGGCAGCAGCAGCCCCGGGCTGAGCTCGGAGGAGGAGGAGGAGGGCAGTGATTTAGTGTCTGTCCCTTTCTCTCCCCACACTCCTTGCCTCCCGCACAAGGATCCATTGAGAGGCTGCAGAACAAACGTTCCCTTATGCGGCTCCAAAAAACTCGCGGCTCGGTTTGTGTGAGGCAGCTGCCCCGGAGCTCGCTGTGGTTACTCATTAACCGCGGCTCCCAGGGCACGGGAAGGAGGAATCAACTTAATAGGCCCTAAAAAATAAAAGCAGGAAAAAAAAAGAAAACAAACCAGCAATGAAAATAAATACATCAGGTGTCCTGGAAAAGGACGTGGAAAAAGCAGGTGGCTCTAGGAGCAGCTCCCGGGCTGGGGTGGGCTGAGGGAGCAGGGGGACAGTGGCACCGAGGGAAATGCGTGGGGAGGAATTTAAAGGGAAGGGAGGACAGAGGGGACAGAGAGGCGCTTGTGCTCCACAGAGAGGGGTTTCTGTGCCCGGGATCCGCTCCCCACCCCAGCCATTCCCTGCTCCGGAGCATTCCCTGCTCCTGCCCCCGGCGTTTCCCAGGAGAATGAGGCGCTGCGGGGGCTGGGGGCGGTTTCCAGGTGTCGCTCCCTGTCCCCGGCCAGGAGAGTGACCTGTCCCTGCAGGACAGGGTGGGGCTGCTCCCTGGATCCCCACCCTGCATCCCAAAGGTCAGGAGAGGAGCCTCCTCCAGCCCCAGCGGATTCAGGTGCTGCCCTGGCCATCACCAGGTCCTTCAGTGCTCCTCCACCATCCCTTCCATGGAAAACACATCCCCTGGGTGTCTTCATCCCCCACCTCCCCCAGATGTGGATTTTGGGGAGAAAGGCGTCCCCTGGAATTACAGAAGAGGTTGGAAAAGCCCCCCAAGATCACCCAGTGCAACCTCCCTGAGCACTGCCAATGCCACCACTCCTGTCCCCAAGTGCCACATCCACACGGTTTCCAATCCCTGCAGGGATGGGGTCTCCACCACCTGTGCCAGGGCTGGACAGCCCTTCCCATGGGGTTTTCCCCAATATCCAACCTCAGCCTCCACTGAAGCTGTTTCCCATTGTCCCATCATTTGTTACCCGGGACAAGAGCCCGACCCCAGCTGGATTTGTGCAGCCCCTGGGCTCACCTGCTCCATGGACAGGGTGGGGTCACAGATACATTTTATGAAAAATCCTTTCCTTAAGATCTTTTCTCCTGAGAAACTGGGAAGCTTCAGCTTCCGCACGTTTTGCTGTCTTGGAATGTGATTTGGACAATTGTTTACCCAGCACGTAAAGTTGTTTTTACTTGATGACCAATGACACCCACCTGTGTCGAAGCTGTGAGCAGCCACAAGATTTTCTTATCATTCCATTCCTTTCCTTTCAAGCCTTCTGATGAAATCCTTTCTCTTTTAGTATAGTCTTAGTATATAATTTTCCTTTAATATAATTTATATCATAAACTAATAAATCAGCCTTCTGAAACATGGAGTGAAGATTCTCATCTCTCCCCTCATCCTGGGACCCCTGTGAACACCACCACAGTGTGGGGTCCAGCCTGTCCCCAGCCTATGTCCCCAAGGTGGAGGCACCTCCCTGCCAGCCCTGGGCCCACAGGAAAGGGAATTCCATGAGATCCTGAGGGAGAACCACAATTAGAGCTGGAATCGAAAGCTCAAATTGCTGGGACCAGGATACTGAGCTGCCTGCCAGGCCAGGGAACAGGTACCTGGTGCTGGAGCTTTTGTGGGATGAGGAACATCTGGAGCTCGGAGGCACAAGGCAGCCTTTGTGCAGCTGGGAAAGGCCGTGCCAGAAGGCAGCGCTTGTCTGGGACAGCTTCAGGGAGAGGGGGAGGGAAAGGGGAAAAGAGCAGAGGGAAGGAATCTCAGCCTCTCCTTGGACAATTCCCACCTCCCCCTGCATCCCTTTCCCCATGGGAATCCCTGTGGGCAGCACTGGGTGTATCAAATACACCTGTCCTGGCTGTATTAAATAATCAAATCAAATCATTTGGATTCCTTTTGACTCTGGAAGGGCCATCATCCCCTCCTGGCTGGCAGCATTCCAGATGTTTCCCTGCTGGGATTATCAGATATCCTGAGCTGAGAAGGGTTGATCAGCTGTAATTCCAAGGGTTGGGATCCACCCCTAAGGAATATCCCAGGCAGAGAGAACTTGGGAAAACCAGAGCTGAGGATTCCCGTGCAGGCTCCCGATGCTTCTCCTCGTGGCCTCTCATCCTGCTGAGCACAAGCAAGCCTGGAAACCGGAATTTGGGAATTTCACACCTCTCATGGGCTCTCATCCTGCTGAGCACAGGCAAGCCTGGAAACCAGAATTTGGGAATTTCAGACCCCTCTGGAGCCACGGGAGCTCGGGATACCCCACACAGGTTTTTTTGGGGGAGGTGGCTCTGGTCACCTTCTCAGAGGGAAAAACGTCTGCAATGGAATTGGAATGTTCCAATGGTGGCAGAGGCCGTGGGTTGGGAGCTGGGGTCCATGAGAGAACTGGAGCTCACTGGGAGGACTGGGAGCTCTCCCCACTCCTATCCTGGGGACAGGGACCTCATCCCAGCTCATCCCAGGCTCTGCTCCAGCACAGCCAAATCTCCGAGCGCTCCATGCATCCAAAAAGAGCTGGAGCTGCTGCTGCCTGCACCAGGGGAGGAAAAATCCCCAAAATCCCCCAAAATCCCCCCAAATCCCTTTGTCTCTTCCACCCACCAGAGCTGCAGAGCAATTACGGAGCCCCCGGGGGTTTCACAGCAATCACAGGGGCCTCTCCTGCTAACACTTAATTTGTTTAATGACTCGGAGGCCCCGGGGGGCTCCTCGGTGTCAGCCTTCATCTCCCTGCTCTCCAAAGGATTTTCTCTCCACCCAAAACTGCGGGCATTTGGTGAAATCCTCGCCAAGACAAGATTTAAGAGATCTCCCCCAAATTCCTGGGGCTCTCTGAACTCCAGGGACACACCAGCAATGCTGGATTCAGGGAAAGGACCTGCAGATCCTCCTGGATTTGTGTCCATCCTCCAGCAGAGATGAGCTGGGATAAATTACGGCCTGGAAAAGGAAAGGAAAAAGCCAAATGTGTTGTGAGCTGTGATTTGTGTTTGAAATCCAACTTCATTCCTGCCAGCCTTGCCCGAAACATCAGGGTGGGAGGAACTGGGATGCCCCAGCCTTCACTGGAGCCGAAACCTTGGGAAGGAAAGGGGAACAAAAAAATTTGGGAATGCTGATGGTCTGTCCTGCACAAGGTGGAGAGAGCAGCACTGGAATAGCAGAATGGGGGGTTCAATGGGATTGGGGTCCAATAGAAGATTGGGGGCCCAATGGAGGCAGATATCCCAGAGGAGGTGGGATCCTGGAGAAGTTGGGGGTCCTTATAGAGGTGGGATCCTGGAGGAGATGGGATCTTGGAGGAGACGGGAGTTCCAGTGGAGTTGGGATCCTGGTGGAGATGAAGGTCCTGGGGGAACTGGGGGTCCCAGTGAAGTTGGGATCCTGGAAGAGAAGGGGTTCCTGATGGAGGTTGGGGTTCCTGATGGAGGTTGGGGGTTCCCTGGAGGAGCTGGGGGGTCCCTGGGGGAGCTGGGGGTCCCTGGGGGGTCCCTGGAGGAGCTGGGGGTCCCCAGGACACCCCGGGCTGTGGGACATCCCCACCCCAGCCGTTACCAGCACCTCCCTCCATTGTTTCCCAAGCCGTGTTTTTCCCTATGACCTCATCTTGCCTTGGCTCCTGCGGGTGATTTTATGGCAGGGAAATGATTCTGCAGCCAAAGGGGAGCAGATCCAGGGCTCCCTGCCCCCCAGCCCGGGTTTGTTTCTGCTCCAGGCACAGCTCAGGGATCGTGTGAGCCGAGCTGGGAGCTCCGGTCAGGAACGTTTTCCTCGTTCCTGCAGGAACACGAGAGGCACCAGCCAGAGGCTGAAACAATTCCCCCCCAGGAACCAGCCCTGGACACAAAAGCTTTTCAGTTATCATCAGCATTTTGTAAGATTATGTTAAAATAAACCTTCAGGCTCCATTTCCTGCTCTGGAGATCCCCCTGGTAGGATTATGAGGCACAAAAAACACTTCCCAGAAATCTCCACCAAGGCTGTAGCAGGAATGTGTTCCCCCTGCTCTCACACAAACCCTGCACGCTGTAAAAGCCTCAGAACAAGAAATGAGGCACTAAAATGGGAGCTGGGCCAGCTGTAGAGCCCACAGGGGGGGGATTTTCCCTTTTTTCCCATTAGGAACAACCCTGTGGGTTAAAGAAGTGGAGTTGGAATCCTTCTGGGACCGATGGGATTTGACCTTTCCCACCTCACACAACTTCTAAGGAAGCACATGGAGAACATCCCCCTGAGGTGGCACAGTGAAAATGAAGGATTTTAGGTAAAAGAACCAGGAGAAAGGGAAGCAGGAGCTCACCCATGAGCTGCAATCCCAGGAATCCAGCAGGGACACAAGCACGGAGCTGTTCAAGGGCTGGTTGACCATGCAAGACTAAACAAACCTGCTGAGAGAGAGCCAATAAATGCCTGAAAAATAACTGGAATTCAATTAAAAGTTGGGATTGTTCAGCCTGGAAAAGAGTAGAGTCTGGAGAGGCCTCAGAGCCCCTTCCAGGGCCTGAAGGGGCTCCAGGAGAGCTGGAGAGGGACTGGGAACAAAGGATGGAGGGGCAGGACACAGGGAATGGCTTTAAACTGCCAGAGGGCAGGCGTGGATGGGATATTGGGAATTGGGAATTCCTGGCTGGGATGGAATTCTGGAAGTGCCTGGATCCCTGACAGTGCCCAAGGCCAGGTTGGACACTGGGGCTTGGAACACCCTGGGACAGGGGAAGGTGTCCCTGCCCATGGCATGGTGGCACCGGATGGGATTTAAAGTCCCTCCCAACCCAAACCATTCCAGGATTCTCTGAAATCTCCTCTCCAAACTCAATAACCCCACACACAACATCTGCCCTGGCAAAAGCACACCCTGAGCCCAAATCCCCTGCGTTCCCTGCACTGCCCAGGGCTGGGCTGGGGCTGGAAGGAAGAACCTCCAGGGGGATCTGGGGCACGGGAGGGCTGCGAGGGGCCAGGGGAGCATCGGGAGGCTTCAATTGCGGCGCGGCTGCCAAGCCCAACCGAGCCGCGCACGAAGAATGGAAGTCATTGATTCTGTGTGCAGCTCGGGATCGCTGCCGTGCCGAGGGAAGGGTGGGAGGTGAAATCCATCCCTGTGTGCAGCTCGGGATCGCTGCCGTGCCGAGGGAAGGGTGGGAAGTGAAATCCATCCCTGTGTGCAGCTCGGGGTCGCTGCCGTGCCGAGGGAAGGGCGGTGTCGCAGACATCTTTCATGGAAAATCCTTTCCTTAGGATTTTTCCTCCTGAGGAGCTGACAGGCCTCAGGAACAAAATGTAAACATTGATTATCTGCTGCTGTGGGATGCAACAGGTGCATCTGGGATTG
>JAWWMS010000060.1:1323315-1335372 GCA_035048045.1 Chlorospingus semifuscus | reverse complement strand
GAAAGGAAAGGAAAGGAAAGGAAAGGAAAGGAAAGGAAAGGAAAGGAAAGGAAAGGAAAGGAAAGGAAAAGGAAAAGGAATAATAAAATCTTGTAACTCTCAGACAGTCTGAGCCAGCTGACACAGGGACTGCATGCAGGGACAGGCTGCAGAGCAAAGGAAACCCAAATTCCATGTGAAAATCCCTGCCTTGCAGATTATTGTGTGTTACAGCTAATCCCATAATTTTAAATACAGCTAATCCCATAATTTTAAGTACAGTTAATCCCATAAACCCCAAGGAAAACAGCTGAAAAGTCTTCACAGGAAAAAAAAACCAAACTGTTTTTCAGAAAGCACCAAAGCCTCAGTATTTTTTCACTTTGGTTTAAAATTCTCATTTTTGGGTTTAAAATCCCCATTTATGGGGTTTAAACCCCTCATTTTTGGGGTCTAAAATCCCCATTTTGGAGGTTTAAAATCCCCAATTTTTTTGGGGCTTTAAAACCCTCATTTTTGGGGGTTAAATCCCTATTTTTGGAGTTTGAAATCTTCATTTTTGGGGTTGAAATCCCTATTTTGGGAGGTTTAAAATTCTCATTTTTGGGGGTTTAAAACCCCACTTTGGGATTTTAAAATCCCCATTTTCTGTGTTTAAAACCCCCATTTTGGGGATTTAAAATCTCAATTTTTGGGGTTTAAACTTCCCATTTGGTGGTTTAAAATCCGTATTTTCGGGGGTTTAAACACCTATTTTTGGGGTTTAAAATCTCCATTTTGGGGGGTTTAAAATACCCATTTTTGGTGTTTAAACCCTTCATTTTGGGCGTTTAAAAGCCCCACTTTTGGGGTTTAAAATCTCAATTTTGGGGGGTTCCAAATCCCCATTTTTACGGTTTAAACCCCCTATTTTAGGGGTTTTAAATCCCCATTTTTAGGGTTTAAAATCCCCATTTTTAGGGTTTAAAATCCCCCTTTTTAGGGTTTAAGATCCCCATTTTTGGGGTGGGGAATTCAGAGGCCAGAAGCAAAGCTGGAGGGATTTTCCAGCCTGCAAGGAGGGCTCAGGTGAGCATTCCAGCAGGTGGGAAGGGCACCCTGGGTGTGTCTGTGGCCCTGAGAGTTCCCAGTTGCCTTGGAAACAGCAGGAAAAGCAGCAGAGCCTGGGACAACCACAACATTCCCATCCCTGAGCCACAGCTGAACACTGGCACCTCCTCAGAGCCTGCCCTAAAACAGGGCAAGGAGATCCCAAAAATCCCAAAAAACTGGCCCTAAAATCCCCCAGTGGCAGGGGCTCACAGAACTGGGGCACAGCTCTGGAAAAGATCCTGGATGGACCCAAAATCGGCCTGGATGGACCCAAAATCGGCCTAAATCCTGCCCACTGATCCCAAATCCTGCAGGACCTGCAATCCCATAGCAAAACCACTTCCCAAATCCTGTTCAGTGAACCCAAATTTTGCTCAGTGATCCCAAATCCTGCCCAGTGGTCCCAAATCCTGCCCAGTGATCCCAAATCCTGCAGGATCTGCCCATCCTACAGCACCAACCTCCCAAATCCTGTTCAGTGAACCCAAATTTTGCTCAGTGATCCCAAATCCTGCCCAGTGGTCCCAAATCCTGCTCAGTGATCCCAAATCCTGCAGGATCTGCACATCCCACAGCAAAAACAGCTCCCAAATCCTGCCCAGTGATCCCAAATCCTGCACATCCCACAGCACCAACCTCCCAAATCCTGCCCAGTGATCCCAAATCCTGCCCAGTGATCCCAAATCCTGCCCAGTGATCCCAAACCCCACAGGACCTGCCCATCCTATAGCAAAAACACTTCCCAAATCCTGCTCAGTGATTCCAAATCCTGCTCAGTGATCCCAAATCCTGCTCAGTGATCCCAAACCCTGCCCAGCGATCCCAAATCCCACAGGACCTGCCTATCCCATAGCAAAAACACTTCCCAAATCCTGCTCAGTGATTCCAAATCCTGCTCAGTGATTCCAAATCCTGCTCAGTGATCCCAAACCCTGCCCAGTGATCCCAAACCCCACGGGACCTGCCCATCCTATAGCAAAAACACTTCCCAAATCCTGCTCAGTGATCCCAAACCCTGCTCAGCGATCCCAAATCCTGCTCAGTGATTCCAAATCCTGCTCAGTGATCCCAAACCCTGCTCAGTGATTCCAAATCCTGCTCAGCGATCCCAAATCCTGCTCAGTGATCCCAAATCCTGCTCAGTGATCCCAAATCCTGCTCAGCGATCCCAAACCCTGCCCAGCGATCCCAAACCCTGCCCAGCGATCCCAAACCCCACAGGACCTGCCCATCCCACATCCCTGGGACCCCCAGGCCCTGCCAGAGCTGGGGGTGCCCCCGTCCCCTCCCATGGATGCTCTGGAGCTGCTCCTCCTGCCCCAGCCCAGGGAAATTCTCATTTCTGCTGCCAAGCTCTCATCCATAATTCATCCTGCCCTTGGAAGAGCTGCTCAGCTCCCAGTGGGAAATTAATCTTGCCATAATGAGCTTTGGATTTCTCCAAGAGTTTAAGCTCTGCCACTCAGAGCTGTGTGAAGCTCCAGGGCCCTCCAGGAATCACCATTTTGTCATTATTGCTCCAGGATTAGCAGATCCCAGGGATTCTCCAGGCTTGCAGCAGCACCTGAGGGGTTTGTGGGCGTGCAGGTGGGTTTGGGGAGGCAGGAGGAGATTCCTGCTCATTGCTAATCCTGGTTTAACCCCCTCAGAGCCATCCTCATCCTCAGCCCACCCTCTCCTCTCTCCTCCTCCTCCCACAGAAGCAAATCCTCATTTCAAAACCCTCAGTTCAATTCAACGGAGCTGCAGCAGCTGAGCAGGAGCTGGCGGCTCAAACTCCACCTGATTTTATAGAATTCCACCTGATTTTATAGAATTCCACCTGATTTTATAGAATTACACCTGATTTTTAAACAATTCCACCTGATTTTATAGAATTCCACCTGATTTTATAGAATTCCACCTGATTTTTAAACAACTCCACCTGATTTTAAACTACCTGATTTTATAGAATTCCACCTGATTTTTAAACAACTCCACCTGATTTTAAACTACCTGATTTTTAAGGAACTCCACCTGATTTTTAAACAACTCCACCTGATTTTAAGGAATTCCACCCGATTTGAAAGAAATCCACCTGAATTTTAAGGAACTCCACCTGATTTTATAGAATTCCACCTGATTTTATAGAATTCCACCTGAATTTAAAGAACTCCATCTGATTTTATAGAACCCCACCTGAATTTAAAGAACTCCACTTGGTTTTTAAAGAATTACACTTGATTTTATAGAACTCCATCCAATTGGAAAGAATTCCATCTGATTTTTAAAGAATTCCACCTCATTTTACAGAAAACCTGATTTTTAAAGAATTCCCCTTGATTTTAAAGAACTCCGCCTGATTTTGAAGAACTCCACCTGAATTTAAAGAACTCCACCTGATTTTTCAAGAATCCCACCTGATTTTATAGAACTCCACCCAATTTTAAAGAACTCCACTTGATTTGAAAGAATTCCACCAGATTTTATAGAACTCCACCTGATTTTTAAAGAACTCCACCTGATTTTTAAAGAATTCCACCTGAACTTGAAGAATCCCACCTGCTTTTAAACAATTCCACCTGATTTTTAAAGAATTCCAGCAACTGCCCAACACCCCCAAGCTCCTCCATCCTGGGAATGCTTCTCTGCAAGCCCAGAACTCTTTCCCAAATTCCCAAATTCCCAAATTCCCAGAGCAGACCTGAGCTAAAGCAGGGCCTGGCCCTGCTGGAGCTGAGCTCTCCTGACCCCACAGCACCTGAACCCACCAGAGACATTTAAAGTTCCATTCCCAGCACAGAAATGCTTCCTCAGGCCACTGCTCAGCGAGTTTAACGTGGCAGACCTGAGCTCTGATGGGGACAAGGCAGGGAGGCAGCTCCCACATGAATATTTCAGTGGAATATTTCATCCCAGCTGCTGAAAATCCTGCATTTAATTGCCTTTTGCTGCTGAAAATCCTGGGTTTAATTGTCTTTTGCTGCTGAAAATCCTGGATTTCATTGCCTTTTGTCACCTTGCTGGCTGTGCTGCTGACAAAACATTGATGTGTTATCAGTGGCTGCCTCCAGATGAGGTGGTGACAGATGAGCTGGGGACAGGGGGACATCAGAGACACCCCTGTCCCCTTTAACAGCCTGAGGGAAATCCCCCACCATGGAAAATGTGGAATTTCCTTCAGCTGCAGGGGGAGCCCTGAGGGAGCTGGGCTGGGGCCACACAGCCAAAAGGAGCCAAAACCAGCCTGGGAGCAGCAGCTGAGAATGTCACCTGAGCCCTGGGGATGTCACCTGGGTCCTGAGAATGTCACCTGTGTCCTTCACTGAGAGCAGCAGCCACACCTGGGTATGTCACCTTCATCTCTCACCTGAGAATGTCACCTGAGCCCTGTGAGTGTCACCTGTGTCCCTCACTAAGAGCAGCAACTACAGCTGGAGATGTCACCTGAGCCCTGGGGATGTCACCTGGGTCCTTCACTGAGAGCAGCAGCCATGGCTGGAGATGTCACCTGGATCCTGAGAATGTCACCTGCGTCCTTCACCAAAAAATGTCACGTGGGTCCTTCACCTGAGAGCAGCACCCAAACCTGAGGATGTCACCTGGGTCCTGAGTGTCACCTGTGTCCCTCACTGAGAGCATCATCCAAATCTGGGGATGTCACCTTCATTCTCTCACCTGAGAATGTCTGTCACCTGAGCCCTGGGGGTGTCACCTTGTCACCTGTGTCCTTCACCTGAGGACATCCTCACTGAGAGCATCACCCACAGCTGGGGATGTGACCATCTCTCACCTGAGAATGTCACCAGATCCACGGGGATGTCACCTGTGTCCCTCACTGAGGACATCACCCAAACCTGGGGATGGCACCTGATTCCTGGGGATGTCACCTGTGTCCCTCTGGAATTCCCCCAGAGCTGCCAGGGGCAGCCAATCCCAGCTGGATTTTCTCTCCAGAGCAGAAACTCTGGGAAAAACTCAGGGATGTTCCAATGTGGATCCATTCCTTCAAATCCCAGGGAATTCCTGCTCCATTCCCTGAAATTCCACTGAATTGCTGCTCCATTCCCTCCCTGCAATCCCATGGAATTGCTGCTCCATTCCCTCAAACCCCATGGAATTGCTGCTCCATTCCTGTAAATCCCATGGAATTCCTGCTCCTTTCCCTGCAATCCTATGGAATTGCTGCTCCATTCCATGGAATTGCTGCTCCATTCCCACAAATCCCATGGAATTCCTGCTCCATTCAATGGAATTGCTGCTCCATTCCCTCAAATCCCATGGAATTGCTGCTCCATTCCGTCCCTGCAATCCCATGGAATTGCTGCTCCATTCCCTGCAATCCCATGGAATTGCTGCTCTATTCCATGGAATTGCTGCTCCATTCCCTCAAATCCCACGGAATTTTCCAGCTCCAGGGCTCCACCTTCTGCTCAATTTCCCATTGGAAATCATTTGCTGTGCCTTGCAATCTCCGTGTAAGGGAAACGTTGGGGTGGGGGAATGGTGGAAGGGATGAATTTCAGGGATTTATTGCCTGGATCACAAATTCCTCACAGAAGATAAAAGTAAGGGGAGGAGGGTGGCAGCATCCCTTTCCTGCATCCTCCTGGGGATGCCAGGCTGCAGGGAAGCCTCTTCCTCCTCTTCCTCCTCTTCCTCACCCTCCCAGCAGCAATGGGGCGCTCCAGGAGCAGGAGGGATGCTGGAATTCCAGCAGGGACATCCCCCAGACGAGGCACAGATGGATGGGAGCAGCCAAAGTGGCTCTGCTGAGCCCCAGCAGGCCCCCAAACCCTCATTCAAGGCAACAATTGGAAAACAGCCTCAATTTCAGCAGCCCCACCAAAGACAATTCCACGTGAGCGTTCCCAGCGTTTTTAATGGGGCTGGGAGAATATTCATATCAAGGATCAGTGCTGCTGGTAATTGAGATGCAATCTGGCACTCATTGCCCTTCCCTGGGGGGCCCAGCCCTGTCCCCGTGAGGGGGAATCCAATCAATTTCTGCTAATGACAAAGCAGCAGCCTGGAAATCACCTCCCTTCCCTGCAGGAACTGCAATCTGCCAGCACAGCACGGAGCCTGGGCCTGCACGGATCCCCCTGCAGCCCAGATCTGCTCCAGAACCCCTCATTTCATCCCCAACCCCAAATCCAGCCCAGATCTGCTCCAGAACCCCTCATTTCATACCCAACCCCAAATCCAGACAAGGAGCTGCTCCAGAACCCCCTCATTTCATACCCAAACCCAAATCCAGCCCAGATCTGCTCCAGAACCCCCTCATTTCATCCCAACCCCAAATCCAGCCCAGATCTGCTCCAGAACCCCCTCATTTCATCCCCAACCCCAAATCCAGCCCAGGAGCTGCTCCAGAACCCCCTCATTTAGTCCCCAAACCCAAGATCTGCTCCAGAGCCCCTTTCCTTCACCCCTAACCCCACCTTAATCCCAGGATCTGCTCCACAGCCCCAAATTCAGCCCAAATCTGCTCCACAGCCCCCTCCTTTCACTCCTAACCCCAAATTCAGCCCAAATCTGCTCCACAGCCCCAAATTCAGCCCAGAATCTGCTCCACAGCCTCTTCCCTTCACCCCCAACCCCAAATCCAGCCCAGGATCAGGGGGGCTCCTGCAGCAGCCTGGAATCAGGCAGCAGAGCTGGGAGCAGGGCAGAGCCCCCCAGGAGCACCCCAGATCCAGCCCTGGTGGCAGGGAGGGTCCTGGGGGGTCCTGGGGGGGCAGGAAGGCTCCTGGGGGCTCCTGGGGGTCCAGGGAGGGTCCTGGAGGGTCCTGGAGGGTCCTGGACCCTCCCCACACAAAGGCAGAGCTGCTCAGCTCACACCTCACTAATTGTTATTTGTGGTACAGCAGTAACATTTTAATTAATCTGAAGTCTTCAGCTTAACAGCCACCCAAGGTACAAAGCAAAACCAGAATAAACAGGGCTTGATTAAATACATAATTAATGTTCTGCTAAAGCTGGCATATATGAATATTAATTAGCAGCGAGAGTCTGCAGTTTGGCACCTCCTGTCATTATCAATTTATCCTTTCCATTGGCATTCCCAGCTCTGGAGCAAATGATCCAACCTTTCCCACAAACACCCAGGGGCTGGGGTTCCATCCTCTCCCCTCCTCCAGAAGCTGCTCCCAGCCTGAAAACAGAGACAGAGGCCCTAAAAGAGGCTGCAAGTCCCTAAAACAATTCCAGTAAAAGGGGAGCTCATCCCCTTTAGGGCTGCAAGTCCCTAAAACAATTCCAGTAAAAGGGGAGCTCATCCCATTTAGGGTTCCAAGTCCCTAAAACAATTCCAGTAAAAGGGGAGCTCATCCCCTTTAGGGCTGCATGTCCCTAAAACAATTCCAGTAAAAGGGGAGCTCATCCCCTTTAGGGCTGCAAGTCCCTAAAACAATTCCTATAAAAGGGGAGCTCATCCATCTTGGGGCTCCAAGTCCCCTAAATCAATTCCCAAAAAAGGGGAGCTCATCCCCTTTAGGGAATCTCCAAGTCCCCAAAATAATTCCCAAAAAAGGGGAGCTCATCCCCCTTAGGGAATCTCCAAGTTCCATTAATTCCATTCCAGTGGAATTTAAAGAACTCTACATAATTTTAAAGAATTCCACCCGATTTTTAAAGAACTCCACCTGATTTTATAGAACAATTCCAATTGTATAGAACAATTCCAATAAAAGGGGAACTCATCCCCTTTAGGGCTCCAAATCCCTAAAACAATTCCAATAAAAGGGAACTCATCCCCTTTAGGGTTCCAAGTCCCTAAAACAATTCCCTGCTGCTCATCCCCCTTAGGGAATCTCCAAGTCCTTAAATCAATTCTCTGCTGATGAGAAAAGGGGAGCTCATCCCCTTTAGGGCTCCAAGTCCCTAAAACAATTCCAATAAAAGGTTGGTTGGTTTTTTGTTTGTTTGTTTGGGGTTTTTTTTTGGTGTGTGGCTCATTTAAAGTTCCTTCCTCACCTTTCCTTGCCAGGCCCCTTCCTCTCCCACCACCACCTGGAGAGCTGAACTACAGCACCCAAATTATCCCCCTGGAATTAATTAACAGAAAAAGAGGCATGAGGAGCATGAGGAGGAGGAGGAGGAGGCAGAAATGTTTTGCTGCTGCTGACAAACTGGAGCAGGTTAATGCCCAGGAACAGCTCGTGCTGGTGATGCAAGGAGAGCAGCAAATCATTAACTCCAGCTCCTTATCAGGATCAGGCAGCCCCAGGCAGCTGCCTGCCCATGGGGGCACCCAAAGGTGCTGGAAGAGGCAATTCCCACCCAGGAGCAGCAGGAAGGGATGGAGGAGGGAACAGCCAGGAGATCTGAGTGTGTTCCCTTGGATTCTGTCACTGCCAGGAGCTGGGATTGCACACAGCCAGGAGATCTGAGTGTGTTCCTTAGGATTCTGTCACTACCAGGAGCTGGGATTGCACACAGCCAGGAGATCTGAGTGTGTTCCCTAGGATTCTGTCACTACCAGGAGCTGGGACAACACACAGCCAGGAGATCTGAGTGTGTTCCCTTGGATTCTGTCACTGCCAGGAGCTGGGATTGCTCACAGGACACCCCTGAGGGATGCAGGATGGATAAAGGCACTCTCAAAGTCACCAGGCACAAAATGATGTGTGAGGGACCGAGGGAGCCCCGAGCCCAGCAGCTCCACACTGCCAACACCCAGTGAAACGTGGATCTTCCCAAAACCTTCGTGGTTTCTCCCCAAATTTACAGGTCCTGCACACACCCAGCCTGAGCCAGGCCCAGAGCAGAGAAGGGAGAAAGGAAAGGAGAGGAGGAGGAGGAGGGAGAGGGAAGAAACCAGGAGAAAAGCCCTGAAAAGGCTGCTTTGTTTTACTTCCAACATCCCCAAGAATTGCAGAGCAGCTGAACATCCCAAACTGATCTCCTCATCCTTTGATCTGCCCTGTCAGCCCCACACAGCCCAGCCTGGCAGCACTCAGCCCTCCAGGACCCACAGCTCCAGGATTTCCCATCCATTGTCCAAATCCAGCCTTGCCTGGGGAAATCAACCCCAAAAGCAGAGACTGATCTCAGACACAGAGAGGCTAAAAGGGAGCAGGGTTTGTCACCTCTCCCAATCCACCTGTGCCTCAGGAAATAAACCCCAAAAGCAGATTCCCCTACAGTGACTGATCAGAGAAAGAGAGGCTAAAAAGGGAGCAGGGTTTGTCACTTTTCCCAATCCATCCTTGCCTGGGGAAATAAACCCCAACTGCAGAGACTGATCACACAGACAGAGAGGCTAAAAGGGAGCAGGGTTTGTCACCTTTCCTCATCCACCCTAACCTCAGGAAATAAACCCCAAAAGCAGATTCTCCTGCAGAGCCTGATCACACAGAGAGAGGCTAAAAGGGAGCAGGGTTTGCAGGGTTTGTCACCTTCCCCATTCACCCCTACCTCAGGAAATAAAGAATCTCTGCAGATTCTCCTGCAGAAACTGAGAGGCTAAAAGGGAGCAGGGTTTGCAGGGTTTGCCACCTTCCCCATCCACCCTTACTTTAGGAAGTAAACCCCAAAAGCAGATTCTCCTGCAGATTCTGATCACAGAGAGGCTAAAGGGAGCAGGGCTTGCAGGGCTTGCAGGGTTTTTCACCCTCCCCACCCACGCAGGGAGCTCCAGCTCCCACCCACGCTGGGCTGGCACCAGGCAGGCTGCAGCTGCTCCAGGCTCCCCCCAGCCCCCTCCCCACGAGTTCTGCTGCTGCCAAGGCCTCACGTGGCTCAGCCCCACCAAATGTGGCACAGAAACCCCGGCCAAAGGCGCCCACTCGGCCCGTGCCATCTGCCAGGGTGCCAGGGACGAGTGGGATCTGCATGGGATGGGCTCACCTGGGATGTTGTGGATGGTGATAGCCAGGATCATCAGCAAAATCCTCCTCCAGCTGCTGCTCCTGGCCAGGGGGGCTCCGTCCTGGGCTGCTGGGAATGCTGGGGGGCCCTCGGGCAGGGGGGACCCCGCTCCTCTCCTCCTCTGGTAGGGCTCCCCGTTCTCAGCCTTGTCTGGGGACAGACAACACTGGGGTCAGCCAGGGAGCGGACAGAAAATATCAGGGGCAGCCAAGGAGGGCATAGAAAACACTGGGGTTAGCCAGGGAGGAGGCAAAAAACACCAGGGTTAGCCAAGGTGGGCACAGGAAACACTGGGGTCAGCCAAGGAGGGGACAGAAAATACCAGAGTCAGCCAAAGAGGGGACAGAAATCACTGGGGTCAGCCAAGGTGGGCATAGAAAATATTGGGGTCAGCCAAGGTGGGGACAGAAAATATTGGGGTCAGCCAAGGTGGGGACAGAAAATATTGGGGTCAGCCAAGGTGGGGACACCTGGGCAGCTCCTGCCCCTCTTCCCAGAAGGAAAAAGCAAAGAAAGGGAATGAAACCAATCAGAGCAGGGGGTTCCCCACACTGCAGAGCTCAGGGAGACCCCAAGATTCCTCCTCTTCCTCGTCCTCCTCCAGGGATCTGCTCCTGGGCCCACCCAGCAAAGCTCCAGCCTGGCTGGGCCCAGCTCTGGGGCTGATGAGGATGATGAGGGTGATGGGGACAGAGCCCCACAGTGAGACCTTGCCCCCATCCCAAGCCTAGCAGGGCTGCAGTTCCATTGCTGATGAAGGAAAACCCCCAAAACCTCCTTTGCATTTCCCTCCCAAACCAGCTGCTTTTCACCATTATTTCTTCCACCACCAAAACCTTTCGTCCTTTGCCTCCCTGGGTAGCTCCAGGCTCTCCCAAACCTCTGCTCCCAGCAGGATTGGTGCTCTCAGCTCTCTTCCCATCAGTTATTTGGAACCAAATCCCAAAACCTGAGCCCAAATCTGGGCTGGGAGGGGTGGAAGGATCCAGGCAAAGCCCACCCAGCACCCTCAGGACAACCAGGGCAAGAAATGAGCTCAGCTCCCCCAGCCACAGCTCCCAATCCAACACTCAGACACTGCAATTCTCCATTCTCCCCTCTGGAATTACCAAATTCTCCCTCCTGCTCCAAGGTTTTTTATCTGGGAGGTGTCTGGAACAATTCTGGTGGGATGCCAGAGCTGCTCTGGCACATCACCCATCCCAGTGTGTGATCCCAGAGCCAATCAAGGACCTGAGCGCCACAGGGATGCTGCAAATGCAGGGATGTCACCTTGGGAAGGCAGAGGTGTCACCAACACCGAGCTGTGACACAAAACCAGACAGCTGCAGGCTGCCCAAAACAGCAGCACAGGGAGCACAGCACAGAGCTGAGGCAAGAACTGGAGGTGTTTTCATAAATAAAGAGCTGAAGGTGTTCTCACAAAGCAAGAGCTGAAGGTGTTCTTATAAAGCAAGAACTGAAGGTGTTTTCATAAAGAACTGAAGGTGCTCTCACAGAGCAAGAACTGGAGGTGTTTTCACAAAGCAAGAGCTGAAGGTGTACTCATAGAGAAGAACTGGAGGGGTTTTCATAAATCAAGAACTGAAGGGATTGTCACAGAGCAAGAACTGAAGGTGTTCTCACAAAGCAAGAACTGGAGGGGCTCTCACAAATCAAGAACTGGAGGTGCTCTCACAAAACAAGAATTGAAGGTGTTCTCACAAAGCAAGAACTGGAGGGGCTCTCACAAATCAAGAACTGGAGGTGCTCTCACAGAGCAAGAACTAAAGGTGTTCTCACAGAGCAAGAACGGGAGGTGTTTTCATAAATCAAGAGCTGAAGGTGTTCTCACAGAACCACCCTCCTTGGAAAATCCCTCCAGGATCATCAGGTCCAACCCCTGACCGGTCCCCACCTCGTCCCCAGAGCTCTGAGAGGTTCCTTGGCCACCCCCAGGGGTGGTGACACCTCCCTGAGCAGCTCCTTCCATCACCTGCCCACCTGTTCCAGGGGGAAATTCCAGCCTGAGCCTCCCCAGGCACAGCTGAGGCCACAGACCCTGGGTTTTTGGGGGATTTTGGGGGGATTTTTGGGGATTTTTGGGGGACTTTTGGGGGACTTTCGGGAATTTTTGGGGACTTTTGGGAATTT
>JAWWMS010000060.1:1275856-1290606 GCA_035048045.1 Chlorospingus semifuscus | reverse complement strand
CGGGCCGAGCCGGGCCGGGAGCAGGTGAGCGGCGGGGCAGCTCCGCCCGGTGCCCTCTGCAGCGGAGACTCGGGGCCGGGGCTGGGGGCTCCCCGCGGCGAGTCCGTCGCGCACCGGAGCCGCCCGGGCTGGGAGGGAAGCGGCTGCACCCGCCGGAGGGCCGGGAGAGGAGGAGGAGGCTTTCCCTCGGTGCTCCCGGCGTCAGTCGCACCCACCGGGACGCACCGGCTGCATTTGCGGAGTCCTAAAGGCTCCGGGATCGCCAGAGGCAGGAGGAGCCGTGGCGGGCTCGGGCAGGCTGCGCCGGGAGGGGACACGGCCAGATGGGCTGGGAACCCCCCCTGCAGGGAGCCTCTCTCCCGCTGGGCTGGGCAGCAGGATGGACAGATCCTCCCCAGGAATCCCTTCATTTCTGTTGACTCCCTGATTTCTAGAACCTTCTCCTCTCTCCCCAGGGCCAGAGGGAGGATGACATCGGGGCTCCTCTGAGCCAGCAGCGCCCAGGCAGAGCCATGGAGTACGAGCTGCCCAACGCCACCGCCTTCTGGTTCTCCCCGGCCTCCCCCTTCGACAACTTCTCCCTGGAGGCGCCCGCCAACACCTCCCAGAACGCCACGGGCCAGCACTTCGACCTGACCAGCAACGCCATCCTCACCTTCATCTACTTCGTGGTGTGCATCGTGGGGCTGTGCGGCAACACGCTGGTCATCTACGTCATCCTGCGCTACGCCAAGATGAAAACCATCACCAACATCTACATCCTCAACCTGGCCATCGCCGACGAGCTCTTCATGCTGGGCCTGCCCTTCCTGGCCATGCAGGTGGCCCTGGTGCACTGGCCCTTCGGCAAAGCCCTCTGCAGGATCGTCATGACCGTGGATGGCATCAACCAGTTCACCAGCATCTTCTGCCTGACGGTGATGAGCGTCGACCGCTACCTGGCCGTGGTGCATCCCATCAAATCCGCCAAGTGGAGGCGGCCCAGGACAGCCAAAATGATCAACGTGGCCGTCTGGGGCGTCTCCCTGCTGGTGATCATGCCCATCATGATTTACGCCGGCGTGCAGCACAACCACGGCAGGAGTAGCTGCACCATCATCTGGCCGGGAGAGTCGGGCGCCTGGTACACGGGGTTCATCATCTACGCCTTCATCCTGGGCTTCCTGGTGCCTCTCACCATCATCTGCCTTTGCTACCTGTTCATCATCATCAAAGTCAAGTCCTCGGGCATCAGGGTGGGCTCGTCCAAGAGGAAAAAGTCCGAGAAGAAAGTCACCAGGATGGTGTCCATCGTGGTGGCCGTCTTCATCTTCTGCTGGCTCCCCTTCTACATCTTCAACGTCTCCTCCGTGTCCGTCATGATCGTGCCCACGCCCGTCCTCAAGGGCATGTTCGACTTCGTGGTGGTGCTGAGCTACGCCAACAGCTGCGCCAACCCCATCCTCTACGCCTTCCTGTCCGACAACTTCAAGAAGAGCTTTCAGAACGTGCTGTGCCTGGTCAAGGTCAGCGGCATGGACGAGGCCGACCGCAGCGACAGCAAGCAGGACAAGTCCCGCCTCAACGAGACCACGGAGACGCAGAGGACCCTGCTCAACGGCGACCTGCAGACGAGCATCTGAGCGAGGGATGGCAGGGTTCGTCCTGCCTGCGCCCCTCCCCGGCTGCAGCAGCGGGTGGCACCAGGGCTCAGGGCAGCGATGCCACCTGAGGGGACAGCTGGCAGCGCCCCGTGGCCTCGGGGCTCCTCTGCTGGGCTCCTCTCTGCTGGGCTGCCTTCCGAGTGCCGGGAAGGATATACGGGTCAGGAGGAGCCGCCTCGCCAGGAAAACAAAGACAACTCGCGGCGACACCAAAGTGCCACCAAAGTGGGCACACCGGGGTCCCCAGTGCCACTCTCGGGGCCGGCTGGCTTTGGGGCTCTGCCCCTGGACACAGCGTGGGACCTCAGGAGGAGCCGAGGCCACAGGTGTGTGACAGAGTGGGGACGCACCTGGTGGGATCTCCCGGCGAGTGTCCCTCCCGAGGCCACCAGGATCTTTGGGACTGCGTTTTCCCGGGTTAATCCTTGTTCTGCCGCAGCCCTCTGCCCGGAGGGGACACGCCGGCACGGAGGGGACATCCCTACGGCAAGCAGCCGTGCCCCTCTGACGCCGCCCTGCCGTGCCCCGCTGCTGCCGAGCCCTTTCCCTGGCTGGTCCTGCCGCAGATTTTCTGCTCGGATGGAGAATTTCCCCCTTTGCCCTCCCCGGTGGCCGCTGCCCCTCCTTCCTTCGCTCCCTCCGCCCGCCCCGGCCGGTCCCGGGTGCTCCGGGCACCGCGAGCGCTCCGCTCCCTGCTGGGAAAGCCCTGCAAGTGTTTGGGCGGCGGTGACAGCCTGGAGGAGCCTGGCACGGGCACCTGGCACTGCCAGCGGCTCCTGCACCCGGCTCACAGCGGGGTTTGCCCGGCCTCGGCTCCGAGGATCTCCGGGCTGACGCCTCCCTGCTCCTTCCAGGCAAGTCACGCCGGAGGCAGAGGGGATGGAGAGGATGGGGACGGGCACGGGGGGCTGGGGACGCGCTCCCCACCCTTGTCCGAGCCGAGGGCAGCGGGCGGAGCAGGCAACGGGGCTGCCAGCGGCCGGGGATGGGGCAGGGCAGGGTGGATCCATCCCCTGGATCCCGCACTGGGAAGGGCAGGGTGGATCCATCCCCTGGATCCCGCACTGGGAAGGGCAGGGTGGATCCATCCCCTGGATCCTGCACTGGGAACGGCAGCACGGATCCATCCCCTGGATCCTGCACTGGGAAGGGCAGGGTGGATCCATCCCCTGGATCCTGCACTGGGAAGGGCAGCACGGATCCATCCCCTGGATCCCGCACTGGGAAGGGCAGGGCAGGGTGGATCCATCCCCTGGATCCCGCACTGGGAAGGGCAGGGCAGGGTGGATCCATCCCCTGGATCCTGCACTGGGAAGGGCAGCACGGATCCATCCCCTGGATCCTGCACTGGGAAGGGCAGGGCAGGGTGGATCCATCCCCTGGATCCCGCACTGGGAACGGCAGCACGGATCCATCCCCTGGATCCCGCACCGTGTGAGGGGCGGCGGGGCTGGCCCCACATCTGCTCTATTTGCCTTCCCAAGCCTGTCCCGAAGCTTTCAGCTCTGTCCCTGTCGCTGTCCCTGGCTGCCCTCCCAGCTCGGGATAAACCCGGGGCTCTGGAGCTCTGACCGCCGCCCAAGCCCCTCCTTGGGGCTCCATGGAAAGCCCAGGGGAGGGGGAGAAGCGGCCGCTTCCTGCCGGAGCACCGGGAGCAGCACGGGGCTGTGCCAGAGGCCGGATCCGTTCACAGGCCCCTCTGCAGAGCCGAGCCGTGGGAACGGGGGGTTTGGTGGGGAGAACAGCCGGGCTCGGTCACCCTGCCCCGTGCCACCCACCCTGGTGCCACTGTCACCCACAGAATGCAGCCTGCACCCCGCAGAACAGGCGTGGGAGGTGAGGCTGCAGCAGGTGCCACCTGCTTTGGGGTGCCACCTGCTCATGCTGCATCCCAAACTTCATCTCGGGATGAAATTCGCCTATTTGGCCCATCCCAGCCTGGGCCACCCCATCCTGCTGTGCCACCCCTGCCATCTCCCGCAGAGGGCTCAGTGCCAGGCTACCTGCTCCTGGCTCTGCTGGGCGCTGCATTTACTGCAAGACAAAGCAGAGCCATGTGAGCAATTGTTTGCTTTTAACCCTTTCCTGCTCCTCCGAGGAACAGCGTGCAGGTGCCCGTGTGTGGCACCTCCCTGTCCCTGGCTGGGCACGGGGTGGGAGCGCGGCTGACCCCGGGCTCGGGGCACGGCTGCAGGAATTGCAGCAGCAGCTCCGGGGCACCGGGAGAGCTCCGGGAGGGCCGGGAGCGGGGCTGGGCTCGGTGTCAGCGCCGCAGCGATGCGTCAGTGCCGTGGGCACTCGGAGGGGGCGGTGTGTGCGGGGGGCGGGCGTGAGAGTGATGGGGAGGGGGGATGTGAGAGTGATGGGGAGGGGATGTGCAATGGGGAGGGGGCTGTGTGATGGGGAGGGCGCTGTGTGAGTGATGGGGAAGGGGCTGTGTGATGGGGAAGAGGATCTGTGATGGGGAAGGGGCTGTGTGAGTGATGGGGAAGGGATGTGTGAGTGATGGGGAGGGGGCTGTGTGATGGGGAGGGGGATCTGTGATAGGGAAGGGGCTGTGTGAGTGATGGGGAAGGGATGTGTGAGTGATGGGGAGGGGGATCTGTGATGCGGAAGGGGCTGTGTGATGGGGAGGGGGATCTGTGATGGGGAAGGGCTGTGTGATGGGCAGGGGGCTGTGAGATGGGTAAGGGGATATGTGAGTGATGGGCAGGGGGCTGCGTGAGCAATGGGGATGTGTGGAGCCCCCAGAACTCACCTGCAGCCAGGCCAAACCCAATTTGACCCCATCCCAGCCGTGTCCGTGCAAGCCCCGCCACCAAAATCCCGATGGATGAGGGGGGTACACCTGTTCCCAGCAGCTGCACCTCCCTCAGTGCTGGTTTGATGTGATTAACCCCGGGAAAATGCAGAAATCCTGGGAATTCCCTGCCCAGGTCAGCTTTGTCAGTGGCACTTGGGGTGCTCAGAGTGGCATCTGAAACGTGTCCCCGCTTTGCTGGGATGGGGATAACGGAGCTGCAGGTGAGGGATGAGGGGTGTGGGGCACCACCACCACCATCCCAAAGGCCCCCGAGGCAGGATGGAGCAGGGCAGGGGCACCTGGGGGCTGCCAGGGCTCTCCTTGGCCACCTCTCCACAGCTCATCCAGGAAAAAAGGGCAGGAAAGCAAAATGTGCTGGGAGGGAGCTGCAGCCAGGGCCCAGCAGTGCTGTAAAAGCAGCAAAATAAAACCTTCTGCTGTTCATTGCTGACTAATAAACATCAGCCCCGCCGCTGCTGCTGCCGCCGGTAACGAAGTTTTCCTTCCCAGCCACTTGATTTTAGTGGGAACTTGACCTCAGATTGGATCTGCTCTGCTGCTGGTGGGATGAGGAATCTCTGCTGGTGACTGCAGAGCCAAGAGGCTGAGCCTGCAAGTGCTTCACGCCCAGGCTGGGATCAGTGACAGCTCCTGCCTGGAGAGGCAGGGAGGGCGTTTTCCCAAATCCCAGGGGTTGGCAAGCACGGATTGGGGTGTGCCACAAGCTGCCTGGAACAGGGGGCTTGATCACTCCTGAACCAATTCCCCTTTTCCTTGGTGTGCCACAAGCTCCCCAGGATGCCTGGAGCAGGGTCTGGGTCACTCCTGAACCAATTCCCCTTTTCCTCGGTGTGCCACAAGCTCCCTGGGCTGCCTGGAGCTGGGTCACTCCTGAAGTTTTCCAGTCCCAGCATGGCCTCTCCAAAGCCCATGGGAACCAATTCCCCTTTTCCTCCTCACCACTGCCTCCCCAGAGAGGCTGAGTGAGGGGTGGCCCCACAGCTCCTCAGTCCCACGGATCCACCTGCATGGGGACATCCCTGCTGTCCCCTCCGTTGCCCCCGTGTCCCCTCGGAGCCAGCCTGGCTCTGGGCACTGTGCTGTGCTCCAGGGCCAGATCCTGCTCAGGTGGGCAGGAGGGGCTGGGGCTGCACCTGGAGCCTCCCCAGAGCAGCTCTGCAGCTCCTCGTGCTGGCTCCACGCTGCCTTGGACTGAAACCATCTCCTGAGCTGCACTGCTGTGTGTCTGAGGGTTCCCCACCCCGCCACGGTGGGAAGAGCTTTGTCTTTGTGGGACACCCCACCGAGGGCTCCAGAGCTGCCCAGCTCCCCATCCCAGGCAAGGAGAGCTCCCAATCCAGGCTCAGAACTGATCCCAAACCGCTCAGGGAGAGCCTCCATCCCCTCCCTGCTGCTGCTCCCAGGGGGAATCACCAGCAAAGGACACAGCAGACCCCAGAGCTGCCTCCCTGCTGCTGAGTGTGGAACAGACTGCTGCTGCTGCTGCTGCTGCTGCCCAGGGCAGCCCTGCCCTTCCCAGCCTGGCACCTGCCCATCCTGAGGGACTCCGGCTCCTCTCCCTGCCTGCTCCAGGGCCTGTGAAAAGCCAGGAGAGGACAGCCAGCCTGGGAGGATCCTCCTCTTATACAAACATTTCACGCTTCTAAAAATGGAAACTTAAAATGGCAACACTCCTCCAGCTGTGTCCCGAGCAGGAGATGCTGAGGGATGCAAAGCCTGGCCACTCCCTCCATCCATCCCTCCATCCATGGATTTTATCTATCCATGGATTCCATCCCTCCATCCATGGATTTTATCTATCCATGGATTCCATCCCTCCATCCATGGATTTTATCCATCCATGGATTCCATCCCTCCATCCATCCATGGATTCCACCCCTCCAGCCCACCCACGCCGTGTCTGATTGTAAATACATGTAAATTGTATATTCTGGGTGTGCCCAGGGGGGTTTTCTCTTCACTCACACAGCCCCACAGGGCACCCTTGGCTCCCTCCCCGTGTGCCAGGGCGTTGGTGGCACCAGGAGGGACCACGGAGGCTGCTGCCACTCTGCCAGGTGATTTCTGCAGGGCAAGGGGGGTGCAGGGAGGTCTCTGCTCCCTGCAGAGCCCCCAGCAGCCCTGTCCATGCCTGTGTCCCTGCCCTGGCAGTGGCTCTGTGCCACCAGGACGTGCCCAGGCCGTGTCCCTGCTCCCAGCCCTGTTTTCCTCCCTGGCAATCATTCCTCAGTGCTCCAGTGTGGGACTGAGCCTCCCTGCAGCAAAGGCTCCTGACTGCCACGGTCCGTGCCACGGGGAGGGAAATAAAAGATTTTCCTACAGTTTGTGGTTGTTTGTGTGTGTTGGAGAAGCGGGATACGAGCCAGGCTTGGGCACCTCCCTGTGGGAGCGTCCCAGAATTGTTCAGGATGGAAAATCCCTCAAATATCACCGAGTCCAACCTTGGCACTGCCCAGGCCACTGTCCCCAAGCGCCACATCCACACACCTTTAAATCCTTTAATTCAGGGATGGGGACAGCCCCACTGTCCCTGTCCCCAGGTGTGACACATCCACACAGCTTTAAATCCCTTAATTTGGGGATGGAGACTGTCCCCCTGTCCCCAAGTATCACATGCACACAGCTTTAAATCCCTTAATCCAGCAATGGGGGCTGTCCCCAAGTGTCACATCCACCCAGCTTTAAACCCTTTAATTTAGGGATGGGAATTCCCCCACTGCCCCTGTCCCCAAGTGCCACATCCACACAGCTTTAAAACACTTAATTCAGGGATGGGGGCTCCTCCACTGCCCTTTCCATGCAGAAATTCCTCCTGATGTCCATCCTGCCCCTGCCCTAGCACAGTTTGAGGCAGTTTCCCCCTGTCCTGTCCCTGGGAGCAGAGTTTATCAACTCCTATAAACAAAAAGCTCTGTGCAGCCCAGCAGCACCAACACTGCCCACACGAATAAACCAAATCGTTCCAAAACACCTGGGATTCTTTTATTCTCACCTCAATTTGCAGCACAAATTGGATTTTAATAAAACACCCGAGCCCACCCGCTCTGCTTGCAGAGCATCTCCCCCGGAGCTGGATCCCGCCTGGCTCCGGATCTGCCTCTTCCTTCAGGGCTGGAAGGGACCTTAAAGCTCAATCCCTCTCCATCCCACCCTGGATGGATTTTGGGGGAATATCCCGCTCCTCAGAGCGGTGCTTTTGGAAGGGGAGGATGGGCAAACACCCCCAGCCCTGCTGGAACCAAGTTCCCCCAACCCAAAGTGCCCTGAGGGCAAAACCTCCCGATGTGTGTGGAGTGACAGCGGCACCCGCAGGCCGCGGAGCCCGACCCGTTTCCCGGGAAACGGGGAAGAAAAAGAAGACGCAATTCAATAAACAAACAAACTATAAATAAAATAAACAAAGCGGCGTTTGCTCCCCTCTGGTCGCGTCGCTGTGGCAACGTGGCTGTGCCCGACACAAAGATGGCGGCGCTGCCACGGTAACGGCACAGGGGTGCGGCTGTGCCCGGCACAAAGATGGCGGCACCGCTGCCATGGAAATTACACCGGGGGTGGAACTGTGCCCGACACAAAGATGGCGGCGCTGCCTGGATGTGGCTCTGCGGCACCCAGGCTGCGGCGCTGTCGGCACCCAGGCCTGAATGTGCCGGCACAAAGATGGCGGCGCTGCCACGGTAACGGCACCGGGGCGCGGCTGTGCCCGGTACAAATATGGCGGTGCTGCCGTGGTCACACTCCCGTGTGCCCGGCACAAATATGGCGGTGCTGCCGTGGCCACATCCCGTGTGCCCGGCACAAATATGGCGGTGCTGCCGCGGTCACATCCCGTGTGCCCGGCACAAATATGGCGATGCTGCCGTGGCCATATTCCGTGTGCCCGGCACAAAGATGGCGATGCTGCCGTGGCCACATCCCGTGTGCCCGGCACAAAGATGGCGGCGCCGCCCCGCGGCGACGCCCGGAAGCGCCGTCCCCTTCCCGTGCCCAAGATGGCGGCGGCGGCGGCCCCGCCGGTGCGGGCCGGGCCCGGTGCCGGTGCCGGTGTCGTGGCGGCGATGGCGGCGCGCGGTGCCGAGGCCGAGGCGCTGTTCGAGGCGCACACGGCGGCCGAGCTGCGGGCGGTGGAGCGGCGGCTGCGCGCCGGCATCGAGCAGAAGCGGGAGGAGCTGCGGCAGATGGTGGGCGAGCGCTACCGGGACCTCATCGAGGCGGCCGACACCATCGCCGAGATGCGGCGGAGCGCCGAGCGCCTGCTGGGCGCCGTCAGGGGGCTGCAGCGGGGCGGCACCGCCCGGCCCGCCCCCGCCGGCACGGTGAGGGACGGCGGGGCGGCCACGGAATCCCGCGGGGCCTCTTTCCCCCTTGGACCCGTTCTTTTGCCCCCGCTCCATCTCCCTGCCTGGCCCCTTTCCCACCTTGTTCTCTCCACCCATCCCATATTTTTGCCCCAGTTTTATCCCCTGTCTATCCCTCATCCTCTCTTTCCCCCTGTGTTCCCCCTCCAGGTTCGCCCACCGGCTCACCAGAGTTTTTACGGGGCTGCAGCTCAGCTGAAGCTGCTGCTGGAGGTTCCCGAGCAGGTCTGGGGCGCGGTGGAGGGCGGCCGGTACCTGCCCGCGGCCCGGCTCCACCTGCTCGGGGCTCACCTGCGCCGCCAGCTGCAGCTCGACACCCCCCGAGCCCGCTCCAGCGCCGTGCTCGCCCGCTTCCCCATCCTGCTGCGGCAGGTGGCGGCGGCCAGCCACCTCCGGTGAGCCGGGAACGGCTGGGAACGGCTGGGTGGGCTGGGTGAGGAGGGGATGAAGCCCTGGCACAGGTTACTCAGGGATGTTTTGGCTGTCCCATCCCTGGAAGTGTCCCACTGGCCCATCCTGGAAGCTGGATGAGACTTGCCCGGTTTAGGGATTGGGAAGGGCTGGGTGAGAGCCCCTGGCACAGGTTTCACACAGAAGTTTTGGCTGTCCCATCCCTGGAAATGTCCCAGTGCCCCATCCTGGTGGGATGGTGGATGAGATTTGCCTGGTTTAGCGATTTGGAAGTGCTGGATGCTAAAGTTCCCTCCCAGCCCAAAGCACTCCTGTCAGTGGGACTTGCTCAGACACAGGGAAGGCAGGACAGAAATCAGCTGCAGCAAGGTGGGAGAATAATGCTTCACTTGTCCCAGGAGGCTGTGTCACCTGCATCCCACAGGAGAGCCCAGGGCAGGTGCCAGGCTGGTGGCACAGTGCCCCAGGAGTGCCCCGGAGAGCTGGCAGGCAGGGACAGAGGGAGGTGAGGGAAAATCCCATGGCCAGCAGCACATCCTGGGGGCTCCATCAGGTAATGGGACAGGACTGACGGGGATTTAGGGAGATCCTTTCCAACCCAAAAAATTCCACTTAAAACATCTCCCCAGCCCTGTAACACCCAGATACCAGTGGGAAGAGTCCCACACAAGCCATGGTGTGGCTCGGGCAGTGACTCCCAGCTGGTTCCCGTGGCAGATCCACCATCCTGCAGGAGAGCAAGGCCCTGCTGCGCTGCCCCACGGGCTCGGAGCAGGCGGTGGCAGAAGCCCTGTGTGCCATCATGCTGCTGGAGGACAGCTCCCCACGGCAGGCCCTGGCTGACTTCCTGCTGGCCAGGAAAATGGCCATCCAGCAGCTGCTGAACCAGCCCCACCACGGTCAGTGCCACCGGGCTGCTCCCTGGGAGCTCGGGGGAGCCTGTCCCCGCTGCAGGGAGGGGACAGTCCCAGAAACTGGGGGCATGGTGAATGGGGACATGGGAGAGTTACATAAGTTGGGAAGATGGTGAATGGGAAGATGGGAGATTCTCATAAATTGGGAAGATGGGAGATTCCCATAAATTGGGAAGATGGTGAGTGGGAAGATGGGAGATTCCCGTGAATGGGAAGATTGGTGATTCCCATTAGTTGGGAAGATGGTGAATGGGAAGATGGGAGATTCCCATAAATTAGAAGATGTTGAATGGGAAGATGGGCAATTCCCATAAATGGGAAGATGGGAGAGTCCCATAAATTGGGAAGATGGTGAATAGGAAGATTGGAGATTCCCATAAATTGGGAAGATGGTGAATGGGAAGATGGGACATGCCCATAAGTTGGGAAGATGGGGAGTGGGAAGATGGGTGTGGGTGATTCCCATAAATGGGAAGATGGCAGATTCCCATAAATTGGGAAGATGAGAGATTCCCATAAACTGGGAAGATGGTGAATGGGAAGATTGGCGATTCCCATAAATCTCATGGTGACAGGGACTCTGCAAAACAGCACCAAAATTACCAGTTCTCAGGGGCTTAGGGCAAGCCCACCTGTACTGGGGAAGCAGGTGGGGCATTGAGTCCTTGGCCCTCCAGCCCTTCCTGGAAGGGATCCCAGTGCCGCTGACCCGTGCTGAGGGGCTGCCCTGGCTCAGTCCCCTCTCTGCAGGCGCAGGTATCAAAGCCCAGGTGTGTTCCCTGATGGAGCTGCTCAGCACCACGCTGTACCAGGCCCACGCTCTGTTCTACACCGTGCCCGAGGGGGTGCCCCCGGAGCCAGCCCTGCCCTGTGGGTTGCTCTTCTCCACCCTGGAGAGCAGCACGGGCCAGAACCCCGCAGGTGAGGCCTGCACCTGCCCAGGTGTGCGGGCAGGAGAGGAGGGTGCCCCGTGCTGGGCTGAGCCTGGCTGTGGTTGCAGGGAGAGGAGGGGTGCTGGAGGAGGATCTGAAGCTGAGCAGTTGGTTCAAGTACCTGCCCGAGTCCGTGGTGGAATTCCAGCCAGCCCTGCGGACCCTGGCACACCCCATCGGCCAGGAGTACCTCAGGGAGACCCTGCAGCAGTGGATCAACATGTGAGTGGGACAGGGCAGTCCCAGCCTGGCTGCCTTCCTCCTCATCCCCTCATCCTCACCCTGATGGAAGCAGCCAGCGGCAGCCCAGCACACCCAGCACCCTGTGCCAGGGCCTCACCCGCTCACAGGGGTGAAACTTTGCCTGCAGGTGCAGTGAAGACATCAGGACAGGGGTCAGGACGCTGCTGGTGTACGTGAAGAGCATGAAGGGGCTGGCAGGGATCCGTGATGCCGTGTGGGAGCTGCTGTCCAGCGAGTCCAGCAGCCACAGCTGGGAGGCCGTGTGCCGGCGCCTGCTGGGCAGGCCTGTGTCCTTCTGGGAGGAGCTGCTGCAGGAGCTCTTCCTGGACAGGCTGCAGGTGGGTGCTGAGCCCTGGGGAGCCTTGCTGTGCTCCCCCAGGAGTTGTCTCACCCAGCTCACAGTGCACTCAGGGTGGGTTTTAGTGGCACACTGAAATCGGTTTTTCTCCTGGTTCCGTTGCAGACTCTGACCAAGGAAGGCTTCGACTCCATTTCCAGCAGCTCCAAGCAGCTGCTGGCCGCAGCCTTGCAGGAGTTGGAAGTGAAAGGTGGCAGCGGTGCCCTGAGCAAGCAGATCCAGCTGGAGCACAACGTGTCCCTGTTCCTGTGGTCGGAGAGCCCCGGGGACCTGCCCGGGGACGCGGCGTGGGTCAGCGTGGGGCAGCGCGGGCCCTTCGCCCGGAGCGGGCTGGCCATGAAGGCGCAGGCGCTCACCCCGTGCGTGCAGAGCTTCTGCTCCACGCTGGACTCCAAGCTGAAGGCCAGGCTGGAGGATGTCCTGTCCTACCTCCCCGGGGACGACTCTGTCCCCAAGGAGCCGCCGCACTCTGCCTTCGACCGCTTCGCCGACGCCGGCACCGTGCAGGAGCTGCTGCGTGACAGCTGTGTCACCTGCATCCAGCACCTCCTGGGCTGTGTCCAGGAGCAGCTCCAGAGTGCCCAGAGCCAGCTGGACCCTCCTGGGGATGCCAGGCTCAACGCCGTGCTCTTCATGGCCAGGCTGTGCCAGGCCCTGCCCGAGCTGTGCCCGCACCTGCAGCGCTGCGTGCTGGGCCGGGCGGGCGGCGCCGAGCCCAAGGAGCCGCGCTCTGCCAAGAAACTGGGCAAGGGCAAGGCCCAGGAGGTGTCCCCCGAGCTGGCCAAGTGGCAGGGGGTGAAGGCAGAGCTCCTGCAGCAGAGCCTGGTGGCTTACCAGCTCTGGAGCTCGGCTGTCACCAAAGTAAGGAGCAGTTTCCCTCCTCAGAGGTGGTTTTGGGGAGGGTTCCCTCGCTGGGGCTGCCCAGAGCTCCCTGTGCTGCTGCCTGGTCACAGAGAGGTGGCTCCAGGGGCTTGGTGTCCATGAGGGTCACTCTGGGAGGTGCAGCAGGTCACAGGCAGGGTGGCCTTGGCTCTGTTAGAAGTGTCCTGTGATTGGGACTTTCGTTTTGCTCCAGGGTCTGGTTCAGTGCTTCACCCACACGTTGCTGCTGGACACAGCTGGCTCTGTCCTGGCCACAGCCACCAACTGGGACGAGATTGAAATCCAGGAGGAGACCGAGTCTGGGAGCAGTGTGACATCCAAGATCCGGCTGCCTGTGCAGGTACGAGGGACAGCCTGAGGGAGCAGCCCAGCACTGGCTCCAGAACCACTTGCTGAGCTGCTGAGGAGGGTGTTTGGTGTCACCAGCAGGGGACAAACACTCAGTGGTGCTCTCTGAGACACTCACCTCGCGAGGACAGAGGTCAGAGGAAGGAAATAGGTCATTGTTGCTGTTTATCTCTATGAGGAAGGTTGGCCCAGATCCTGTAAAACTGAGCCAGAGGAGGACTTAGGCCTGGTTCAAACACAGAGCTCCCAGGAGAGAGGTTCCATGGAAGCTGGGTGCATTGAAGGACAGGGCTGCAGCAGTGGGACTGTGGAATCCTGAGGGAACTGAGGCTTCCCAAGGGTGTGGTGGTGGCACAGGAAGGGCCTCACAGGGACAGAGCAGGTGACAGCGGGGAGGAGGGCCAGGCTGGAGTGAGTTCTGTGTTTGCACAGCACGGGAGGGGCTGGACAGGGAAATGCAGTGAGCCTTATGCAGTGAATTCTGTTATCTGAGGGCAAAAGCAGCTGGGTGAGAATGCAGGAGGCCCAGGGAGTGGGTGGGCAGAGCAGGGTCTGTGCAGACACAAGATTAACAGGGAATTCTCTTCTCACTGCACTCAGTGTCTGGTAAAATCTTCTGGGAGCCGCTGTAACCCAAAATCTGGGGTGTCAGTAACCCAGACCCTGTGAGATGTGTGACAAGCTGTGGGGCAGAGCTTTGTGGCTGCTCTGAGTGGGACACTCCCACCAGGCAGTAGAAGGGATGTGGAGGGGAAGGGAATTTACAGAGCAGCTGCAAATAAAGTCTGTTCTCTGCCCAGCCCTCGTGGCACGTGCAGTGCCTGCTGTTCAGCCTGTGCCAGGAGGTGAACAGGGTTGGTGGGCACACCCTGCCCAAGGTGACCCTGCAGGAGCTGCTCAGGAGCTGCATGGCAGAGGTGCTGGCTGCCTATGGGAAGCTGGTGGAGCAGAAGCAGGAGAAGGTACCTGGCTGTGGGATGGGAGGGAGAAGGTGCCTGGGAATGCAGGGGCACATCCAGCTCCTGGAACAGAAAAGTTACAGCATTACAATGCCTGTCCTGCCAGCTGGAAAGGGGACACCCTTACACTCGCCCTGCCTCCCCCACAGCTGAGGCAGACACCAGATTTCACACTCTGGTTGTGCCTTGGGCTTGGTGTTCTCAGATGCTGCTCCTTGGGCAGCCTGCCCTGTGCCAGGGAGGAGCCCCATTCCTGCCTGTCCCGTTTGCAGAGGCCAGACAGCTTCCCCCTGACCCAGAGCAGAGCCCTGCAGTTACTCTACGACCTGAGGTACCTCAGCATCATCCTGACAGCCAAGAGTGAGGACACAAAACCCAGCAGGATCAAGCAGGACTCTGGGTATGGCACATTCTGGGGTTCACAACCTCCAGCAGGGCTTTGGGGGGCCCTGAGCCAGTGCAAGCTCTGAGCTCTGACACTGCACAAACACTGAGCTCATCCTCAAACCAGAGGAGGGTTCTGTGGCCAGGGGCCAGGTGTCCATAGGGTACCCTCAGAGGGTGCCCCTGGACAGAGCAGTTGAGCTTCCAGCCAAGAGTCAAAGCCCTGGGGGGTACCACGGGGAGCAGTTCGGGTTGTGTAAGAGCTGGGAACCCTTGGGGCAGCTGCTGTTGTGCTGAGTAATTCCTGTTGTGCTCAGTCACCCCAGACAGGAAATCCCTGGCTGCTCCAGAGCTGGCATCACCAGAATGTCACCCTGACAGGAGCTCTCTGCTCTGCCTGCAGGATTGAGAAGGTCATCGACTTCCTGGAGGGACACATCGATCCCTTTGACCTGGATGTCTTCACCCCACACCTGAACAGCAACCTGAACCGCCTG
>JAWWMS010000060.1:1265026-1275828 GCA_035048045.1 Chlorospingus semifuscus | reverse complement strand
GTTATGGAACCTGTTCAGAGCAGAGTGCCTGGGGCAGGGCAGCTGGGCTGCCTTTGAGCTGCTCAGTGCCTCAAGATAAGCACTGGCACTTGCCTGCAAAGGGGAAGAGTGCTCAGTGCCAGCTGGAGATAAGAGGAGCTGGCTGAGCCGGCTGCACGGCCCTGCTGCTGTGGGGCTGCCTGAACTTTATCTAACAGGATTCACTGGAGCCTGTGCCACACTAATTGGGTTAAGTAGTGCTGAAACAGGTCTGGGACTCAGCTGTGGGAATAATTAAACACCAGGGTTAAGAGGGGGAGAGAGGCACTTCCTGTTCACACTCAGTGCTGATGGTGTGCAGTGGATTTACCACGTACTGTGGGGTCAGCTCTGCAGGAACCCCAGATCCAAACAGCTTCTGCTGCCTTTCACCTTCTCTTCCCCAAATCCTGGTGCCTTCCAGCTTCCCTTCCCCAAATCCTGGTGCCTTCAAGCTTCTCTTCCCCAAATCCTGCTGCCCTTCAGCTTCTCTTCCTGAAATCCTGGTGCCTTCCAGCTTCTCTTCCTGAAGTCCTGGTGCCTTTCACCTTCTCTTCCCCAAATCCTGGTGCCTTCCAGCTTCTCTTTCCCAAATCCTGGTGCCTTCCAGCTTCTCCTTCCCAAATCCAAGCCTCTCCTGGTGCCTTGCAGGTTCTCTTTGGGCTGCTGACTGGGACAGAGAACCAGTACACGAGCAGGGGCGGTGCTCTGAGCTCGCAGGAGCTGCACAACATCCTGCCCTTAGCATCCAGCCAGATCAGGTGAGGCACCCAGCTCTTCCAGGCATCCTCCTGCCTCTGGGAAGCTGCTCTGGAATTTGCTGCTTCCCGCCTTTCTTTCTTCCATCTCTTAAGGTTTGGACTCCTGCCACTGAGCATGTCGAGCTCAAGGAAGAGCAAGTCCACTGCCAGGAGCACAGAAAGAGTCCAGGTTGGTGTTTGAACTAAGCTGTAAAAATAGGAATATTTTCCCAGTATTCATTGTCCCCCTGACACTGGAGTTTATGGGCAAAGAAGAAAGTAGCCAAACATTATTTCACCTGATTTTTATTTTCAGTAAAATGAATCATTACGGCAGCACAGCAGGGGATGGGGTGGATTTCTGCAGAAGCCTCCAAAACCCCACCCAGCCTTTGCCCCTGTGGTTTTGGGGCCACTGCTCTGTGGCAGGCAAAAACCACTGCAGGGGCAGTGAGGGCTTACATGGATGAGGGCAATGCATCAAAGCTCATTAAAGAGGGCTGCAGGAAAGGCTGAGGGACAGCAGCTAATGCTTGAACTCCTTTGCAGTGGGATGCTGCCCTGTAACCTGAGGAGGCCTGGCCAGGTACCCCAGCTGTGTGAGGATGTCCTGCTGCTGCTCCCCTGGTGCTGAGCTGTAGCAGCCAATGTTTCTGTTGCTCCATTTTCCCCAGTTTAAAACATCTGCTTAGATGGAGCTCTGTGTGCTGGGT
This sequence comes from Chlorospingus semifuscus, assembly GCA_035048045.1. NCBI lineage: Eukaryota > Metazoa > Chordata > Aves > Passeriformes > Passerellidae > Chlorospingus > Chlorospingus semifuscus. Next base: position 1,274,357 of record JAWWMS010000060.1, on the reverse strand, counting down.
GAGAGCCAAGGAACACCTCACTGCTGTGGCAAGCAGCAATTCATGTTTCCTTTACTTACTACCAGCCCAATCTATCCCTGCTGGTCTTGGCAACTGGGACAAGTTGTTGAGTTGGTAAGAGCCAAGACAAAGAGGTCAAGGCCTGGTTTTACCAGTGTCATTTGAGATGGTGTTCAATTTCTCAGAGCCCTTAAGGGCCAGACCCAGCAGAAGGGGTGTTTAAAAGCCCAAAACTTCCCAGCAAAGGTATTCCTTACCTCTCACAGCTCAGCTGGACTAGAGCATAGCAGTGTGCAGTGATGTCTGCCTCGTTCTGTCACTCCCCTCAGCTCTGTGCTGTGCTCAGCACACCCGTGTCCTGTGCTAGCCACACCTGCCAGCATCCCTGACGGATGCTTGCTCCTCCTTCAATGCTAAAACTCTTCTGGAGAGGTTCAAACCTGCAGTTCTCCAAGAACAGCTCCTGCAGGGGCACCAGCTGTGCTTCTACCACGCTGTGATCCCTTGCTCAGAGGGTTTTGCTGAGTGTTCCTTGGGGTTTTATGAGCATTGAGTGACATCTGCCAAGTGCCTGTTGCCACCAGCAGCGAGGTGTGTGTGTGTCACTCCCCCAGCAGTGCCACTGCCCTGTGCTGCTGAGGGAACAGAGGGAGCCCCGGGGGTGCTGTGACAGTCAGAGTCACTTTTGTGTCCCCCAAGGGCCAGGCTGCAGCTGCTGTGCTGCCCAGGGAGGACGAGGCCCGGCCGGGCTCGCTGTTCCGGCAGCTCCTCACCGACGACGAGGACGCGGCGGCCCCGTCCCTCTTCAAGCTGGGCTGGCTCTCGGGCATGACCAAGTGAGGCAGCAGCAATAAAACTGCTCTGGCTGTTTGTCTTCACTGAGATGTGTCTGTCTGTCTGTCCCCTCGGTGACACCTCTGGGATTGTCAGGATTCCCATCCTCAGAGCAGGGCGTGGCACGGGAAGCAGGCACAGCTTGGATTGTCCTTGTCCCCTGGCTGCTGGAACAGAGGTGGAGCTGCTCTTTCACCTCCTATCCTCACATTGTTACAGTCAAATTAAAGGGGAAAAAAAGCCAAAACAACCTACACACTAACAGAAAACAAAACATGTCACAGCTGGGAAGGGGTGCTGGAGCAGGGTAAGACGCCTGTGTCCTCCAGGCACCACCTCCCTCCTCTGAGAGGCCCCTGCAGCACCTGCCCGACCTGTCCTGCTCCAATTTCACATTTCCCTTCCAGTCCTGCAGCATGGAAGCTCATGAGAGAAGCCTCATCACCCTGAGCTGGGTGGGAGCTCACAGGCCTAAGCACCTGCACTCACTGCTCCTATTCTCACTAACTCTAAATGCTCAAAAAATTATGTTGCCAAATCATTTTTTAACTAGTTTATTGAAATTAAAAAAAGACTTATAAAACTGAAGAGGAACGCTTAAGAGAACTTTACAGAAAGCAACAACTTGCTAACAAACAGATTAGGCAGTCGATTGGAATTGGACAGTTTGCAATCCTATAACACACATGTGGACTCCTCAGTCTCCTCTTGCCACGTACTTTAGAACCACCCCAAAAAGAATCCTATAAAAATTGCTTCAAAGCCCCTTTTGCATTGCAATAGTGCAGCAAACCACAAGTAAACAATCTCCTGTTAACCTGTTATTTCAAATATAGACTGAAAAGGCAACAGGCAATTTTGTGCAATTCCATTTTAACAAACTTTGAAGTTGAAATATCAAATCTACACAGTGCTGTCCCTTCACAGAAGGCAGGGAGCTGCTGGGTCATCATGTAGGGAGGCGTCCCCGGCTCTGTAGGCTGTGGAAGTGGGCTTCCTTCAGGATCTGGTTGATGTGGAAGTAAGGACCTTGGCTTAGTGCAGACTGCTCGTGGAAGGGCTGGGAGGAGACAGGGCTGGATCCTGCAATCCTGGGGTTGAGGCTGGACTCTGCTCTGTCGGGGCTGTTGATGCTGCTGCTGCTACAGCTGCTGCTGCTGCTGCTCCCGCTGTCACTGCTGGAGGACTGCGACACACAGAGGGTGAACAGCAACATCAGACACTTCTTCCTCACCCCACAGAAGCAAGCCTTTAGGATAAACCCCTCCCTTCCACACTTCCAGCCCGATGGACTGATTAAATCCACCCTGGCACGGAGAGGTGGTTGTTGTTGCCCACGCCAGTGTCACAGAGCTGAAGGGACAAGCCTTCAGCCGGGGTGCAGTGACCTCCAGGGTGCTGGATTTCAATCCTCCCCAGTTAAACCCCTCAGCTCTGCCCCCAAGCCCACGTTTGCACTAGTGAAGTTTGCCGGGGTGATCCGAGAATTGGAAAATAAAGAACATTCCCAGGGAGCTGCAGTGCCAGTGCAGGCAGGGCAGGGTTGGCACTAGAGCTTTGAGGGGAGCACCATGCAAAGCACTTTCCTACAAGGCAACCCCAAAGTGAGATCTGAAGCATCCAAAGCAAGAGGCTGTGAGAAACAAATGCACACAAGACCCACTTGAAGTCTTTGAACATCCTAGCATCAAGTACTCTCCTCCCAGTTAAGCACTCCATGGCAGAGTTAACTGGAAATGTTCCACACCAATTTACTTAACACGACAGTGAAGGAGCAGCAGGCACTGAGGAATTGCTCATGCAGGGAAAAGAACTCAGCATTTGACTGGGATAAGAGGCCAGGGCTCATTTGCCAGCATTTAGGACAACCACATTTCATGGGAATGGCTGGAAGAGCATTTGCCATCATCATAAGGGATTCAGAGACATAAAACACCATTTGAAGGGCTGCTAAGGAAAGGTTCCATTAGTTCCAGTTTTAGTTTGTGTGATCTGCTGGTCAGGACCTGCAAATATCTGGGTGAGTCAATCAGCAAGTGGCTACTCTGCCACCCCATAAATGATTCACAAAAGCAGACAGAGTAAGTGACAGCAGCTAAAAAAAAAATCGATATTTTTGTAAGGATTAAGCTACACCAGTCACAGCTTTGTGGCCACATCAGAAGAGGACAAATTTCACTAAATCCTCAGGGATTTACCAGTCAGCACCACTTCCACAAGGGCTTCACCTGGAGTAAATCAGGAATGGTGCAAGCTGCACCCAGCAGTGTGTGTGTGTAAATCAGGAATGGTGCAAGCTGCACCCAGCAGTGTGTGTGTGTAAATCAGGAATGGTGCAAACTGCACCCAGCAGTGTGTGTGTGTAAATCAGGAATGGTGCAAGCTGCACCCAGCAATCTGGAGTAAATCAGGAATGGTGCAAGCTGCACCCAGCAATCTGGAGTAAATCAGGAATGGTGCAAGCTGCACCCAGCAGCATGTCTGCAGTAAATCACACACCCAGCAGCGTGTGCAGTGCCCAGGGAGGCACTGTGGATGTTTGCGTTGAACACAACCCTCCCCCCGGCCCTGATCCACCATCGATCCTGACCATCCAACCCTGACAAATTCCTTTGTTTTGCTAAGCACCAAAAACGCTTCAGCTCTGTGCGAGCACAGCAAGCCAAGCCAAGGGCCCCGGGCTGCGAGAGGGGAGAGAAAAACACACAGCGGGGTCATTGCCCAGGGAGCACAGATGGAACCACGGGAGCCAGCAGCCCCTCTGCCCACGTCAGAGAGGGAGAGCGCCCCGGCAGGACAGGGAGGAGCTGGGGTGGTGCTGGGCAGCGCAGCTGCTGTTGCAGAGCAGCACAAAGAGTCACACGCGATGCTGAGGGGTCACAGCAGCCTCGGAGAGAAACCCACCGCACAGGACACTTTGTTTCCTTTTAGTCTGCGCTCCTTAGTGGGCTTCGTTACAGCCACCTTCTGCAAATCAAGGTAAAAATCCAAATGAGAACCTGGCCTGGCGTGCTGCTCACGTTTCACATCTCAACAAACATTTCCCAGCTGTTAGTGGTGATTGTTTTGTGCATCTCAAAGCTGGCAGCGTGTCCTGGGACGTGCTTCTGACACCTCAGGCTGGTGACAGAGGGGGTTGGTCAGACCCTCTTTATTTCCAGTTCTCTAAGGCAAAGGTTCACTAGCACTGGCACCCCTTCATCACTGCCCACGTCACATGGAGCACCTACCATGTCCCCAGGCTGTGGTGCACATTCTGAAACGCATGTGGACTACAATCGGACAAGAAAAGAATCCTTAAAGTCATCAAGTCAGCAAGACAGGCATCAACAAAGCTTTACAGGGCCAAAGGAAAGCAGCCCAGTGATATTTATGAATACTTTAGTTATCAAAAGGGCATCTTCAAGGTTTACTGGGCTCATTAACCCTTAGCATCACACTTCAAGTTTTAAAACAAACAGATGTCCTGTTCAATGTGCAGATCTGGGACAATCCCTCGGGACAGGAACTGGAGAAGGAGCCACTCAACCCCTGCTGCTCTCAATGCCTTCAAGAGGAGTTTAACAGAGCCACAATCTGGTTTTAGTCAGAACTGAAGAGCGGCCCTTCCCTGGCTAGTGGGGGACAAGAACTTTGATTTGATCTCTGCCAAGAACCCAGCAGTGTTTCACTCCTGCCCAGAACAAAGAGGAACTGTGAGAAATAGGGGTTTGCAGAAGTTGTTCAGGAAGGAAAGGGTCAGCCAGAACACTCAGACTCGCTTCCTTCCCTGGGAAAACCAGAGCAAAGGGTTTGCAGAGCTACAGAGCTCAGCTGGGAACCTCAGCACTGCCCTTGGAGGATCCACTGCAACCCCAGCACTGCCCTTGGAGGATCCACTGCAACCTCAGCATTGGAGGATCCACTGCAACCCCAGCATTGGAGGATCCACTGCAACCTCAGCATTGGAGGATCCACTGCAACCTCAGCATTGGAGGATCCACTGCAACCCCAGCATTGGAGGATCCACTGCAACCTCTCCTGGCCTGATCTGGGGACAAGCTATGGATTTCTAACTAAACACAGGGCAAACAACACAGCTGAGCTCCTGGAAAAGGGAGGACAGGCTGAACAGGAAGGGAAATTCCATGGCAAAGGCTCGGCCTTGCTAATGTTTAACCCTGGCTGCAGCTGCAGCCCTGTGGCCATGGACTGAGCCCAGGACAGAGGTTTCTGTCACCCTCAGGGTGGCTGTCACCTGTGAGTGGCCTCTCCAGAGCACCAGGAATGGCACACCCATACAGCAAATGGCCAAAAAGCAGCACTGCTGGAGACTGAAGAGAATTTGTTTCCATCCTGTGGAAGCTGGAAGTGCTGCCTGTCCTGGGTGAAAGGACAATCCAGAGGCAGAAAACAGCAAATCCTCTGGAACTGGATGTGATGTGGATGAGCAAATCAGGGACTGAGGGGTAACATCACAGAACAGCCCAGGTTTGAACTGCCACTAAGGAAAAACCTCCCTTCACCTCATTCTCCAGAGCAAAACGTGCAAGACAAAAATAATGGGAAGAGATCCTGGCAAAAATCCCTGCTTGACTGCCATCAGGATTAAAGCACTGCCTGATTGCCATCCTGAGGCTGTGTTCTCAATGAGGCTCACTCTGCAAGAGGGAACAGTCAGTTTGAACCAAAGCAGCCCAGAGGAATGAGGACTTTGGGTAATGTTTCACAAAAAGCAGGTGTGCAATGCCCTGTGATGAAAAGCAACTCTCCTGTGCTCTTGGAAGTCCCAGATTGCTCCCACTCCCCCTTTCCCAGACAATATCCCAGATCCAGGGGGATTTTAACCAGCTAGAGGTGTCTTTGCACACAGCAAACTAAATGCAAGTGTTGCAAACTGGCTGAGACTTTCCAAGCAGCACCAATGGGAAGCACTGGTGCACAATGAGCACGAGGATTTCTCCCCTTGGCACAGGAAATCCTTCACCAAATGTTGGAATAACACAGATTTAATCTCGTGGCTTGAATTTCTGGGCATGCTCAGATGAGGGATCTGACAAGAAAAACAAGCCAAAAAAAACCAAAAAGCAAAAAAAGCTCCATTCATCAGGAGAAAACATTGGGAATTCTGTTCTGTGCTGGTTGAGAAGCTGTGCCCACATTCCTCAGCAGGGAGAGCTCCTCCCTGCCTCACGCCAGGGTTTAATGAGTTAAAACCAGGCTTTACCAGGCAAGTGCATGCAAGAAGCAGGGTCTGTGTTAGGCTGAGCAGTGACCTGGCAGGAGCCAGGCCAGGGCTGCTGTCACCCCTGGTGTGTGGCACTGCCAGCCCTGCCCCATCACCAGGTGCTCACACTCCAAGCAAAGGTGCTGCTTCTGGCACTCACCATCGGGGTTTCCTGATATCCTTAATTTCATTAGTGCCACACTAAATCCGTCCCAAAGCTGCTTTAGCTTGGACTACCCTACACACACCGAGGGCTCTGACCTGTGGGACAAGTGATCCAGGGTCAGCTGGCACAAACCAGGCTGCTGCTCCCAAAAAACCCCAAAATGCAGAGTTTCCCTCCCGAAAACACAGCAGCTTTCATCCCAGAGGATTCCTTCCTGATGGACAGCAGCTCTTAGGGCATTTCCAGCATTCCTGTCACTTAATCTACTTGTCCAGGTTAAGAGAGAGTTTCCCTCACAACAGGAATGTAGAAATATCCATTTCCAGATTGTAAAAGAGCTCCAAGTTACACAGCAGCTAAATGTTTTCTGTGAAGTACAACTAACAGTTTAATAATTGAGTTAATTCTGTAGTAATTCAGACTGCAATTGCTCATTACAAGCCACCTTCAAAGTGAAGAGTCTCTAAAAAACTGAGGATGTTTCCAAAACCTTCAAAGAAATTAATTTCATGAACTTCAGAGTGCTCTGCACCCTTTTTCCATGAATGTTTTACAACACAAGGACGTGGCTCACAGTGAATTTTCAGGTGATTCACCCAGGTGACATTTCAGACAATCTGGCAGCAGTTGGGAAATCAGCAATTTCTATTTTTTTAAAAGAAAAAAAATCTCAAATTACACTGAGAAAACATCTGTCTGGTGAGGGGTAAGACAAGAGAGTTTATCCCACACCCAGCAAAAATCAAAAGGAAAGTATGAGAAAAAAGCCAATGAGTTTTGAGTTTGTCTTGCTTAAACTGAGCAGCTCTACCAGAGCATTTTTTGCACATCAGATAAGGCCTGCCTGGAATGTGTTTTGTCTTTCTCTGTGATTATTAACACAAATAATCACCTCCCTGTGAGGAAAGGCGAAGCTGATGGTCAGGCACAGTGAGCACAGGGACAGCCCCTCAGCTCTGGGCACAGCTCAGCCCAAACCAAAACCAAAACTCTGGAAATTCTTTCCCTGGGTGCTGCAAGGCAGGATTTGAAATTTCTTCCCAGAAATATTCAGGCCAGGGATAAGCAGGCTCACTGGGAATGCTGATTTCCAAACTGATTTCAATCTCTGATGTCACCAAGCCAAACCTCACGACCTCAAACCCAAAGCTATGAAATAAAAATGGAAATAAATGTACAGATATTGAAATGCAGCCTGGGCTTGGCTGGGAAGGCTCTCACCTCAGTGTCCCACGAGTCCTGCAGGACAGAGTTCCTGGTGCTACGTTTGCTCTGGGGAACGTGACCATCCTCTTCAGTGCCATTCCTCCTCCTCTTCCTGCAGGGGAGAGGAAATGATCATTGAAAGAAAGCTCACTGAAAGCTCAAGAAACAGCTCATTAATCCATGTCCTCTGAAGGCTCCCAAAAATGCAGGGATAAATGAATGCAGGGTGTCCCCAGCCCCCTGAGGTGCTGTGGGCTCTCACATTCCCCAGAGAAAGGATCCTGTCCATCACAAGATGTTTCCTATCAGTTCAAGGGACCTGGATTAAAACCACCCTTCAGAATAAACTCATTTAACAGCTGCCAGCCTTGCAGATGTAGAAATAATCCCTGGGCTCAGAGTGACACCTGACAGGCTGGGGACAGCCCTGGGATGAGTGGCACTGAGCACATCTCCAATTATTCACCTGCTCTCACCACCCCACAAGGACTCTTCAGCCTCTCCCCTCTGTTTGGAGTCACATTCCAAAGCAGCCACATCTCCCAGGTGGAAATGAGGTTTTGTCAGGAAACATCTTGCGGAAAACAAACTCTTCCCTGTCTCTGATGCATTTCCCACCCTCTCATGGCACCTTGCACTGTCTGGCATGGTGGGTGCAGGTTTTAACCTAATTTTTATCCAGATCTTTGCAGGCATCGAGGCAAAGCAGAGTTGGGAGGAGGACAGTGCTGACATTCCCAGATTCCAGGAGATAAAGGGAACACCTCAAAGACCAGGCTGGACAGGAGCTGGGACAAGCTGGGGCAGTGGGAGGTGGCACTGAAGGTCACTCCCAGCCCACGATTGGTGATTCTGTGCCACCAACACAGCAGCTGCTCCCCAGCAGCCTCCCAGAATTCCCACACAAACATCAAACGATTCCTCCCCACCCCACAAACACGACGAGTCAGCCAGGATCCAAAAAAACACGGGATGGAGCCGTTTTGGTGTGCCTAAAATTAACCCGTGCTCGGATGAGTCAAAACACACTCGAGGGAGGCATTCATAGGTATTTATAACCGGCTCCTTTCTGTGCAGCAGGCTCTGGCCCACGCCTACAGCCCGGAGCTGCCTCCCTGCTCCCCATGCCTGGGATGGCAGGCACCGAACGCTGTCCGTCTGTCCGGGATCGCTCTTTGGGGAAGGGATTCTCCTCTGGAGCCTCTGGCTCCTTCCTTTCCCAACCCCTGCAGTGACCTCGGCAGCTCGGACGGGGCTTGGGGCACCCTGGGTGTTTGTGCCCATGGTAGGGGAGCACAGGACGGGCTTTGGGGTTCCTTGCACCCCATTCCCCAACTCCACAATCCCCCACAGCTCCCACTCGCCCCACGATCCCTCAGCTTCCTCCCCACATCCCGTGGTAGGGGGAACACGGGACGGGCTTTGGGGTCTCTTCCACCACATCCCCCACAACAACCTCCCAGCTCCCACCTGCTCCACAATCCCTCAGCTTCTCCCCCACATCCCACAGCAGGGGTGGCACAGGACGGGCTTTAAGGTTTTCCACCCCATTCCCCGACTCCACGATCCCCGTCAGCCCCTCAGCGCCCACCCACCCCACGATCCCTCAGCTTCTCCCCCGCATCCCCTCACCCTCCGGAGCGCCCCCAGCGTCCCCGACCCCGCAGCCCCACTGAACCCTCCCAGCGCTCGGTGCCCGCTCTCCCCTTCCCCTTCCCCTGAGGGCGGCCGCTCCTTCCCCCCCTCGGGCCTCGCCGCCCTCACGCACCTCTGTCTCGCTCCCCGCTCGCTCGGCAGCGGCTGCCGGCAGCTCATGGCGGGCGGGAGCGCGGCGGGGCGGGCGGAGGGGCCGCGCTGAGCGGGACAGGCCGCGCCGAGGGGCGGAGGCCGCGCTGAGGGGCGGCAGCGCGGCCCTGCCC
>JAWWMS010000060.1:1232457-1244334 GCA_035048045.1 Chlorospingus semifuscus | reverse complement strand
ACGGGAACACCGGGAATGGGAATGGGGATAGGAATGGGAACAGGAACAGGAGTGGGAAAGGGAACAGGAATAGGAATAGGAATAGGAATAGGAATAGGAATAGGAATAGGAATAGGAATAGGAATGGGAGTGGGAACGGGAATGGGAGTGGGAATGGGCATGGGGATAGGAATGGGAAAAGGAATGGGAATGGTAACAGGAGTGGGAACAGGAGTGAGACTGGGAATGGGAACAGGAGTGGGAAAGGGAACGGGAATAGGAATAGGAATAGGAATGGGAATGGGAGTGGGAATGGGAGTGGGAACGGGAATGGGAGTGGGAATGGGCATGGGGATAGGAATGGGAACAGGAATGGGAATGGGAGTGGGAACGGGAATGGGAGTGGGAATGGGCATGGGGATAGGAATGGGAAAAGGAATGGGAACAGGAATGGGAATGGTAACAGGAGTGGGAACAGGAGTGAGACTGGGAACGGGAACAGGAGTGGGAATGGCAACACTGGGAATGAGAATGGGAACTGCTCCACTCCCCCACCCTGTCCCTGTGGGAGGAAGGTCCCTCCTGCACAAGCCTGGGGCTGGAGCTGGGCTGCACACGAGGAGCAGGCACAGAACCCCCTCTGTGCCGTGTCACTGTCCCCACAAGGGGGGTGCCAGGGCTCCCTGCGCTGCCCAGGAGGGGATGGGGACCCTGGGTGCTGTGTGCCCTGGGCACCGGCTCTGAGCAGGCCAGAGGAGCCACCCCCCACAATGCCAGCTGCTCTGGGGACACCGTGAGCCCGTGTGGGGACAGACGGTGACCGTGGCTCAGCAGCAGGGCCAGCATTGCAGCCCAGTTCTCCCAGTGCAAGGAGGGGCTGCAGCTCTGGGTCCCCAATGCAGCACTGGGTCCCCTGGCAGCCCCTGCCCACGCCAGGGTGAGGGTCCCAGGGGCTCCCAGGTGCTGTGGCAGGGACTGTGCATCCCTGGCAGCCCTGGCATGGACCTGGCACTTTGAGAGCCCTCCCCACCCCCAGCCCTGCTGGTGAAACCTGAACACATCACCTGGATTTTCCTGCCAGGCCTGAAGGGCGGCTGTGAACAGCCCAGGAGCCGTGCCCAGTGCCAGGGCTGCTGCTGGCAGTGCCCAGAGCACGCTGCACTGGGGGCTCCTGTGCCACCACCCCATTTCCCCACAGCTCCAGACCCCTCTGACATGGGAACATGCAGGACACGGGCACCACAGCCCCCTGCACCCTTCTGGGCCATGCCCAGCACCTCTGGCACCCCTTGCCCAGCTCCTCCCTGGTGCCACAGGGCTGCCACAGGCCCAGAGGGACAGCAGGGCACACGGACACGTGGCATTGTGCCTTTCATGGCAGAGCAAGCTGACAGAGAGGGGACACGCTTGTCCTCAGGCTGTTTATTGGCATCTCCCTCGGCTCAGGGTGCCCTGGCCCTGCCAGGCTGGTGCTGGCTCACCCATAGGCACTGCAGGGGCTGGGCTGGGCTGTGCAGACACCCCCAAAACAGCCATGCCCGCCCCCCGGGCATCAACACCCCCAACGCCCTCAGATCTCTGCACAAAACCCCGTTAAAAAGCCCCAAACCACCAGAAACGCCAAGGGGAGGCTCCAGCTGCCCCGTCCGAGTCCTCCCCAGAGCCCCGAGGTGCAGAATTGGGGGATGAGCACCACGTGCACCCCTCTGGGGCTGTCCTGGGGTTCCAGTCCTGGCTCCTCCTGTTCTGGGGGCTGTGCTGGGCCAGGCACCAGGGAGGGCACCAATGAATCGTCCCCTGGCATCCTTCTGGGGGGGTTCAAGTCCGGAGGTTTAAGACCAGCAGAGCTCCCCTGGCCCTGTCTCTGTGTCTCTGCTTGTCCCCACGTCCTGGGGGAGCCCCGGCTGGAGGGGCTGGGGGGTTTGGCACGGCAGGAGCCCCTTCCCCAGCCCCCAGCACCCACTGAGTCCAGCAGCAGCTCTGGGGCAGTCCCAGGGGTGCCAGGGGTGATGTGGGGGCACCGGGGGCGACGTGGGGGCACCAGGGGTGATGTGGGGGCACCGGGGGCGATGTGGGTGCCCCCCAAGCCCCCTGCCCCACCTCCACAGAGGAGTCTGTGACACAGAAGCTTTGGCCAAGGAGCGGCCCTGGGTTCGCTCCCCAGCCCCAGGGACAGTGCTTGGCATCAGCAGAAACCCCTGGAGCTGCTCCCCTTCCTCCTCCTCCTCCTCTTCTTCCTTTTCTCTTAATTCTTGGGGCTTTCCTTTAAATTGTTTTTTTTTCTTTTTTCCTAATTTTTTCCCCCGCCTCTCCCGTTTTGTTCCTCTTTTTTTTTTTTTTTTTCTTCGTTTTCTCCCGTGGAAGCATCAAACGAAGGAGGAGAAGCCCGCGATGGGGGCCCTGGAGCCGGGGGCCAGGCTGCTGGGCGGGCGGTACAGGGTGCCGGGCTGGCTGCTGGGGGCGGTGCCGGGGGTCTGGGGGGTGGGAGTCCTGCTGCCCTTGGGGCGGAACAGGCTGCCCTGCTGCGTGGAGGTGCTGTTGGACAGCGGCGTGTGCTCGGGCTCGCCGGAGTCGCTCTCGGTGTAGCTGTAAGCCTGGGCACGGGAGATGCCCTTCTGCTGCCGCCGCCAGGAGTTGTAGTAGGTGGGGTCGCTGATGTAGTGGTTGACGAAGGAGTGCGCCTTCTGGTGCGCGGGGTCCACCTCGTACTCGCTGTCGCTGCCCTGGAAAACAGCACGGGAAAGGTGGTCAGGTGTGGCAGACGTCTTTTCACTAAAATCCTTTCCTTGGGATTTTTCTTCCTGTCTCGGCTCGGCTGTCTGTCTCTGCCCCGAGGTGCGTGGGGTGGTTCTGCGGCAGCCCACGCTTCCCAAGAACGAGTCTGGACTCTTCGCTTTTTCCGCCTTCAGGTTGTTTGTTATTTCTTATCTACAAAATTTTTCTTTTTTGTTTTTTTGCCACAGGCACTCTGACCACCCCCGAGGTGGTGTCGTCCTTTTATACTACAAACTATGTACATCATATTTACTCTTAATTCCCAATATCCATCACCTGTGTTAGACAGTGAGCTTCTACTCTAAACCAATCCCAACGTCACTGCAGAAAATGGAGAACAAGAGGAAGAAAGAAGGACTAGACATGCCCAGATTCCTCCATCTTGTCCCCATACCAAAAATCCTAAAACCTACATTTTCACCCTGTGAACACCTTGTTTTTACACCATTCAAACCTGTGTGGCTTCCACATCGCCATGTGTCCTACAGTGACAGGGGACAGCTCCCAACAGCCCCAAAATTCAATGGGGTCAGGCTCTGCTCCCTGAAATGAGAGGGAATGGCCCCAATATAAAGAAAATGCATTCAAGCTGCAGGAAGAAGAGCAGGATCAGCCTGTGCCCTGTCATGGGGGCACAAAGTGCTGGCACTGCTGAGCTCTGAGCCCTCTCTGTCCTCCCTGTCCCAATCCTGCCCCTCTGCCAACACTCTGAGTGTCACAGGGGCTGCAGGGGCACCACCTCAGCTCAGCCCAAGGGCTCCAATTCCTTAAATCCTAATTTCTTAAACCTTAAAGAGAAGAAATCCTAATTTCTTAAACCTTAAATCCTAGGCAATCCCGATCTCCAAGATCTCCTTGGAAAGATGGCTTCACTTGGCCATCCAAACTGAGTGAACCGAGCTGTGCCAGGGGAGTTCGGGAGGAATTTCCACATGGAAAGGGTGGCCTGGCATTGGCAGGGGCTGCCCAGGGGGGTTTGGAGTGCCCAAGGAAGGGCTGGATGTGGCACTCAGAGCTCTGGGCTGGGGACAAGGTGGGCATGGGGCACAGCTGGGGCTCGGTGATCTCAGAGGTCTTTCCCAGCCTGAATAATTCTGTGATTTCCAGCGCTTTCCTGGTGCTTTCCCAGCGCTCTTTTGGGAATGCTGGCCAGCACGTCCCGAAAGTATTTACATCCCGAAAGCATTTAAAGGCTGGGACGGCTGCAGCATCGAGCACATCCCCAAAGTATTTGCATCCCCAAAGTATTTGCATCCCGAAAGCATTTAAAGGCTGGGACGGCTGCAGCATCGCTGGGGGGTTTCTGCCTCTTGCGAAAACAAAACAAAACCTCACACAAAAGGTTCCCGAGCGCTGCCGAGGCCGCGCTGCCCCCGGGGCTGGCGGGGAGGCTGTTTTTGGCCTCTGCCGGTAATTGGATTCAGCTTCTCCGGCGGCGCACAAAGGGCCCATTGAGGGCGGTGGGAACTGCCCCGCGCCAGCGCCAGCTCCCGCAGCTCTTCACAGCTCCTCAAAAGCCACTCGAGCCCCGCTCGGGCCGCGGCGAGAGGAGCCGGCATCTGCCAAGGAACAGCCGGTGCGGGCAGGGACGGGGGGGCACGCTGGGCACGGTCCCCTCCTGCTCGGGGACAGCCTGGGCACGGTCCCCTCCTAATCGGGGACAGCCTGGGCACGGTCCCTCCTAATCGGGGACAGCCTGGGCACGGTCCCTCCTGCTCGGGGACAGCGCTGGGGACACACAGGACCCTTCCCCGGGTGTCAGCCCCTCGGGGTCCATCCTGGGGGTGACGGTCCCGTGGCTCCACAGCTGCCCGTGGCCCCGGGGCGAGACAAAGGTGGCATTTTGTGGAGTTGGCAGAGGCGCGGGCGTTGCCACCAGCGACCGGGCAGCGGGACAGCCCCCGGTGACCTGCCGTGCCCTGTGGCCTGTCCCCAGCAGTGTCACATCCCCAGCAGAGGGGCCGGGGGCTGTGCCAGCTTCCACCGAGCCGCGGGGATGCGGCAGCCTGCGGAGCGGGAAGGGCAGCTCCCAAACCGGGCAGGGGAATGGGTTGATGCTCAGGGGGGGCTCCCAGCACCCTCCACATCATCCCCCCAGGTCCCTGTCCCCGTGTGCGGCCCCGGGGCTCACCTGGGAGTCGGAGACCTCGGAGGGTTTCTCGGTCAGGCTGCTGCTCTCGGCGGGGATCAGGTCGTTGTACTTGGTCACGTCCTCGTCCGAGTAGTGCAGGCTGCCGGGGCTGGGCCGGGGCGGGGACCTCGGGGACACACAGAGGGGTGCTCAGCGTGTGTCACCTCCACTCGGGGCTGGGCCACTTGGGGACAACCCCGGGGATCCATAGGGATCACCCTCAGCCGTGCCAACCCCTCCCAAAAACCCAATGGACTTTCAGGGGGGACATTGAGCAGATCAGGGGATCCAAGCCGTCCTCACCCCATGACAGAGCAGGGATGACCAAAGATGCAGCAGGGAGGGGGCTCGGGGGGGGTCCCTACCGGGTGTAGATGCCGTTCTTCCTGCAGAAGGAGTTCTTGACCGAGAGGCGGCGGTTGTTGAGCTCCAGGGCGGGGAAGCTGCCCTCATCCAGGCTGACCATCTCGCCGTGGCTCAGGGCGGCCGCCTTGGAGCTGTTCCCTGCGGGATGGGATGCTCAGCCTCCCCCAGGCCCTGGGCAGGCAGCACAGCACGGCCACGGGGGGCTGGGGACGGCCCGAGGGACTGGGGATGGCACCGGGGATGGCATCGGGGATGGCACCGGGGATGGGGATGGCCCAAGGTTGGGGTTGTGGTGGTTCCAGAGTCACCAGGGCTCTCCTGGGGACAGCCAGGAGGTGCCAGCCCTGCCCTCCCCCAGTGCCCCCAGCTGCCCACTCTGGGCTGCTTGCTTAACGAGGAGCTCTGGATTTTCCCCACAATTTGAGCCCTTGACAGAGCTAAGAAAACAGAGCTGTGTTTGGCTAATCCCAGCGACCTCGGCGAGCCCCCGGGCTGTTCTGCCTGCACAGCTGTCTGTGGGACAAACCCTTCATTTCATCTCGGGCTCTCAGTGCTCTCTGGGACACCACAGCCCCGTTATGGGGTGGCTCTGGGGCTCTGCAGGAGCTGCTCCCAATACAGGCAGGAAGGGAGGATCCCACCACTCCACACAGACCCCAAAGGCAGAGAGAGACCCCAAGAGGCTCCCCCGGGAGCAGCAGGGTCCTGTCACCCCCCACCACACTGCCTCACTCACCTGAGTCCGACTTCTTGGAGTATTTCTTGCTCTGCCCGCGGATGATGAGCACGAAGACGAGGAGGAGGATGAAGATGAGCCCCACCAGGGCGATGACCACCAGGAACCACCACTCCTCATAGAACGGGTTGGTTTTCTGGGCTGGGGCACAGCAGGGAGGGTCAGAGTGGGACAGGGACGCGGGGACAGCCCTGTGCAGGGCACAGGGTCACTTGGGGAGGCCTGGTCCCCAAAAAGGGACGGGGATTTGGAAAGGGGGTGCTGGCGGTGGGATTGGGGCTCTGTAGGAGCCAGGGGTGGGTTCAGTGATGGCCACGAGAGCAGAGCAACAGCAGGACCCTCCCTCTGGCCCAGGGGGCCCTGGAACCCACCTGACACGGAGGGCGAAGGGGTGCTGGGGGTCCCGTAGCCGTAGTCATTGACAGCAATGACTCGGAAGTCGTAGCTGACCCCCTGCTTGAGGATGTCCATGCTGAAGGTGTAGGAGGTCACCTCCTTGGGGATGTCTTTGATGAGGATGTCCCAGAGCCCCTCATCTGGAAGAGAAAATGGGGCTGGGGTTTTAGGGCTGGGATTTTGGGGCTGGGATTTAAGGGCTGGGATTTTGGGGCAGGCTCTGCAGGACACCTCAGGGCCAGGGGTGCTGTCCCTCCATCCACCAGCCCTGCAGGTGCTGCCCTTGCCATCAGCCCCACTCAGCAGCGTTTTCCTCACAGATACTGCCTCCTAATGCCCAACCCAGGTCAGCACTCCCTGCCTAAGTTTCCCCTTTCCCGACTGTCACCATCATATTTTCTGGAAAAATCCCTTCGCCAGGATTTCCCTCCTGGGAAGCTGAGAAGCCTCAGAGAAAAAGGAAAACAGTATTATCTCATTTGCCTCTCTTGTGTTTTGGTGGTTTGGAGATTGTTTATCCAACAGGTGCATGTTTGATTGGTTTCATGTGAATTGTTTTGACTTAATGACCAATCACAGTCAGGCTGTGTCAGGACTCCTTCCAGAGTCTTGAGTTTTCATTCTTTGTAGCCTTCTGTTTGTATCCTTTCTCTATTCTTTAGTATAGTTTTAATATAGCATTCTTCAATATAGTATAGATCATAAAACAATAAATCAGCCTTCTAAGAACATGGAGTCAGATTCATCAATTCCTCCTTCATCCTGGGGACCCAGCACACACCACACCTGCCCCCACCTGAGCAAATACCACACATCCCCACCTGAGCAAACACCACCCATCCCACCTGAGCTGGGGATGGAGCAGAGGCAGCAGAGGTACCTGAGGGCCGGGCCTCGATGACGTATCTGGTGATGGGACCCTGGCCAGGGTCCCCACTGGACCAGTGGATGGTGATGGCCGAGCCATAGCGGGAGATGAAGGGTTCTCCAGGGGGGCCAGGGGCACCTGGGGACCAGAGCACAGCTGGAGGCAGGGGCACAAACTGGCCCAGACCCCACTCCATCTCCTCACCCTGCGTGTCCCCACTTGTCCCCCGTACCTTCCCCGGGCCCCGTGGTGATGTTGGCCTCGACATCCGGCCCGTAGGCGAAGGTTTTGGCGCGGATTCGGAAGCGGTAGGTGACACCCTCAGCTAGGTCCTTGACCTTCATCCACAGCGGGCTGCTCCCCTTCACATCCACGGTGACGATCTTGCTGACACCTGCAGGGACAGAGGCTGAGCCGGGTCCCCCCAGCCCTGCCCGCTGCCCCCAGCCCTGCCCTCACCATCCACGGGCGTGCAGGGCTCGTAGACCAGCCTGTAGCCCTCCAGGATGCCATTGGGCAGCGGTGGTGGCTCCCAGGACACGTTCACTGAGGTGGTGGTCAGCTCGCTGAAGCGGATGGAGCCGGGAGCGCTGGGGGCTGCCAGGGGACAGGGGGACAGGGCCAGCTCAGCGCTCCAGGGACATCCCAGCACCAGCCAGCCCCTGTCCCTGCCTAATGCCGATTGCTCACCAGCTCACACCCTCTGGGCCCCATCCCTGCTGCAGCAAAGATTCAATGGGGGAATGATTCTCCTGCTCCTTGTGTCCTCCCAAAACCTTCATCCTCCTCAAGCTTAAACATTCATCGGCATGCAACCCCACCCCACAAACACACTGGATGCTCTGCTCGGGATTGCAGCGTGAATCCTGGAGCAGGACCCATGGAGACACGTCCCCAGGGAGCCCAGGGGCAGGAGGGTGCCGTGCCACGGGCCCCACCTGCCTGCTGTGTCCGTGCCCTCACGGGCACGCTGCGGGGCCCGTCGCCCGCGGCGTTGAAGGCGGCCACGCTGACCCAGTAGGAGGTGTAGCCCGTCAGGTTCTTCAGCTTCACGCCGGTCTCGGGCAGGAAAAGGGTCTTGACCCTGGTGCTCTGGTTCTGCCGCTGCTCCTCCCAGAAGTGGATCTGCAGGATAAGCGTGGGGAGCTGGATGAGGAACGGGTCTGACCCAGCTCGGCTTCCTTGAGCCCTCAAATGTCCCTGACTGGCTCCAAGTGGTCAGAGGGAATGGAACAGCCTCTCCTCCAGGGGGGCTCCAGGCAGTGCTGGGCATCAGGCAGGGCTGGCATCGCCAGGGTGTGCTGAGATCGCCTTCGAGCCGTGCCTGATTCCCGCGGGATGGGGACGAGCAGGAGGAATCACAATGGGGGACAAGCAGAAGGAATCACAATGGACGAGGCCAGGAGGTGTCTGGAGCATGGGCTGGGTACTGTGGCTGCATCCTAATGAACACCAACCGCACCTGGGCTGCATCCCGACACATCTCTGTGCATCCCAACACATCGTGGCTCTATCCCGGTGCATCCCGACAAATTCTGGCTGTATCCCTGCAAATCCCAGCAGCATCCCAGCTGCATCCCGGCGCATCCCGGTGGCATTCCAGGGCCGACGGCGCCATCTGCTGCCCCGCTGCCGCTCGGCACCGGGATGGGACCGCCGGCATCATCCCAGAGCCCCTTCCCCAAAACCACTCACATCACCCCCAGCGCCACCCACCCTGCGCCCCCCAGGCGTTCAGCCCAGAGCCCCCCGGGCGGGTGGCAGCCCCCAGGGCACAGCAGGTACCTTGTAGCCCTGGATGTCGCCGTTCTGGCTCTCCACGGGCGGCGGCTCCCAGGTGACATCCAGCTGCGTGGCCGTCACCGCCTGCACGGCCACGTTCCGAGGCGCTGCCGTGGGCACTGTGCCGAGGAGGGGACGGGGTCACTGCGCTGATTGGGGTCCCAGCACACCCGAGCCCCTTCCTGCAGCCCCCAGCCCTGCCAGGACTCACCTGCTTCCCCCACAAACACCTCCTGGGGGGGGCTGGGGGGCCCCTCGCCCACGGCGTTGTAGACGCTCATCCGGATCTCGTAGCGCCGGTGCTTGCTCAGGTCTGGGGGACAAAGGGCGAGTGGGACCCTCCCCGGGATGGGGCAGCCCCCGGGGGACCTGGCAGAGCCCCCCTGGTTGGGCAGAAAGGGGTGGCCCCAAGGAGCATCTGGATGGGGCACAGGGGTTCCAGCTGGCCCTGCAGTGCAGGGACACAGGGGTGGCACTGGGGGACACACAGAGGTGACAGTGGGGGACACACAGAGGTGGCACTGGGGAACATACAGAGGTGGCACTAGGGGGCACACAGAGGGAGGTGGGGACACACAGGGGTGGCACTGGGGAACACACAGAGGTGGCACTGGGAGACACACAGAGGTGACAGTGGGGGACACGGGGTGGTCACTTACTGTCCAGCTCGTACTGGGTGAGGGACACTTCACTGAGGTTGTGCACGGCATAGACAGCTGGGCAGGAGAACAGGGGGGGTTAGTGCAGGGCAGGGGGGGCTCCGGCCTCTGACCCCCCATCCTCACACAGCCCTCACCCCACCACGGGCCAGGGGTCCCCAGAAAGGGCCCTGGCACTCCCAGGTGCCAACGGAGCTGTGACAGCACTGAGGAGCATTTCCATCCTCCAGCCCCATCCCCTGAGTACCACCAGCGGGGTTTGGGCATTGGGGTCCCCACAGATGACAGGGCCAGGTCCTGCCTTGGGCTCTGCCCTTGTCACTCGTGTCCCTGCTGCCAGCAGAGGGGATGTGACCCTGCTGCCTGCAGGGGCTGGGGACACCCAGCAGGACATCACCCAGCAGGATGTCACACAGAGGATGTCACACATCCCATGTTAGGTGCAGACAGCCCTGTGAGGCTCACATTTGTGGACACAGTGGGACAGAGCCGGTGACAGCACAAAAGGACGTTAGGGAGCACAGCCCTGGTGGCACAAGGGAGCTGGTGACAGCTCCAGGGGCACAGCCTGACCCTGGTACTGGGGAGATGCTGTGGGTGCTGCACTGCTCAGATCCCAGCTGCCACCCCCAGGCCAGCCCAGCCCCTGTCCCGGGGTCCCTGTGGCACTCACGGGTGGCGCTGGGGTGGCCGAGGCCGCGCAGGGCGAAGCCCCTCAGGCTGTCGTGCAGCAGCTCCCGGTAGCGCAGCCGGAACCCCAGCAGGATCCCGTTGATCTTGTCCTCAGCCGGGGGCTGCAGGGCGGGCAGGGAAGGCAGTCAGGGGCTCCCTGGCACCCTGAGGTGCCACCTGGTGTCACCTGTCTGGGTAGGGCAGGGCAGAGGGGACGGTACCTGCCAGCGGATGAGCACCGACGTGGTGGTGTGGGGGGTGATGGAGAGGATGGTGGGAGCCTCCTCGGGGGCTGTGGGGGAGAAGAGGGTGGTGAGGCTCTGGAGACGCCCAGGGCAAAGGAGGATTTGTTCCCCTGGGCACGGAGCCGCTGTCCCTGCCGCTGTCCCTGCCCCGGGAGGTGCTGACCCGCCTGCAGGGTGGTCAGGGACTCCGACTCCTCGCTGTACTCGCTGTCCCCGATGTCGTTCGTGGCCTTCACACGGAACTTGTAGGAGGTGAAGGGTTTCAGCCTGCAGGGAGCAGAGCGGGATGGGGACGGGGCAGCCAGGGGGTCACCCCCGAGCCACTCCCTCCCACCACCCATCGCTTCTCACACCACGGGGAAACTGAGGCACGGGGAAAGCATCCCCAGCCGCTCACCAGCACTTCTCACACCATGGGGAAACTGAGGCACGGGGAAAGCACCCGGAGCATCCCCAGCCGCTCACCTGTCCACCACGAAGGCGGTGGCGTTGTGGCTGACGGGGGCGGAGTGCAGAGCCCACTCTCCGTCGGGCAGCTCGCGGCTCTGCACGGTGTAGTAGCGCACGGGGGACAGCCCGTCGCTGCCCGGCTCCCAGGACAGCAGCACGCTGCGCGCCCGCACCTCCTCCTGCTGCGCCAGCGGCTTCCCGGGGGGCTGCGGCCGGGCTGGGGGAGGCGAGGGGCTGCGAGCACTGCGGGGGCACCGCCAGCCCCCCGCCCCGGCCCGGAGCCCCGTCCTTACCTCGCTTCTCGGTGGTGACCACCAGCGCCTCGGCCGGCTCGCCCCAGCCCTTGCGGCTCTGCGCGGTGACACGGAACAGGTAGGTGGCCTCGGGCTGCAGGCCGGTGGCCGTGAACTGCCGGGCGCTGGCGTCCAGCACCTCCACGGCGGCCGCGGTCAGCGCCGAGGTGTTCAGGCGGTGGCTGACCTGGTAGGCTGCGGGGAGGGAGCGCAGTGGGGGCGCTGGGGAGGGGACACCAGCCTGGAGCCACCCCCTCCATCCCAACCTGCTCACACCCAGCTCGGCACCAGCATCCGAGCAGGGAATTTCACCCCTGAGGGCCCCGAGATTCTCAGGGAGCTGCTCTCTGACAATCCCTGCCCCACAGGACACTGCATCCCTCCGCAGAGCATCCCAGCGTGGCTCACTGTCGCAGACATCTTTTTATGAAAATCCTTTCCTTAGGATTTTTTCCTCCTGAGAAGCTGAGAGGCCTCAGCAACAAAATGTAAACATTGATTATCTGCTGCTGTGGAATGCAACAG
>JAWWMS010000060.1:1217593-1232357 GCA_035048045.1 Chlorospingus semifuscus | reverse complement strand
TTGTTCCTGAGGCCTCTCAGCTTCTCAGGAGGAAAAATCCTAAGGAAAGGATTTTCCATAAAAGATGTCTGCGACACCTCCTTAACCCCGGATCTAACCCACGGCGGAGATTCCTCCAGGAAAATGTGTCATGTTTCACGTTCCATCACATCAGGACACAGAGTCATCATCCCCAAAGGGCCAGGCAGGGATTTATCCCAGGGATTCATCCCACTGCTGACCCACAGGCTGGGGCAGCTTTCTTACAAACAAGCCAGGATGGGATTTTTGGGGTTGTCCTGTGGGTCCCTTCCAGCTCAGGATATTTTGTGATTCTCTGTGAGTGCCACAGAGAGTGGGATGTCCCAGATTAATTCTGGGTTATGGAGCTGGTTTGGGGCTGCAGGGTCAAGGCACCATTCTGGACAAGGCCCATCTCTTCTGGGAGGAGTAGGTGAAGCTGCATTTAAAATTTGTAGTGGTGAAGATCCCAGCAAGCAGCACATCCTGCTCCAGGGGAAAGAAACTCACATGTCAGTGGAGGATATTGTGAACTGGACTTCCAAAATGCTCCAAAATCCTCCATGCTGAGGGTTGCAACACCCAGGAGCTCCTGCAGAGCCACATCTGTGTGTTCCCTTCATAGGAATGAGTGAAGAGAACCTGAGATGAACAACTCAAACCTGAGCAATGCTCAGAACATTTCCAATTCACCAAAGCTCTGCTCCTGCCCTCCTCTGTTTGCTTTCCATCAGGACAAAGCTTTGCCTTGTGATTAAAGGAGGGAGGTGGGGATCAGCACTCCTGGGCTCTGCTCTTAACTCTGCCCCTAATTTGCTGCTTTTTCAGAGAGGTCACATCTGATTAAATGCTCAGAGCTGGTGCAGGCTCCAAATTCTCTCTGACGTCAATGGGGACAACAGGTCCAGCACCAGCTGGAAAATACAGCCTGGAAAGCATCCTCTGCTTCATTTTTCTGGGTGCACCACTTGGAAAACACAGCCTGGAAAGCATCCTCTGCCTCATTTTTCTGGGTGCACCACTTGGAAAACACAGCCTGGAAAGCATCCTCTGCCTCATTTTTCTGCATGCACAGCTCTGCTGCTCAGTGCTGGGGAGGAATTTATTCAGGTTTGTGGGAAGGAGCCTGCAGGGTTCCTCTGGTTTGCTGGGATGGTGAATAAAAGGGAATTCAGCGATACAGAATCATTCTGAAATGAGATGCTCCCCTCGCACCAGCAGGGCATTGCCAAGGTCCAAACCTCACCCACAGCTGCAGGAACAGCCCTGGTGTCCCTGTGGCCTCTGGGCTTGCTGCACCTGCAAGAGTTTGGGATTTGTGGGATTTGGTGACTTTGGGGAGTGCAGGGAAGGCACAGCCATGTCCCCACAAACATGCTGACCCTGTCTAACAGGCTGGCAGGTGGCATTTCCTTTTTGTTCCCAATTGCCACCACAAGGAGCAGGTATGTCGCAGACATCTTTTTATGAAAATCCTTTCCTTAGGGTTTTTTCCTCCTGAGAAGCTGAGAGGCCTCAAGGACAAAATGTAAACAATGTTTATCTGCTGCTGTGGAATGCAACAAATAAATCTGTGATTGGTCTCATGTTGTTGTTTTTAATTAATGGCCAATCACAGCCCAGGTGGCTTAGACACAGTGTCCGAGCCACAAACCTTTGTTATCATTGTTTTATATTCTATTCTTAGCTAGCCTTCTGATGAGAACTTTTTCTTCTATTCTTTTAGTATAGTTTTAATGTAATATATATCATAAAATAATAAATCAAGCCTCCTGAAATATGGAGTCAGATCCTCATCTCTTCCCTCATCCTGGGACCCCTGTGAACACGGTCACAGCTCACCCCGGGCGCTCCCCACCTACCCAGGATGACGCCGTTGGGGGCTGCTGGTGGCTGCCAGATGAGCCTCACCAAGGTGGTCCTCACCTCAGGAAAGAGGAGCCCCACGGGGGGCCCGGGCACTGCAGGGGGACAGATTGGAGTCACTGGGGAGTGGGGAAAAGATCCCAACCCCTGGGAGCCCTGGGTGTGCTGGGCAGGGGGAGAGGGATCGCCCCAGAGAACAGGGATAGAGTGGGATCAATCACAGAGGGATGGGATGGGATGGGATGGGATCAATCACCCAGGGATGGGATGGGATCAATCACCCAGGGATGGGATGGGATGGGATCAATCAGCCAGGGATAGGGTGGCATTAGTCACCCAGCCCACCCAGGTGCTGTCACCCACCATCATCCAGCGTCCTCTCGAGGACAGGAGGCCGGCTGGGGACACCATCTCCCATCCTGGTGAAGGCCAGCACCCGGATCTCGTACAGGGTGTACTTGGCCAGCCCGGTGAGCTGGGCACTGTGGGAGGCATTGCCCTCTGCCAGCCAGAACCGGGCACGGGCCTCCGAGCCCTTCTCCTTGTACAGCACCTGAAACACAGCCCGTGTGACACGGCCAGTGGGACACAGCCAGTGTGACACGGCCAGCGTGACACAGCTGGGCCACCAGCTCCTTGGGGGTGGCACATTTAGGAACCCCACACCCTGCAGGGTGATTCCCCCAGGGAAAGCTGTGCTGCCCACGGGCAGGAGCTCACCTTGTAGCCCAGGATGAGCCCGTTGCAGTCAGCCTCAGGAATGTCACTCCATCGGACCAGCAGGCTGCTGGAGGAGGTGGCCACTGCTGACACATTGCTGGGGCCGGAGGAGGGCACTGGAGGGGGCAGCAGAGAGGGTCAGCGGCCGGATTGGCCGAGGTGGGTGCCCAGTGCCCAGTGGGCAGCAGTACCAGGCCACATCGGCCAAGATGGGTGCCCAGTGCCCAGGTGGGCTCAGTACCTGGCCCCATTGGCTGAGGGGGGTGCTCAGTGCCCAGGTGAGCAGCGGTACCTGGCCACATTGGCCGAGATGGGCGCCCAGGTGGGCTCAGTACCTGACTCCCGCGTGCGCCCCAGCACCGGGGGGCTCCAGGGCCCGGGGCCGATGGCGTTGAAGGCCTGGACCTGCACCCGGTACTCGGTCCACTCCTGCAGGTCCTCGATGGTGAACTCCCTCTCGACGCGGTCACGGATCAGCTGCAGCGCCGGCTGCCCCCGCCCGTCCGCCCGCGCGTACCGGATCCTGTAGCCCACCGAGTCGGGGCTCCCGTTGTACTCCTGCTCCAGGAGGGGCTGCCAGGGACAGACACTGTCACTCCTGATGTCCCACAGCTCCCCCGGCTCCGTCCCCCTTCAGCCATGCAGGCACAGACCCCCTGACCCCCTCACCATCCAGCGCAGCCACAGGCTGGTCTCACTGGCCGTCCTCAGGGTGACATTGGCAGGGGCCATGTCCGGGGGGGCCTGCAGGGTCTGGATCCTCCTGGAGGGCAGGCTGGGGGGGCTGGTGCCCACGATGTTCACCTGCCGCATGCGGAAACTGAGGGAGGACAGGAGAGGGGGTCACGGTGTGTGCCGAGAGGGCTCCAGTCCCCAGGGGAGGACAATGAGGTCACAGTGGGGGACCCAGGGATGGCACCGTGGCACCAGCCTGGCACTCACCTGTAGTAGGTGTAGGGCTTCAGGTTGGGCACCTCCATGGAGCGCGTGTCGGGCTCGTTGGCCAGCTGGTGCACAAGCCCCCACTCGCCGGCCTCGCCGTTCTGGCCCACCTGTGGGGCGGCAGCGGGATGAGTGGGGTGAGCTGCCCCCAAACACCTCCTGAGCCCCTTCCCGAGCCCCCCTGTACCTGTGCCTCCACCTGCCAGCGGGAGATGGAGGTTTTGCCATCGTAACCAGGGCGAAACTGGATGGTGACGGAGCGGGGGCCGATGTTGGAGATGCCCAGGTTGGTGGGGGCACCAGGGAGCTCTGTGGGGACAGGGCAGGGTGGGTGGCACCGGCCACTTGTCCTCAACACCGTGCACAGTCCTCCAGCACCCCAACACCACGGTGCTCACCTGGGGGGACCCCCGAGGAGATGGTGGAGGAGGAGAGCTGTCCCTGTCCCTTGGAGGTCATGGCGGCCACCTCGATGGTGTAGGTGGTGAGGGCGGTGAGGCCGGTGACGCGGTACTCCAGGGTGACGTTGGGCAGGTAGTGTGTCACCCGCGTGTTGGTGCGGTTGTACTCCTCCCAGGAGATCCGGTACCCTGGAATGCACCCCTGCACTGTCACCCCTGCAGTGTCACCCCTGCATTGCCCACCCTCGCAGCGTCACCTTTGCATTGTCACCCTTGCATTGTCCACCCCTGCAGCGTCACCCCTGCAGTGCCCACCCCTGCCGTGTCACCCCTGCAGTGCCCGCCCCACAGGCTGTGTGGGGACAGGGGTGGGACAGGGCAGGTGGGACAGGGCAGGACAAAAGGGAGATGCTGTGGGGGAGAAAAAGGACGCATGAATGTGACCACAGGGTGGCAATGGGACACAGGGGACAGTGCTGCAGAGTGGGAATGGGACAAGAAAAAAGCGAAGTGCTGCGGGGTGGGAAAGACACCAATGCCAGAGCCAGCACCTGCTGCTGCTCCCTTACCCGTCAGGATCCCGTTCTTCTCCAGCGGCTCCTGCCAGCTGACCTTCAGGGACGTATCCAGGATGTCACTGAAGCTCAGGTGCCCCACGGGGCCAGGCACTGCCCAAAACCACCCAGACACTCAACACCCAAGCTCACAGCACCCTCGGCACCCACGGGACCCCCTTGGACGGAGCCGGGGGGCGGGCAGGGTCCGTCCCAAGGGGTGGGAGCCTCCCCGTACCGTCCTCGTGGGTGCGCACCAGCTGTGGGGGGCTGCGCGGGCCGTCGCCGGGCGTGGTGAAGCACAGCACCGAGGTCAGGTACTCGGCGAACTTGCGCAGCCCCGGCACGTAGCCCACGTGCACGCTGTCCTGGAAGTTGGGCCGCACCGTCACCACCGTGGCCTCGTCCTCGTGCTCCGGCTCCCAGGCGATGAGCTGCGCGAGAAAGGAGATGCCATGAAGGTTCTCCATGCCAAAAACACCGCCTCCGGCCTCCTCTTATTAATTAGGCGTTGATTAACGATCAATTAAACAGCGCCGGCATCCAGCGCTCCCCGCACCGTTACGGAGCTGTGATTAACTCCATCGATAACGGGATCCCCCCCTTGCCCGCATCCTGGGCATTTAATTGGTATTGTGCAAGATAGCCTCTAGCAACTTAATTAAACACTAATTAGGCCCTAAAAATACTAATCAAAAATACTAAGTGGCGTTTAATAGGAATGTTAAATATCCTGCTCACGCTGGTTATCTCATTGAGCGGCAATTAAATTCCCGAACTTCTTTCGAGTGGATTAAAACACAAGTTTAATGTTTTAATTCAATTTCATTAATGTAAATTTGAATTAATTGCAATTTGGAATTAATTACAGAGCATGGGAGACTCCGAGCCCATGCAAGTGTTAAATAACAGTAAATATTATTTTAACAGTCAGGAGAGAGCCAATTAAAATCGGGGATTTCAGCGAGGAGGAGCCAAGACAGTTTGTGAAGTTGACCAAGTTTTCCCCACAGGCTGTTCTGGTTTTGGGAATCACCCTCACCTTGTAGCCCTGGTTGATGCCGTTGATGAACTGGGGGCTGGGGGGGTTCCAGGTGAAGCGGATGGTGGTGGAGTTGGTGGCCTCAGCCTGCACATTCCCTGGAGGCACCGTGGGCACTGCCGGGATGAAGGGACAGCTCACAGGGACAGCTCCGCGAGGTCCCCTCCATCAGCTGGGTGCCCACCCCAGGTCATCCCTGCCCAGCACATCCCTCCACACCCATCCTCCTGCCTCCCATCCCACCCCACCGATGGCACCCGATGCTGTCAGGGTGCCCACCAGGCCCCTTCCCACCCCTGACTGTCCCTGCCTACCTCCCTGCAGCGTCCACTCTGTCACCTTCATGCTGTAGACCCCCAGGCCAGCGCTGTTGTAGGCGGCCACCTCGATCTCGTAGTTGGTCCAGATGATGAGGTCCTCCAGCAGGAGGTTGTTGACCTCAGCGTTGGTGATGTTCTTGAACTGGTACCCCACGGGCAGCCCGGCCAGGCAGTACCTGGGCACCAGGAGCCGTCAGAGCTGCCACTGTCACCACCAACACCAGACTGGGGACACTGGGCAGCCCAGCTGGCACCTACCGGATGATGTAGCCCTTGAGGACCCCATTCTGGTGGCTCTCGGGGGGCGGCTGCCACTGGATCATGATGGACTGGTTGGTGCGGCCGCTGGCGATGACGTTCTGGGGGGGCGCCGAGGGCGGCTCCTCGGGCAGGGACACCCTGCAGGGACAGGGCAGGGTGAGCACCGGGGTCACCAACCAGCCCCCCCAGGACCCCCCCAGGCCGGGCCTCACCTCTCCGTGTCCTTGCTGAACTGTCCCCTGCCCACGTCGTTCACGGCACACAGGCGGAACTGGTAGGAGCGAGCGGGCACCAAGCCCCGCACTGTCACCGATGTCACCTCGGGGTCCACGCTGGCCAGCAGCACGGTCCAGGGTGCATCTGGGGGAGAGGGGACAGCAGGGTGGGGACCTGACCCGCAGGACACTGGGGTCCCCAGCCTGGCTGACCCATCCCGGGGTCCCCAAGCAGCGTCCCCTGCAGCAGGGTGACACTGGGGACCTCTCAGGGGGTGGCAGCAGCCCCTTACTGTTCTCAGAGACCTCCACGACGTAGCGGAGCAGGGGGCTGTTGCCGTCGAAGGGCTTGGCCCAGGTGAGGTTGATGGCTCGTTTCTCCTGCGGGCTCAGGGCGGCCACGGGGCTCTCGGGAGCGTGGGGGAGCTGCCTGGACAGGGGGGTTAGGAGGGAAGGAGGGAGGGGGCATAGCCCCAGGGTGCTGGCAGGGTGAGGGGGGTCTCACCGGACACGGAGGTGGGCGCTGCGCGAGTCGTTGCCCCCGGCCGAGATCACCTTGCAGGTGTAGGTGCCGATGTCACCCGACCAGGTCTGGGAGATGTGCAGGGCGCCCACCTCGTCCAGGCGCACCCGGGGGCCGCTCTCGGGGCCCAGCGGAGCCCCGTCCTTCTCCCAGACGTACCTGTGCCAGGGGGAGCCAGGTGTGCTGGTGCCCCGCAGCCCCCAGCGAGCACAGGGGACAGGGGCTCGCTGTCACAGGGCACCAGGTGGCACTGCAGGACCACCAGCGCGGGGATGAGGAAGGGGACCCCCATCTCCCTCCCCAGGACAGCACTGACAGCAGCCAGATGGGCAACCCGGGGTACCTGGACTCCCCAAACCTCTCCCTCACCTGACGTCCACGCTGGGGTCATGGGTGACCCCGCAGCTCATGACAGCCTTGGTGCCCTTGATGACACTCTGGTCCTGTGGTGGGTCTGTGATACGTGTCCTTGCTGTGGAGGGACAAAGTGACCCACCAGCACTGCGGGGGTGGCACCGGCAGGGACAGCCCCAAAACTCAGCACCCATCCCCGGAGAGCTCCATCCCACAGCACTGGGATGGTCCCACAGCCATTGGGGCAGGGTCCCTCCCTTCCCTGGCCCACCGTGAGCCCCTTACCCCAGACCACCAGGTCAGCAGAGGCCTCGTCCACGCCGCGGGAGTTGGTGGCCAGGCAGGTGTAGGTGCCAGCGTCAGACAGGTGTGCGGGGCTCACCAGGAGGCTGCCCGACTCCAGCAGGGTGAAACGGGGCAGCTGCACCGAGCCGCTGGCCAGGACCCGCTCCCCTGGGGACACGGTGGGGACCATCAGTGCCACGGCCACCAGGGCAGCGAGGACAGGCTCCAGACCCCTCCCCAGCCCTGTACCTTTCTGCCAGGTGATGGCCGGGCGTGGCGCCCCCGAGGTCTCGCAGTTGAGGATGACGGCCATGCCATCGATCACCGTGCTGTCCTGGGGACCCCGCGTGATGTTGGGGGCGATGCCTGCGGGGCACAGAGGTGCACAGCCCCCCTGAATCCCCTCCCTGTGCTGTGCCCAGCCTGGATCTCTGACCCAGAAGAGTTTCCTGGGCTCTCTGAGCTGTCTGTGGCCCACCACCCAGGCCAAAGGGGGGGTGGCACCTACTGGTCACAGCCAGGTACGTGGTGGTCTGCACCTCGCCGGCCGCGTTGCGGGCGAAGCACTGGAACATTCCGGTGTCGTCGGGGAGCAGCCCGCTGATCTGCAGGCTGCCGTCCTCCAGCAGCTGGAAACGGGACAGCTTCTCCAGCTGCAGCAGGGCAGCGTCCTTGTACCAGGCCATCTCGGGAGGGGGGACACCTGCAGGGGGACGGCCACGTCAGGCACGGGCTGGTGGTGGCACACGGAGGGTGCCGGGGAGCAGCTCACCCTTGGCCTGGCAGGGGATGGCCACCACCTTCTCCATCTCGGCCGTGATGTGCCTCTCCGGCTCCCTGATGAACTGAGGGGGCTCTGCCGAGGGAAGGAGGAAATGGGAATGGGGGCAGAGACTCTCCTCGGGGTCCTTGGGATGACCGGTGCCCCTCCTGTCACCTCCCATGCCTGCCCCAGGGCTGAGCCTGCCCCAGATCATGGCATGCATGGTCTGGGCTGCTTGTGGGCAGGAGATCACCCAGCACAGAGAGGGAGGTGCCCAGGGGCAGAAGCTCACCCAGCATGGACAGGAGCTCACCCATCACAGACAGGGAGGTGCCAATGGACAGGGACACACAGGGTATGGACACAGGGAGGTGCCCAGGGACAGGAGATGACCCAGCAGGGGCAGAAGCTCACCCAGCACGGACAGGAATGCCCCAGCAGTGACAGCAGGGACGCTGCTGCTGCGCAGCACAGCCTGGCACTCGTAGAAGCCGCTGTCGCTCAGGGTGGGGTGCAGGATGGTCAGCCGCCGGCTGTAGTCGCTGATCCCGCTGGACACGGGCGCCCCGTCCTTCTTCCAGACGATGTGCAGCTTCATCAGTGGCCTGGGGGGCCAGGGTGTGTCAAGAGCCAGCTCCAGCTTCCCTGGAGGATCCCACCCTGCTCCATTCCACAGGACTCCGGTGGGAAGGGACCTCCCTGCATCCCACAGGTCCCAGGAGTGTGGTGGGAAGGGGTTTAGGAGCACCCAGCCACTAAATCCACTTTGGGCAGTGCCAACAGGGCATCCCCATCCTCATCCCCACCCCAGGCCTCACCTGGCGTTGGCCACACACTCCATGGTCACCTCCGAGGTCCCGGCCACCACACTGGTGTTCTTGGGAGGGACAATGATGGTGGGTGCGATGGGATCAGCTGGGCCACCCACGTCTGGGGAGAAGCAGGACAGAGGGACAGCCATGAGCACCCCCTGCCACCCTGGGCTGTCCCCAGAGACGGCACCCAAATCCCCACATTGGAGGAGACAAAGGTGGCAGGGACTTGGTGGCTTTCCCAGCTGTGCCTAAGCTGTGTCCCCCCGTGGGAGCCCTGGCATGCCACCAGGGCCACCAGGCTGGTGGCAGCAGGGAGGAGGGAGCAGGGAGTCCATAAAGCAAAATGATGGCGACAATAAAAAACCCTCATGTAGGCGCTGTAAAACCGCGATGGGCTCGAAAGCTGCTGATAGAGCTGAATCCATAAACAGGGCCTGGGATGTTTATGGAGCCCCAGGACGCCAAGGGACGGGAGAACAGATTGATGGGGATGGGAGACGGGCAGACAGACAGACAGACAGACAGGGACAACCTGTCCTAACCCTGTGGACCAGCAGGAGGGGAGATGGGGAGAGCATGACAGGAGTGATGTCACCTCAGGGCATGTCCCATGGTGTCACAGGCATCTTTTATGGAAAACCCTTTCCTTAGGATTTTTCCTGAGAAGCTGAGAAGCCTCAGGAACAAAATGTGAACACTGATTATCTGCTGCTGTGGAATGCAACAGGTGCATCTGTGATTGGTCTCATGTGGTTGTTTTTAATTAATGGCCAATCACAGTCAGCTGGCTCTGACACAGAGCCTGAGCCACAAACTTTTATCATTCTTTTCTATTCTTAGCCAGCCTTCTGATAAAATCCTTTCTTCTATTATTTTAGTATAGTTTTAATGTAATATATATCATCTATTACATTAAATATATATATATATATATATCATAAAATAATAAATCTGAAACATGGAGTCAGATCCTCGTCTCTTCCCTCATCCTCAGACCTCTGTGAACACTGTCACACTGTGGGACGGGCTGTCACCACCCAAATGGGCTGGGGGACCCCTGGAAGTCCTGGGGGGCCCAAAGGGACTGGGGGGACAAAGCCACAGGGGTGTTCCCCAGGCAGGGGCTGCTCCAGAGCACCAGGAGCTGACAAGGGGACACTGACAGGGGTGAGGGGTGTCCATGGGGTGACCCTGCAGTCCCCATTCCACGGCCCATCCCAGGGCATGGCAGGATGATGCTCTGCCTGTGACACAGCAGCGCCTGCAGCACAGCCACGAGCACCTAAATAAATTCCGAGCCAGCTGAAGTGCTAAGTCAGCAGAAACCGGAGCCTCCAAAGAGATTTACTGCAAATTAAACCTGGGGGCGAGGCAGGGGCTGGGGGGAGGGATCCAGTGCCCCCCACACTCACTGGCCACCGTCAGGGTGATGGGCTGGCTCGTCTTGTTGTCCCCGTTCTTGTCATTGACCGCCTGCACGTAGTAACGCCCCGCGTCCGGCGCCACCGTGGACAGGATCACCAGCGTGTTCTCCAGCGTGATGGCCCTGGGGGGACAGCGTGGTGGGGTGAACCCAGCGAGCTGGGACCCTCACTGCCCACCCAGCACCCACACAGGACCCCCAGCCTCCCCCCAGGATGGGGGGACCAAGCCCTGCACCCCTCTGTCCAAGCAGAGCCCATGGGACGGTGCAGATTCTGAGGATTTCTCCCTTTTTTTCATTTTTTGCTTATTGGAACAATCTAATCTGCTGGAAACATAAAATGCTGTGGGGAATATGTTGTTTTTTTTTTACCATTAAATATGAGATAAAGGAGTTTTATCTCCTCAATCCCGCTTTGCAAATCGAAAGGAGACCAGTTCAATTCCTGCATGACGGGGGTTACAAATTCAATTCCTGCCCAGGGCTCCGGCAGCACCGGGATCTGCCACAGCTCCGTGGGGACACCTGTGTGCCGTGTTTGGCTCTATCCCACCCTCTCCCCCGCCTTCCTCCCCCCTGTTTTCATTTCTTGTGAAGAAATCCCTTCTCTGGTGACAAACAGAGCCATTAGTCACCGGGCCTGTCCCTGGGCTTTGGCATGATGTTGGTTAAACATTCTTAGAGTGGGAAATGCAGCCCCTGGGATGCTGGGGAGGGTTCCAGGGGGTTCCAGGGTGCTCACACGCGGCTGCTGGGGGAGATCTTCCGTCCATCGCGGAACCAGGTGACCTGGGGCTGGGGGAAGCTGGCGATGCGCGGCGCGGGGATGACGGCCGCCTCGCCGTGGGACACGCTCTGCTGCGTCTCGCCGTCCTCGAAGCTCCCCATGTCTGCAGAACAGGGCAGGGAATGTGCCAGGCCTGGGGGGGAGCCCAGGGGTGCAGAGCCGGGTGTGGGTGGGCAGCAGGATGGGGTTCGTGGGATGGGCTCCCATGGGGTGGTGCTGAGGGGTGGCCCCGGTCCCCTCCTAGGCTGGCTCAGGGTGGGAGATGGCTCAGATGCCATGAGCTGCTCCTAGTGATCCATCCATCCATCCACTCCTCCATCCATCCATCCATCCATCCATCCATCCATCCATCCCTTCCTCCGTCCGTCCATCCCTCCATCCCTCCATCCCTGTGCTGGGTCAAGGACCCCATCCAAGTGTCCCCACCACAGCCAGGCTGCAGCCACAGCAGGGAGAGCCCAGTCCTGGGGCTCCTCAGCTTCTCTCTGCTCCCTGTTGGTTGTTTCTAATTAATGGCCAATCACAGCCCAGCTGGCTCAGACAGAGAGTCTGAGCCACAAACCTTTGTTATCATTCTTTCTTATTCTATTCTTAGCCAGCCTTCTGATGAAATCCTTTCTTCTATTCTTTTAGTATAGTTTTAATGTAATGTGTATCATAAAATAATAAATCAGCCTTGTGAAACATGGAGTCAGATCTTCATCTCTTCCCTCATCCAAAAACCCCTGTGAACACTGTCACACAAATGCAAGTGCCTGTCTTTGCTACTATCTCATCTTTAGTTGGGGTTTGGGAGCCATGATTTCAGATTTGGGAGCATGTGGGATATGCAAATCATTGCTTTTGGCTATAAGGCACTTGGCTGCCCATGCTGGGCTGGATCTGCTGGTGTGAAGAAGCGCCTGGCACCCAGTGGGGCCCTGCACCACGTCCAGGGTGCCAACAAAGCCACAGCTGCTCAGGCTGCTCAGACTGGCTCTTCTGCCCAGGGTTAGAGCTGGTCACTCGTCCTGCCTGTCCCCTGTGTCCCTCCTCACAGGGAGGACACTGTGGCACTGGGCCTGACTCTCTGCACCTTGCCCAGAGGAGAGGAGCATCCCCTCGGACTCCTCTGTCTCCTCTGTGCTCCCACATTTTGGGCTCCCAAACATCATCACTGTCATCCCTGTTGGCCACCACCAGGGAAAAAAATTTTAGTGTCACCTGCTTCCCATGTGACAAGGACCCTGCAGAACTCCATGCAAAATGTTCCATTTCTAAGTCAGAGCCTTCTAATTGAGCAAGAGCTGCTTGTTGCACAAACTGTACCGACAATTTTTGACGGATAGAAAATACAATATTTAGTCAGACTGCTGTAAGTTAAAACACAGCAGACAGTAAAAGGATGAAATTATACCCCAACAGACTTTTAAATGAGAAAATAGTCTGTGTGAGGGAACATTATTCATTTAAATAGCAGAAAGCTTATAATTTCAACGAGGCCACAATTTCCATAAAAAGCCTGCATTTGGGATTTTTTTTCCCTTTTCCCTCTTACAGATTGCAGCTAAAATGAATGAACCTTTCTGCTTACAGAGTAATTCATTTTTATTTTACTTTGCCTTTTTCATGTCAATTACAGAACACTTTGTTAAAATGATTACATAATTTTTGCAGAAGCTGGGTACTGCAGGCTGGAGGAGATAAACCCACTTAAATGTGACCAATGTACTCTCAAATTCCTGCCCTGAGCAGTTTCCCATCTCGACATCACTCACACCATCTTCCAAACCCCCTGCACAGAACCAGTGTAAATGTCAGTGACAAAAAAGCATCTTTCTGTGCTGAGGAAAGGGAGCACAGAACTCTGCTTTTAGGCAGCAAGTCAGAAGTCACTTGCTGCTAAAAACTCTGTATCCTCAGTCCTCATCTCATCACTTGGTTCCTGTCTCGTGATAAGGTTACACTGAATGGTGCTGGCATCCTTCAAGGTTACTGTTCCAGAAAATATTTGCAAATAATTTGACGTGCTGTCAGCTAGCAGGCAGCACTGAACTCTCATAATTCAACATACTAATGTGGGTTTTCACGCCTAAAGCTATAAATAAGCTTGATATTCCAAAGTTTCTGTAATGTTTATTTAATAGCAATATTTTATAAATAAATCTTGATTATTCCATTGCACTCCAGCAGAGATTTTCTTCCAATATAAGAGTTGCTTCTAACCCCAGGCCTCTTTTTCTGACCCTTCCCTGCCACCCACATCTCCATTAAAGAAATAAAACACTTCCTTCTCAAAACCTTTATCAGACGCTGGGGAATTGTGGCCACAGCAGCTCCTGTTTTACCTCCATCCTCCTCCCTTTCCCTCTGCTTTGCTCAGATTATTTCTCACTCCCCTGGAGGTTTTTCCTGATTGTTGGCTGCACAGGGACACTCTTGGAAGTCCAGCTAGGGAAACTCTTCCTGTTGGGCATATCCCACTTGGAATTACTGAGTGGGAGTGCATGAGGAATAAAGGAAATGGCATCACCTCCAGTTGGAGCAGGGGTTTTGCATCCCACCAGCCAGACCTCAGGCGTGCTTCCTACTCCACAGGTGCTTTTTGGGCTGCCCTCCCTCTTCCCGTGCCAAGGAGCACCACCCAGCAGATGATGCTGGAGCTCAGGTGCTTTTCACAAGCCCCTGCATGGTTCCAGCTGTATCAGCTCCCTGCTTCCACCTTTGTGGCTGAGAAGAAATGCAAAACCCACCAAAACTCTTTTGGAAGGGGCTCAAGGTATGGCACCAAGCACCAAGCACCAAGTCAAGTCTTTTAGGTCCTGGGAAAGCTGACCCTTTGCCATACAGCAGCTATGCAGAATTTTTTCTATTATTTCCATCAAAAAACAATTCATGAAAGCTTTCCAATTCAAATTAAGCCTTTCATTGAAAAGTGACCCTGATGAAGCTGCATTCAATGTGGATCATGGCACTCCAGTGCTGATAACACCAAGGCTGTGGGTTTGATCCCTGTATGGTCCATGCACTTCAAAGTTGAACAGGATGTTCTTGTTGGGCCCTTCCAATTCAGAATATTCTGTGGTTCTGTGATTTTGTTTTTTGAAAGACCCTCATTTTCAGCACAAGTCAATAAAATAATCCTTCACTTGGGGAACCCAATAATGCCTGATTTGTTATCATGAGACTCAAGTAGGACCCAACGCATACATGCAATGCATCATAGAAACTTGGAACCACAGAATATCCTGAGCTGGGAGGGACCCACAGGGATCATCCAGTCCAACTCCTGGCCCTGCACAAACACCCCAACAACCCCATCTGTGCATTGTCCTGACAGCATTGTCCAAAAGCTCCTGGAGCCCTGGCAGCCTCAGGGCTGTGACCATTCCCTGGGGAGCCTGGGCAGTGCCCAGCACTGTAGCCATGATGTTTTCTGAAAAATCCTTTCCTTAGGATTTTTTCTCCTGAGAAGCTGGGAGGCCTCAGGAACAAAATGTAAACAATGGTTATC
>JAWWMS010000060.1:1188484-1199040 GCA_035048045.1 Chlorospingus semifuscus | reverse complement strand
TGGATGGATGGATGGATGGATGGATGGATGGATGGATGGAATCCATGGATGGATGGATGGATGGATGGATGGATGGAACGCATGGATGGATGGATGGATGGACGGATGGACAGACAGATAAATGGATGGATGGATGGATGGATGGATGGATGGATGGACGGACGGACGGACGGACGGACGGACGGATGGATGGATGGACGGATGGACAGATGGAATCCATGGATGGATGGATGGATGGATGGATGGATGGATGGACGGATGGACGGACAGATGAATGGATGGATGTCCTCCTCCCTCCCTGCCTCCCACCAGACCACTGGGACACCCCGACCACGCTGCCGTCTCTCCTTCCTCCTCCCACATCTGTCTCCAGGCCCATACTTATTTATTTATTTGTTAATTAACTGCTGTTTCCATAACAAACGCTCCAGCTTCTCCCAGCCTCCAACAGCCCTGGGGCTGGATTGTTAACTAGGATTTTAATTTGTTAATTAAAAGCAGGATGGCTCCATAACAAGCTCCTCTTCCACAGCCGGGGCTCTGGCGGGCTCAGGGGGCCCTGGGCAGCCTCACCATGTCCAGGTGAGCCCCTCCAGGGATGGGGGACATGGGGAGGGGGCAGCCCAGCTCCCCCAGGACCAGGGGGGCTGAAAAAAGGCTCAGAATCTCCTGGTGCTGGAGATGAATCCCCTTCCCCTGCAGTCTCATCCTGGCAATCCTTTTCCCAACAGCTCAGCAGCTCCCAGCCCGTGTCCCAGGCCATCAGGGTCCCAAAGCTGGTGACATCAGGGTCCCAAAGCTCATGACATCAGGGTCCCAAAGCTGGTGACATCAGAGGTCCCAAAGCTGGTGACAAACCCTCTTCTGCCCCCTGCAGCAGTGCCAGGGTCATGCCAGCATCATCCCCTCAGGATTCCCATGGACCACAGCCCGGGACAGCCCTCAGCGCCCACCCTGTGGCACTGGGGACACAGCCAGGTGACAACGTGGGTAAGGTAAGGCTCAAACTGCTCCCAGAGCCAAGGGGGAAACACCATCGCTGGCCGGGAAACAGGGATTGATTCACCGCCGCGGCTGGGAACAGAGCGGGGCTGTGTGCTGCCCATCCCTGCCGCTGGAAAAACCAACACTTCCCTCCCGGGAAACCCCAAACAGTCACACACACACACAGACACACACAGACACACACAGACACACGCAAACACGAGCCCGGGGGGCACAAGAGGAGCTTTGTGCTCCAATCCCAATCCTGGCCCCAGGGCACCGAGCTCCAAACCAAACATGTGGGGCTGCCAGGAGCTGGAAGGGACAAGGGACAGGAGCCCCCTCAGCCAGGGGACACAAGGGACAGGAGCTCACCCAGCCAAAAGGGGACAGAAGCTCACCCAGCCCAGAAGGGACAAGGGACAGGAGCCCACCCAGCCCAGGGGGGACAAGGGACAGGAGTCCCCTCAGCCAAGACAGGACAAGGGACAGGAGACCCCTAGCCAAGAGGGGACAAGGGACAGCAGCTCGCCCAGACCAGAGGGGACAGGAGCCCCCCAGACCAGGGGTGACAAGGGACAGGAGCTCAGCCATCCCAGAAGGGACAGGAGCCACCCAGCCAAGAGGGGACAAGGGACAGAAGCCCCCCCAGACCTGGGGACACCCCCAGGGCTGCCCTGCTGCGGGTGGCACGGACAGACATTGTCCTGCTGAACCTGTCCCCATGCAGGACACAGCCCCGTCCCCAGCTGGGGATGTTGAACGAGCTCCAGGCTCCGGACTAAACTCCTTCCCCAGCAAACTCCTCGGGACGGCAGAAACGCTCCGCGATTACGCAGCTCCGCCGTATCTGGGTCACTGCTGTGAGTCACGGACACCCGGAGAGTGACTCAACGCTATTAGAGGGGCCGGATCCTGCGGCTGATCCTGCCGGGAGAGGCTCCAGAGCACGGAGGAAGGGAAGGATGGACGGACATCACCTCCAGAGCCCCCCTGCAGGCAGCGGCCGGACGGGTCCGGGGCAGGAAAGAGGTTAAAGTGCATCCCCCGTCCTGCCCTTCGGCCCTTCCCAGCCATTCCCAGCCATTCCCAGCCGAGTCTGGAGCTTCCCCACATGGATTTGGCAGGAACAGCTCCACACCCAGCTGCCAAACGAGGCGGAGGTCCCAAAAGCCCGGATCCTGTCCCCAGTGTCACCCAGCCCAGGGAGTGACACACAAGCCGGGTTTGGCCACATGGAACACACTGAGCGCATCCTCGAGGAATTCCTGGAAGGACAGACAGACACCACAGCCCTGGAAGGACAGACACCACAGCCCTGAGGCCCTGAGGGCTGGGAAAGCAAAGCCACCACAGGCCAGCCCTGCCAGAGCCACAGCAGCACCTGAGATGTCCCTCCTGCCAAGGACACCCATGTCCCACCCCCGACCAGGACAGGATGCTCAGCAGACGGACGGACAGACACACAGATACACAGCAGCTGCTTCCCAGCCTGGCCCCGAGAATCCCAACGAGGCCCAACCCAAAAAACGGCGGGAGAAGAAAAGCAGAGGAGGGAAACCACAAGAAAAGCCCCGCTCAGCCCTTCCCGGGGCACTGACGCAATGGAGTCCCTTTTTTCCATCCCTTTTCCAGCCCCGCGGGATGGAGAAGGCTCTGCCAGATCCCCCTGCCCGTGCCAGGCGGGATGAAGGCTCTGAGGCCGGAGTCCTCCTCCCTGCAGCACAGCCCCGAGCCAGCGGGCCCCGGGCACTCTCCCATTTACTGGGGAGTTGCCCAGCCATCCTTTTTCCTAAGTATTAATTAGTCCTTGCATCGCTCACTCGAAACAGAAATAGCTGCAGCATGACGGCGAGCATGAGTTTTCCTTGGAAAAGCTTATTTTATTCCAAAGCTTTTCCTCCCCAGCCAGCCCTGTTGGCGGGGTGGGGGAAGGACAGACAGCCTGGCATCCCTCCCCACGGACAGCCCTGAATTTCCAGCGCAGCGCAGCAAACTCTGGTCGTGGCATTTATTCACACACTTGTGGCTCTCGCAGCCAGAGGGGCTTTTCCAGCCGGAGCCAGCGATTCCAGCCTGACGTGAAGCTTATGGGGAGAAGCCAAGCGAGCGAGAGTCCCCCGGGGAAGGGCTCCGGCAGCTCCGTGCCCCGCTCCCCACACGCCTCTCGCTTCCATCCACCGCCAGGAAAACCGGGACAAGCAGGAGATGAAGGCGCCCATCCTCTACCTCGCCGGGTACCGAGCGCTTCCAGGTGCTCCCGACGGCGGCAGAGCTCGGAGTGAAACCTCCCACCGTAATGAGTTGATTTTATTAGTTTGCGAGTGCATCGAGAACTCATTATCAGGATAAACATCAGCTCACTCCAGCGAGCACGGCAGCGCCGCAGCTGCGGCCGCGCCCCGGGACAGCCCACGGGGTCCCGGTACCGACCGGGGGGGCCGGGACGGAGGTGCCCATCCTGCCCAACCCCTTCGTGCCCTCGGTTCGCTTCTCCCTGGCACTGCGGGGCTCCGGGTGCTCGCTGGGGTGGGACAGCTCTGAGCTTCGGCCATCCCAACATCTCCTCTGAGAGATGCTCGGTGCTGGAAGCGGCTCCAACACCGCCAGGAACCTCTGCTGGAGCTCGGGAGGGTCGGAAGGTGCCCCCGGGCACAGCCAGGGCAGGGCTGTGGTGGGACACAGCGGGGCACAGCGGGAGCATTGTCCGGCTCGGCAGGACGCGCTCGCTCGCTGTGGCAGCAGCAGCTAATCCCATTTCATCCCCCGGCACGGCCATCAGCTGTTTTTCAGGCATGCAGGAGGCGGGGTGCTGAAAGCAGAGCTATTGTGTCGGCCGGTCCCAGCCCCCTCCATCCATCCATCCATCCATCCATCCATCCATCCATCCATCCATCCATCCATCCATCCCCCCATGTGGGCCCAGCTGGCATCGTGCCCACGTCCTGCTCCATGCCCAGCCAGCCCTTCATGCTCTGCCAGATCCATGCAGGACCCATCACCGAGCTTTGAGCCTGACCCTTGATAAGCCCATGCAGGGAGGAAGAGGAGGATGAGGAGGGGAAGCACCGAGTGTCCCACCCTGCAGAGACCCCTGGGTTCACCAGTGCTCAGTTCCTCCCTGCAGGGGGACACAGGCTCCTGGAAGGAGCACAAATGTCCCCACAAACCCCCAGCACTGCCCAGATTCCAGTCCGAGAGCTGGGACGTGCTGGGGGCGGCTCTGCAGGATGGGGACATGGGGACAGGTGCCCCAGGCCATCCTGGGAAGAACTCTGTCCCTACAGCCAGGAGCAGGGAGCACAGTGCCCCCAGCCCCACTCTCACCCTGGGGAAATGGGAAATGGGAAATGGGGGTCCAAACCCAGCATTTCCCTTCACCAAGCTGAAGGAGTCCCACCCCTGGGGCTCCACACCTCACGGCCACCCCTGACAGCAAAATCCTGTCACGTTACATGTCCCCGTGTCACGCAAGGCACAAGGCACACACTCCAAGCTACAGCAGGACCCTGCCAGGCCTCCAACCCCTCCCAGCTTTGTGCACCCCAATGCCCCAGAGAAACCCCTCCAGGGCCCACAGCAGAATCCCCATCCCTCTCCCTGCCCTGGCAGGGCCACAGAGCTGGGAGGGCTCAAGGTTACAGCCGAGGACTGGCAGGCTGTGGGCTCACCCAGCAGTGCAGAAAGCAATTAGCTACCAGGGCTAAAATTAGCTCAGCGGCTTCTTCTGCTAATGGTCAAAGTCATCGAGGCTTCCCTGCACCCGGGGCTTCCTCACGGACAGGGAGGGAGGGACGGGAGCCACAGGAGCAGCTCACGTGTGCCAGGGTCCCCTTCCTGCTGTCCCCAGTGCCACCAGGCAGCAGGACACCAGCCAGCCCCATTGTCCCCATCACCACCCCTGCCCCGTGCCTCAGTTTCCCTGCACCGCCCAGGCTGGAGGGAAGCTCCTGGAATGTCAGGGTGGGCGCTGGGGACAATGAGGGCTGGCAGGGAGGGAGGGAGGGACAGTGGCTGCAGCACAGGAGCATTCCTGGGATGGCCACCGTGCCATGCCCCTGGCCAGCCGGGATGCCCAGCTGCTGGCACGCAGCAGCAGCTGCTCCTGGGGCCTTCAGAGAGTCATGGAATGGCTTGGAAGGGCTGAAAGCTCCTCTTGTCCCACCCCTGCCATGGGCAGGGACACCTTGAGGTTCCTCCAAGCTGGCCCTGGTCCCCTTGCCCAGCCCGTGGTGGTGACACTGATCCACATGGGGAGGTGACACCCCAGAGCATCCCCAGTGTTCTGCTCAAACCAGAGCCCCCAACCCCAAATCTCCATTGCTGGGGGCCCCATCGGAGCAGAGAGACAAAGGGGGCCGGGGAGGACCAGCTGCAGCCCGGGAATGTCCCCTGCCCTCGGCCCCCGTTCCCAGGGATCAGGTTTCCCAGTTCCCAGGCAACCCGAGCCCGGCATGGCTGTCCAGGCAGGCATTCCTGCACCCCCGGGGCTGGGCGGGCTGGGGGCGACGCCAGGGTGGGGCGGGGGCCGCCAAGGGGGCACGGCCTGCCCGGGGCACAGGCAGGTGCTGGGAGTCGGGTTGGAGAGAGGGGCTGCAAGGTGAGGCAGGGCACACCCCCAAAAGAGGGAAATGAACCCCCAAAATTGGGAAATGCACCCCCAAAACTGGGAAATGTAACCCCAAAATTGGGAAATGCAACCCCAAAATTGGGAAATGCAATCCCAACGCTGGGAAATGTGCCCCCAACACTGGGAAATGCACCCCCAAAACTGGGAAATGCACCCCCAAAACTGGGAAATGTAACACCAAAATTGGGAAATGCAACCCCAAATTTGGGAAATGCAACCTCAAAATTGGGAAATGCAATCCCAACACTGGGAAATGTACCCCCAAAGCTGGAAAATGCATCCCTAAACCTGGGGAATGCACCCACAAAGCTGGGAAATGCACCCCCAAAGCTGGGAAATGCATCCCCAAAACTGGGAAATGCAACCCCAAGAGCTGGTCCCCAAACCCACAGAGGGTGCTGAGGGCAGTGCCCACGCCAGTGGCATCACCAGCATGCCCAGGGTGTGAGGGATGCCAAGGAGGGTGTGAGGGATGCCAAGGGAGGTGTGAGGGATGCCAAGGGCAGTGTGATTGATGCCAAGGGGGATGTGTGAGGGATGCCAAGCATGGCCAGCACAGCGGGGAGCTGCTCCAGCACATTCCTGCCGGGCAGTGATAGGAACACGTCCTGAGGCTGGATCCACCCCCGTGGATGGGGGAAGCCTAACTCAGAGCAGCAGCCGTGGGGATGAGGGTGGTCCCTGGCATCACCACCACACCTGAGTGGTCCTGGCACCATGTTCTTTCCAGCAGCTCCATGCCATGCTCCACTGCACTGGCACAGCAGCTTCCAGGACACCCCAATGCCCCAGTGCCCCCCACCCTGAGCCATCCCAGCCCCTCAGGGCTCCTGGATCCCCTTGGCTGCTCTGGAAGCCCAAGGCCCAGTGCCAGGAGGCCCCGGTGGAGCCACCAGCCCTGGCACGGCCGCGGGCACGGCGGGGGCTCAGCTCTCCCTTCGTTAGCACAATCACATCACCACTGACAGCAGCAGATTTCTGCCCGCCCGTTTCTCACCCAGCCACACGCCAGCCACTCGTTAATGAGCTTGGGGCAATAATGAGGGCTCAGAGGGGAGGGCACCCCCCACCACCCACCCAGCGGGTTCTGCTCCCACATGGCGCTGCCCCACAGGGCAGTTTCACCCCAAGCACTGCCTGTGCTGCTGCTGCTGCAACCAGCACAGCCCAAACCAGTTTGTGTAGGGCCTACAGGGATGTGAGCGTGGCTGGAGCTCATCCCCAGGCAGGAACCAGCCACAGGCACAGGCTGGGGACAAGGACACCGCTGGTGGAGTGGCAGAGGCAGGGTCACCCCTCTTGCAGCCTCCCTCCTCGCGGTTTAATTACCGGCGCTTTCCCAGGTGCTCAAGCAGCCAAGGATCCGCCTGCTCGCTCCTTGCTGCTCTCCTGGAGCTCCTGCTGAGCGGAAATGCCACCGCAGCCCTGTCCCCGTCACCGAGGGACGAGCAGCACTTGACGTTGTCACTCACGCTGGTCCCCGGATGGCACCGGGGCAGGAGCTGCTCAGCCACCGCCGGCTCTCCCTGCCCACCAGTGGAAGGGGGTACGAGCTCCCGTTTCCATCCCAGCTCTCATCCTGCCTCTTCTGCCCCTCAGCTGGCACCCCAAAGCTTTGGGGACAGCACAGTGACAGCACAGTGACACAGCCTGCCCGGGACAGGAGCGTATCCCCCTTCCTCACGGTGATCAGGTCATCAAAATTTCATCATCGCCGTGCCCAGGCACTAATGGCTTCCCAAGCAGCATCAAATTTTAATCTTCCCTTCCTCCTCTCCCCTAAAAGCCACTCTGCTTCCCGAGAGCCGGCGCCTTGCGCGAGGCCACCAGCGAATGTGGCAGTGCTGGCAGGGACAGGAGAGCCAGGGCCATCCCCTCCTGCCCTGATGGCACCGGCACAGGGGAGCCAGCAGCTCCCATCACCAAAGTCCTGGTGTGAACACCAACATCACGTCCCCAGGGAGGGCAGGGGCTCGTCCTTGCCCCCCTGCTGCCCAGCCCCACAGGGCACCGTGCGTGCAGACGTGCCCAGGCTCCGCACACGGGGACAGAAGACGCTGGAACTCCCCTGCTGCCACCTCTAATAAGCCTCTTTGGTGGCCCCTGCCCCAAATCCCGTCTGGAACCTTAAGCTGCCCAAATCCCTCCTGGGACTGGCCACGGCCTCCTCAATCCCATTAGAGGTGCTGTGCCCACACGGGGGGTCCCGGGCTGTGCCCCCAGCACTGGCTGTGGGGAAATTGCATCTCACAAAGAGTGAGCAGCAAAGGGCTGGGGACCCCCAGGCTCCCCCCAGCTCTTGGGGATCCCTTTATTGCCCTGTTCATCAGCCCAAGGGGTGATGGTGGGGTGCCCCCAGGCCTGGCACAGCCCCCGGGCCCAGCACAGGTCGCACTGCGACAGCTCCAGCCCGGGCAGCGCTGCCGGCTGAGCCTTCCCCCAGCTCCGCATTGGGCTCCGGGTAATTAGCGCCAGGCCCCTAATCAATAAGTTATTTTTTGCCACGGGTAATTAATAATTACACAGCACAGATGGGCTGTAATTAAACTTCCATCCTGTCTCTCACGGGCACCAAGGGGCTTTTTTAAGCAAGCACAGGTATGGAAGTGCCTCACCCCGTGCCCGGGCAGCCCCTGCGCCCCGGCCGGGGAGCTCTCGCTCCGTCGCCTCCTCCTTCCCTCCCCGATTGATCCCGTTTTCCTCGGCTGCCAGAATCGATAGCCCTGGCACAAAGCTCTGCTGGCCCTCACTGCCAGCCCTGCCTGCCCCACCGCAGTGGGACAAAGCAGAGCCTGGAGGATCCCTGTGCCAGGCTGTTCCCAGCTCCATGCCAGCGGAGAGCGCCGGCACCCCACGGGCACGGCCGGTGGGAGGTGACCCTGCTGGCGTGTCCCCAGTGCCACCCGCGGCAGGGCACGTGCCAGGCTTTGGGAATGATCCCTCCAGCACGCCCAGCTCGCTGGTGGCCGCTGCCACGCCGGGCACAATGTCACAGCGCCCGCGAGGACGTGACACGCG
Source organism: Chlorospingus semifuscus (assembly GCA_035048045.1). Lineage (NCBI taxonomy): Eukaryota > Metazoa > Chordata > Aves > Passeriformes > Passerellidae > Chlorospingus > Chlorospingus semifuscus. The sequence goes on along the minus strand of JAWWMS010000060.1, from coordinate 1,190,408 downwards.
CCGCAGAGAGCCAGAGCCGCAAAGCTCGGCTCCTGCTCCAGGAGAGCGGAGAGAAACCCCTTCGCCACCCCTCCGGAGCACATCTGCCACCCCACAGCCCCTCGGATAAACGGGAGGAGGTTGGGTGACCCCAGGAGCCCGTCCCGAGGGCAGGGAACAAACGGATCGCAGGGGACTCGGCAGCCGGAGCCGCCAGGCAGGAGAAGAGAAACTCGGCAAGGGAGTGAATCAATCAAAGAGACCTTCAGAGCTCCCCACACAGGGCCTGCCCGGATAATATACTGCCGCTTTAGATGTTATGTTCTGAACTTAATTACTGAGAAATTATAGCAGCGCTGGGGGAGGCTCAGGGGGAGCGGGAGCACGGGAGCGCTCAGGGACTCCTGGCTCCACTCGCTGCCACAAACAAGGGCAAGAAATGTCGTGGGTGAGGACCCCCGGCGCTGCGCTCAGCCGAGCCCCCCCATTTCCCGTCTGGATCTGCTCAGCCCAAGCGCAGGGACGGAGGCAGCCACGCCGCAGCCCTGCCAGCCGCGATTCTCCTCTCTGGGCCCGCAGGGAAGGGGAGCACAGGGTCCCCCCGGCCCCTCTGAACGCCAGCTGCACCCCGAAGGGCCACAAACTGATTTTATATCCCTTTGGGCTAGCGGAGCAGCTGAAAGCAGCCTGTGCTGTGCCTGAGCCCAAAAGAGAGCAGCAGAGAGGGGCTCACCCTGCCCTGCAGCCCCCATGGGTTGTTGGGGTGCAGTGGGAGCCCCAGGCAGCCACAGGGGCTCGGGGGTGCAGAACCCCCCAGCCCCCTGGCAGTTCGTACCAGCGGCTGGAAGTCACCAGGACCAACATCAGGGTATGAGCTGCTCCCTGGGAATGCCCCAGACTCGCACCTCGGGGTTTGTGCTACATCGGGGGTACCCTTGGGGCAGGGTGGGGGGGTATGGGCGATGCTCACCCCTCGGGTTGCCCACTCTCCCGAAGGTGATCCGGCACAGACTCTCCCTCATGCTCAGAGCAACACGTTCCCCCCATCCCCAGCCTGAGGGCAGTTATGGGGAAGGGGGAGGCAGAGCAGAGCCATGCTGCTCGTCCCTCTGAGCCACCACGGTCACCGCGCTGCACCCGGCACCGGCGGGCCCCGAGTGCTGGCTCCAGGGAGGTTTGCGAATATCACGGATGCCGCTCTTCCCCCGGTAGGAGCTCCGGAGCCGCCTCGCTCCCATCCCCCGGCTGGCGCACCGATCTCCCAGCCCGGGGTGGCAATAGGCTCGGTTGAGGGGTGCAGCGCGGGGTCCCCCCGTCTCCCGCCGCCCCCCGCATCCCCTTACCTTGGGCGCCGGCTCCCGGGGGGCCGGGCAGGGCGAGCACGGCGAAGCAGAGCAGCCCCCAGCTCCGGAGCCGGGCCATGGCTCTGCCGAGACAAGCTGGGGGGGTTGCGGGGGGAGAACTTCCCCGACTTTATAATCCGGGCGGCTCCGGCGCAGGGATCCCCGCAGCAGCGCTGCTCAGGGGGAGGCGAGGGCGCCGGGGTGAAGGGCTCCTCGTGGGGCTGGGGGCGGTCCGCAGGCAGCTCCCCACCATCGGCGGCTTCCCCAGGGACGTGCGGAGCCGGGACCACCAAATCCGGAGCGGAGCCGGCAGCCGAGCCCCTCCCCGAGCGCTGCGCCCCGCGTCAGGGAAGGGGACGGGAAGCGCAGGGCGCCGCGCCCCCGGCCCCTCCTGCCCGCCCGGGCTCCATGGGGGCCGGCTCCTCAACGCTCCGGGGCCGAGCGAAAAGTTTGGGGGCGGGGGGCGGCCCCTCCCCAGCGCTCAGCTCTTGCCGAGGGACATCCCCTCCTAGGCGGCTCCGGGCGGCAGAGGGAGGATCCGTCCCCGGCGGGGAGCGGGGGAAAGTGCGGCGGCGGCGGGCGGCGGCGCGGGGTCCCGCTCG
>JAWWMS010000060.1:1170958-1181538 GCA_035048045.1 Chlorospingus semifuscus | reverse complement strand
GAGCTCAGCTGTACCGGGACATGCTGTACCAGAGCTCAGCTGTACCGGGACACGCTGTACCAGAGCTCAGCTACACCAGGACACGCTGTACCGGAGCTCAGCTACACCGGGACACCGGGACACGCTGTATGGGAGCTCAGCCCTTCCCAGGACACCGGGACACGCTGCACTGGAGCTCAGCCCTTCCCAGGACACCGGGACACGCTGTACCGGAGCTCAGCTGTACCAGGACACCGGGACACGCTGCACTGGAGCTCAGCCCTTCCCAGGACACCGGGACATGCTGTACCGGAGCTCAGCTACACCGGGACACGCTGTACCGGGAGCTCAGCTGTACCAGGACACGCTGTACCGGGAGCTCAGCCCTTATTGGGACACCGGGACACTCCGTACTGGGCTGGAGCAGCCCCGCAGGGAGAGGGAAAAACCACAATGAGGTGACATCAGAGTGGGGACACCGGGACAAACCAGGGGGCTCTGGGGATGTGGAACAGGAGAGGGACAGGAGAGGGAAGGTCCTGTGGTGATGGTGCTCCAGGGTTGGTGTAGCAGTGCAGTGGTGACACAACGGTGAGACAATGGCAACAAAATGGTGACACAACCTCAATGTCATGGCAATGACACAGTGACAGGACAGTGGTGACACAATGGGACTTCAAAGGTGACGCAACAGTGACACAATGACAATGAAATGGTGACACAACCTCAATGTCATGGTAATGCAATGGGGACAGGATGGTGACACAATGGCAATGCGACTGTGACACAACAGTGACACAATGGCAACACAGCAGTGCAATAGTCACAAAATGGGACTTCAAAGGTGACACAACAGTGACGCAATGGTGGTGCATTGGTGACACAACAACAATGTCACAGTAATGCTGTGGTGACACAATGGCAACCTGACGGCGAACAACAGTGGCACAACAATGGCAACACAACAGTGCAACAGTAACAAAATGGGACTGCAGTGGTGACACAATGGCAGTGCAGTGGTGACACAATGGTGATACAACGGTGACACAATGGTGGCACAATGGCACTGCAATAGTGACACAACAACAATGTCACAGTAATGCTGTGGTAACACAATGCAACACAACAGTGACACAACAGTGACACAACAGTGGCAACACAACAGTGCAACAGTGACAAAATGGGACTGCAGAGGTGACACAATGGCAACACAACCACAATGTCATGTCACTTCAATGGTGACACAATGGTGACACAATGGCACTGCAGTGGTGACACAAGGGTGCCACAAAAGGCAGCAGTGTGACAATGGCAGAGCCATGTCAGTGCAAGAGCTGCTCCCCATGCCCAGCACTGCCTGACCCTCCTGGAACTGTGGCAGGACCCTGCCCCAAACCTTCCCAACCCAAATCCTGGCAGTCCCGGCCGTGCCCCCTCCCCTCCAGGGACTGGGAGGGCTGACCCTGCCTGTCACCTGTCACATCACTGCTGGGGACACTGCCAGCCGCCCACGGCCTGTCCCCGCGCTGCCGTCGCCGTGTCCTGATTGTGTCCTGTTTGTCTCCGCGCACACCCGCAGGTTCCCGTGCGAGGAGGGGCTGGCAGGGGGAAGGGGCCGCGGCCGCCGCCTCCCCCCGGCCCCAGCGCCCCCAGCAGCCGCAGCAGAGCCGGGCAGGCCGGGAAAGGTCAGATCGCTGAGCCATGAGCGCCGGAGGGCGGCTGAGCCGCTCCCACCCGTGCCAAGGGCTCCGGGGGCGCAGGGAAGGGCTCTCTGTCACCTCCATCCGCATCCCCGCGGGCTGTGCCAGGCTCTGTGCCCGCCCATGGCTCCTGGTGGCACTGGTGACCTGCTCCATCCCCCTGCCATGCCCTCCCTGGGGACATCTCCCCATCCTTCCCCCACCAGAGCCTTCCTTTCACTGCTTCTCCTCTATTTAACATTTCCAATTTCTTCTCCGTACTCCTCATCTTTTCCATTATGGTTCCCATTTCCTTTTTTAAAGCTTTCTGACATGGAAATATTTTATTTTTGGGAGCTCAGGGAAGGCCTTGTTTGGCACAGGTTCCCTGGACATCCTCTGCTCAGGCCAGTTTGGGGGAGGTGATCCATGGAGGTCCCTTCCAACTGGAAATATTCCGTTCTTTTCCATCCAGAAGTGCTCCATTTCTGCAGTCTGCTTGGGATTTGGGGGAATAAAGGGGAAAAATGGAGGGTTGGGAGATGGTGATTAGGATTTGGGTGAGCAGAGCCCCCTGTCCCATTCTCTGGAGGATTCCAGAGTCTTGCTGGGCTTTGGGGGTAATGAATTGTGTCCACACATGGAATTTTGGCTTCCTGGAGCCACCAGCTGCCCATGGTGCAGGGTGCAGGGTGATGGATTGTCCCTCTGGGGACGCTGTGGAGCATCCCAGCTCCTGCCTTGGTGGCGCTGAGGGCTGTCACTTGTCAGCAGAGTGTGAAGTTCACCTCTGTCAGGAGGAAAAGTGACTGGGAATGGAAAACTGAGGCTTGGGAGGGATTTTCCCAAGGAAAATGTGCAGGATTCAGCCATGGCCTCCATCCCCATGCTCCAGCAGAGGGATGGATGGCAAAGTGGCTGCATCCCTGATCTCCCCACAAGGAACTGGGGACTAGCTGCACCCCCAGGAACGCCAGACACAGGCAGAGGAGTCGATCCCATCCCTACAGAGCCGAGGCCAGGAGGGCTGGGAACTGCTGGGGGAAGTTTTATGGTGCTCGAATCAATCAGTGGGAATCCCATAAAAGTCAGTGGGTATAAATGGGTTCCTGGGATAGGCTTTGACATCCAATTGTCTTTTCCATTTCAGTTGTCATAAAGCTCTGCACACCCAGATATACAGCCCGAGCCGGGGTGCACACCAGGAAATGCTGATGTGCAGCCACGTGTGCCACAAGCCCCGGCACACGTGCACAGAGAGGCTCTGGGCACACACAGGGAGGAGCCCCAACCCCTCCCGGGGACCCAGGGATCCATTTCCCTGCCGTTACCCACGGCAGGAGCAGAGCATGGGTGACAGGGGATCGATCTGTGAGGCTGCTCCGAAAAAAAACCTCATTTAAAGGGAAACTTAGATGAGCAAGCAAGTCGTACATCATCTCCCTGTGAATGGTATGTCGGGCTCAGGGAGGTGAGACAGGGAGAGAGGAGAGGGAGGAGAGCCCTGGTTGTGATCCCATTGCTGAGGCCGAGCACTGGATATGGGGGGCCTGGGAGTGGGGTCTCCCCCTTCTCCAGCCCCCCACCCTGGAGCTGAAATCACCAAGAGAAGGTGACTCTGCCCCCCTGTAGCACTTCCAGATAAAGAATTATGGATCATTTCCTCCTGCCCATCTGGCACACAGGGAAGGGACGTGCAGGAACAAAACCCCTGGCTCCTGAGTCTCCTGTTCCTCCTCCTCCCTCATCTTGGCCTGTTGGGAAATGAGAGTTAAAGAAGCTGGAAGGGCCTGGGAGGAAGAGGAGGGATGGTGTGGTGCAAAGATCTCACACAGGACACCTGGAATCTCTGGGGTTCCACAGTGGAGAGCAGCACTCTTGGGTGCTGTGATGGAATCCTGTCATCTCTAGGGTCCCACATCAGAGTCCTGCCATCTCTGACATCCCAGACTGGAGTGCCACCATCCCTGACGTCCCAGACTGCAGTGCCACCAACCCTGACGTCCCAGACTGCAGTGCCACCATCCCTGATGTCCCAGACTGGAGTGCCACCATCCCTGATGTCCCGTACTGGAGTGCCACCATCCCTGGGTTCCCCTGCCAGCTGGCACCAGTGCTCCTCAGCCAATAACTCCCACCAAGCCTCTGCCTCTCTCCAAATCCATCTCTCGGGAGAGCAGGAACGTGCCGGCCGGGATTTATGCTCTCCCCGGGGCGGGTGGCTCTGTGCAGCAGATGCCACTTTGTGTCACAGCCTGATTTCTCTCCCCTCGATTCGCAGCTCATCATCAGCTCCGGCGGTGACCGCTCCCCTAAATCACCGCCCCTGCTCTCTCTGGGGTTGATGCCGCGATTTTTCTCCTCTCCTAAGAGGCTCCCGCTGGCTGCGGCTCCGCGGAGACAGAGGGGCTCCGAGCCGGCCCCAGCCCATGGGGCACTGGGGGCTGGAAAAGGGGGTGCCCAGCACGCACACCCCGCACCAAGGCTGCTCCCCGCGTTCCTGCTCGGCAGGGAGGGCACCCAGAGCCGCGGACCAGCCGGGGCTCGTTCCGGGCACAGCTCCCCGGCTTGGCAGCGGCTGCAGCCCCGCGGCCCTGCCAGCTCTGCCTGCCTGGCAAACAGCGGCTTCCTGCTGGCTGGGCTGGGAGCTCCAGAGAGGATCCAGGCACGGCTGGGAGCTCCAGAGAGGATCCCGACTGAGAATTCCGCGGAGCATCCCGGTTTCTGGCAGGGCTGGGAGCTCCAGAGAGGATCCTGGCTGGGAATTCCAGAGAGCATCCCGGTTTCTGGCAGGGCTGGGAGCTCCAGAGAGGATCCTGGCTGAGAATTCCAGAGAGCATCCCTGCTGAGAGCGCCAGAGAGCATGCTGGCTGCTGGCAAGCCTGGGAGCTCTAGAGAACATCCTGGCTGCCACCAGGGCCGAGAGCTCTGGAGAGCATCCCAGCTTCTGGCAGGGCCGAGAGTTTCAGAGATGATCCCGGCTGAAAACTCCAGAGAGCAACCTGGCTGCCGCTAGGGCTGAGAATTTCAGGGAGCATCCTGGCTTCTGGAAGGGTTGAGAATTCCAGACAGCATCCCAGCTGAGAGCTCCAGAGAACATCCTGTCTTCTGGCAGCGCCGCCGGGAGCTCCTTTGTCAGAAGGGCCCCAAACGCTCCCCTGGGTGTCCCCTGGGGCCGGGAAGGGCGGTGGCTGTCACCGCGGGGTGACCGGGTGTGGGTGCACTGCCCCGGGCAGGTTTGGCGGTGGATGGTGCTCGGCACAGACCACGCTCCTGTGGGGTTTTGTGGCTGAGTGATCAGGCAGAGGACACCGGTGTCCCACGGGGCTCAGCCAGGTGCGCTCCGGCCCCAGGGAGCTGCAGGGAGGGAAAGGAGAGATGGAGAGAGGCTGTGCCAGAGCCCAGGATCCCTGCTCCAGCCCGAGCCTGGGCCGCAGCCAGAGGAGGCTGGGGGTGGATAAAGCTCATCTCCTCCAGCATATGGAGCTCGGAGCGAGCTGTCCCCAGGCAGCGGCGGGGCGGGCACGGGGAGCTGCCCCTGAGCCCGCGGCCCCTGCCAGAGCCTGCCCACATCCACACGCTCTGTCCCCTGTCCCCTGTCCCCTGCCAGGATCCGTCACCGCCGGCTGCCCGGGGAGGGACGTGGGCACTGATCCGTGCTGGCCTCGGCTCCTGGCACAGGGACGTGGCACGGCCCCACGGCCGCGGGGAGGGAGCGCTGGCTGCCGTGCACGATGCAGCTCGAGGTCTCCGTGACCTCAAAAGGGAGGAACGGACCCTTCGAGCCCCCAGCTGGAGGCAGCAGGGACAGGCAGCTGGTGCCCCTTGTCCCCCGTGCCACACTCACGTGGCCAGGCCGTGGGGACACACATCCCTGGGCACAGTGGGACTGATTTAAATCCATTTTAAGCGCCAGTCCCCCTCTGTGAGTCCCCATCTCTGTGACATTAGAGTGTGGCATCACCAGGGCTGGACCCACAGGGTCCTGACCCAGCAGGATGAGACCCTGGGCCATGTCCAGCCTCAGCAATCAGGCTGAGCACAGGAGAGTTCGAGTCCATCTGCATCTCCTGAGATGAATGAATCCCTCCCAGTGCCACCAGGCCCCTGTGTGTCCCCAACTCCAGGGATCTGTGGTCCCCAGCACCCCCCCAGCACCCCAGGACACCCCCAGCCACCCCCTGCCAGAGCCAGCACGAGGGTCCCCAGTGCAATGGCAGTAACAAGCTTCTGTTAAATAATTGAATTCCTCAAATTGTTCCCTTTTCCCTCCGGTTTTGGTACACATTTGTCACCGTGCCATTAGGCAGACGCTTTGCTCGCACTTCATTTATTCATAAGCGCAGCCGTGACAACGACAGCAGAGCTGAGCACAACTGCTGGCACGGGGCACGGCTGTCCTGGCACTGCCAGGTCTCACAGTGGCACCAGAGCAGTGACAACACCGGGGTCACAGTGAGGATGGGGCTCTGTGCATCCTGCTTGTCACAGCTTCCCTGTTTTGGGGGACAGATGGGGACAATCAGCTCTGTGCCCTCTGCACCCCATCTCCTGCAGTGGCTCTGGGTGGTGGCACTGCTGAGTGGTGCAAGAACCACCCCAGGAGCTCAGGAGTGCCCAGAGCTGGAGCTGCCTCTGCTGGGAAGGGATTAAAGGTGAGCCTGGCCTTGCTCCTGCTCAGCAGAGCCACCATGGGCTCCTGCACCAGGTGGAAAATCCATTAAAGGCCACGAGGGAACAGCAATCCTGGGTGCTGGATGTCACCAACCTCACCTGCAGCCAGGGACCAGCACCGTGGATTGCCACAGGACACCAGGACGTGCCCATCCCATGGCAAACTGCCCAATCTGGGCATGTCCAGGACAGCTCTGGATGGACACAGACCCACACCCCCAGCCCTGAGCTCCTGCCAGAGTGCCCCAGGGACTGAGCACCCTGAGGGTGCCACGCTGGCACCCCCTGGTCCAGGTGGGTCAATCTGTGCCAGGGACGTGCCTCGCCTTGCACGAGCTCGGCTTGGCTAATTGCAGTAATTAGCCCGTAATGAAGCAATTATTTGAGGACGTGGTTCCATGTGTTCCTGCAAGGGGGAGGACGGGAGGGACACGGTCTCAGCGGGCACAGACCGTGTGAGCCGAGGGGACAAGGACAGCGCCAGTCCCAGAGGGCACGGTGGGGACACGGTGGGGACACGGTGGGGACACAGTGTTTTCCCCATTTTCTCCGGGTTTTTGCCCAGGATTTCCATTCCCCCATGACTCCGGTGAACGGCAGAGGCCGGAGCCAGGCTGGGAGCCTGCGGTGGTGGCGGGGATGGATGGATGGATGGATGGATGGATGGATGGATGGATGGATGGACGGGATGGGATGGGATGGGATGGATGGATGGATGGATGGATGGATGGATGGATGGATGGATGGCTGGGAGGGATGGAGCTGCGCTGGCGGGAGCTGCACGGACACGCTGCTCCCGAGCTCTGTGCCGGAGCAGGAGCCAGGGAGAGCCGGAGCCAGGCGAGGAGAGGCCGCCAGCTGGACGGCTCCGCTCTGGAGCATTGCCCAGCTGTCTCTGCCTGCGTGGACGTGGCCAAGTTAAACCCCCGCGCACGGAGAGGGGCCGGGAGCTGCCGAGCAAAGGCAGCTCCAACCCTGGGGTGCTGCCCAGTGACACCCTGAGGGNNNNAACCCTGCCATCCCAGAGTGCAGAACCAGGGAATCACCCGTCTGCAGGCCTCCTGGAGCAGTGGGAACATCAGGATTCTCCTTGCGGTCTGCTGTTCCCCAACCCCACCCCATTTGCACCAAAACCCACTGACACCAGAATTCCCTAATTCATCCCACACTGGAGAAATAAAAGTCTCGGCCCAGCTCTGGTGAGGGAAATGAGGATCCTCCGATGGCATCACATCCACCGGAGCACCAGGACCCCCGCAGCCCCTCCGTGGCCCCGGGAGCATCACCGGGAGTGCCGGTGCTGGCATGGGCAGCAGAGCCCCCGGCGGGGAGCGGAGCGTGCCTGACAGGAACCGAGCCTCGGCGGGGAGGGAGCAGACGGGAGGGAAATAAAAGCAAATTACATCAGTGCTGGCATGGGCAGCCATCCCGGAGAGCTATTTCGGGAAGGGCCAGGCCGGCTGTGGGGATAAGCACTTGCAGATGTTGCTTGGAGCGCCTCGCCGGGGCTGCGCGAGGGGACAGTGCCAGCGTGGGGACACGGGGACGGGATGGGGACCCTCCTCCTTCCAGCCCCACAGCGAGGGGACCCCTGGGTGCTGCTGGGTGCCCGGATCCATCCTTGGATCACTGTGGGGATCCCCAGCACTGCCACAAGCACAGGGACGGCTCGAGGACACTGCACCGGGGGGACACGAGGGGCCCGCTTAGTGGCCGGGACATGGTGGCATCTCAAGGTGATTGGCAAGGGCAAGGGAAGAGAAACCTGGCCGTTGCCATGGTTACCACCTAACATCCTCCAGCACGGGCTCCGAGCAGCAATTGCGGTGTCGCATCGCCGGGATGGGCTGTGGAGGGGAAGGGAGGGATGGATGGATGGCTCCCGGCTGTGCCGTTCGGTTTGGGGGAGACTGAGGAGAACTGAGAGCTCAGCCAGGCTCGGATGGGGGGGATCAATGCACAATCACCCCCCAAACGCTCCCAAATCCTGCTCGGGATCCCAGCCCACGTAGGGATCTGGCCTTGGCTCCGGCTGCTGCGGGCTGAGCCCAGCTCAAGGCTGGGATCCCATCCCAGCTCTGAGTTCCCCTCAAACCAAACAGCAGCTCGGGGTGGAACGGAGTCAAAGCAGAGACATGGCAGATGTTTCTGCTCTCCCCAGCTCCCCGTTTGCTGCAGAGCTGATGGCTCCCGGTGCCCGCTGCCCCCTGTGCCAGCCGGTGGCACGGGATGACAGGCACCGCTGTGGCAGGTGGCATTTGCCAGCTGCCCCAGAACCAGCAGTGCCACCGCGGCAGGAGGGAGCAGCCCATTTGTGAGCCGCTGCCAGATGTTCCTCTGCAAAATATTTTGATGGAAAAACGGGGAAGGGAGAGCGTTTTTCCAGCAACGTCTTGCTTTAATGTTAGGAAAAAAGAAAACCAAACCCAACAGGAAATAATGTTGGAGGAAGGAAAGCAGTGCCCAAATTTATCCCCGTCCTGTGCACAGACAGGGTGCGTGACGCTGGGCTCATCCCAGAGGCAATCCACGTCCCACAGCCCCAGGGACCATCCCAGCACCCTGAGGAGCCTGAGGGCACTGGGCCAGGCGCTGCGTGGGCTGGTGACACTGCAGTCACAGCCACGCGGAGGTGACAGACTGACCCCCATGGCTGACACACGGATTTACTGCCTGCAGAGGCAGCCAAGGACAGCCCGGTCCCTGTGTCACCCCAGCAGCTCCCCTGGGGAAAACAAGGACAGCCCGGTCCCTGTGTCACCCCAGCAGCTCGCCCAGCTCCTGTCCCCAGCCCAGGGACATGGTGCCCATGTCCCAATAGCCCCAGGGGTCACCAACCCCCACGGGGACCTCGGTGTCCCCCACCAGCCCCACATCACCTCGGGGAACTCCAGGGAAGGCAAAAAGCCCTAAAATCAGACCAAGGGGAGGAGGAGAGGCTTTTCCACAGGGCTTGGTGTTCCCAGGCACATCCCTGCCTCAGTGCAGCTGGATCAGAGGGGATGGAGTGGGGAACGGAGCAAGTCACAACACAGGTGATTTTCCTTCCCCAACCTTATTCTCTCCCTCAAGCCCATTCTCCATTGTCTTCCCCTTCCCTTTTCCCTTCCTCATCCCTTATCACACCTGTCTCCCCATCCTATCCTCATCTCCATCTCCATCTCCATCCCATCCCATCCCATCCCATCCCATCCTCATCCTCATCCCCATATCCGTCTCCATCTGCATCCCATCCCAATGGATCATCCCCACCACAATCCAGGCTCACCGCCACATTGCTCCCACCATCCAGCAGCCCCAAACTGGGACCAGGTGGCTCAGGCTGAGCCAGAACCTGGACACCAAGAGCTATCATGGTCCCCAAGAAGAAAAAAAGATCCCCTGGGAGAGGTGGGGGAAGGAGAAGAAAAGGGAAAAAAAAAAGTTCAATCAGCTTTGTAAAGGGCACAATTTACAAAATCCATTCCATATTTTACTAGGCTGGGATTTAGGGATTAGTCTGTAATACTTAGGTGGCTTTTTGTAATAAAACCCTGAGCTGCAGCAGCCTTGGGAAAGAAGAAGGTGGCAGGAGTCTCCTCTCCATCCCGCGCTCATTTTCCCAGAGTTTCCTCCTTGTTTCTTTCTTTTTTTCTCTCTTTTTTTGATCTCGGCAGCCCCGCTAATCTGGGCTTTATCTGCCTATGGAGGAGGCCTGAGCTCTTTATTGGATTTTTGGCAAGAATAAATGATTTAGTTTGGGATATTACGGAGATGATTCCGTGGGATTACGGCACCTCATAAATGGAGCAGCGGGGATCAATCCCTCGCCGTGGGAATGCGCCTGTGCCTACGTGCCGCTGCTTCAGGGGGTGGGGACGGCAGCTATGGCACAGGTGTGGCATGGGTAATGTGGCTATGGCACAGGTAGGGTGCCTATGGCACGGCTAGGGTGGCTGTGGCACAGGTGTGGTGCCTATGGCATGGTTAGGATGGTTATGGCACAGGTGTGGTGGCTGTGGCATGGATAGGGTGGCTATAGCATGGTTAGGGTGGCTATGGCATGGGTACGGTGGCTATGGCATGGGTAGGGTGGCTATGGCATGGGTAGGGTGGCTATGGCACAGGTAGGGTGGCTATGGCATGGGTACAGTGGCTATAGCATGGTTAGGGTGGCTATGGCATGGGTACAGTGGCTATAGCATGGTTAGGGTGGCTATGGCATGGGTACGGTGGCTATGGCATGGGTAGGGTGGCTATGGCATGGGT
>JAWWMS010000060.1:1130962-1141676 GCA_035048045.1 Chlorospingus semifuscus | reverse complement strand
GAGCCCCCGCCCCGCGCTCCCGGAGCCGCCCGGCATCCCGGGGCACGGCCCGCCGTGACCCCGAACGGGGAGGGGGCAGCGCCGCCGTCCCGGTGTCCCGGCAGCCCCGCTGCACCCCCGGCTCGGGGCCCTGCCTGGGAACGGGGACAGGGACGGGGACGGGGACACTTCTTCCTCTTCCGCACGTGACAGTCCCGTGGGGCGCGGAGCGCCGCCGCATCCCGGCCACGCGAGCGGGTCACGGGCACGGCGGCTGACACTGTCCCCTCTCTCCTGCCAGTCGCTGCTTGTGCTGGGCTTGCTGGCCGCCGTGTGCCTCGGCCTCAACCTCCTCTTCCTCACCGTGTACCTGATCTGCCTGTGCTGCTGCAAGAGGGAGCCGGACGCCGAGAGCAAGCGGCCCCACTCGTGTTGTGTCACCTGGATGGCCGTCACCGCCGGGCTCATCTGCTGGTGAGCGCGGGGACAGGGACCTGCTGCTGTGCCCCTGTCACCGAGGGGACTGCGCTCCGGCCTTTGCGAGTGGCTTTAATTAGATCTGTGCGACGAACGTGCTCCATCCATCCATCCATCCATCCATCCATCCCTGCCTCCTCCCGCGCAGCTGCCGGGGCAGCCCCAGGGAGCAGCTGCGGGCCGGCCCCGGCCCCGGCCCCGGCAGGGCTGTGCAGAATTCCCGGCTAATCCCGGGCCGGTCGCTAATCCCAGCCCGGAGCAGATGGCGGGCGGCAGCGTGACCCAGCTGGCAGCTCCCTTGTGCCCGACCTTAATTGCAAACACAACAATTAAACAAGGGGACGCTTCTTCACCCAGCTCTGGGGGCTTCCCAAGCCCCCCTCGGTTCGGGGTGGCTGGGAGGACCCCCAGGGCAGCCACCCCGAGTGTCCCCCGGCATTGGCGGCCTGGGGGGAGCAGGATGGGCCCCGGGCCCCTTTGGCTGCCTGGCCACGACCCGGGCTCCAGACAAAGGGAGCTGTGCTGGGGCGGAGCGAGATGGCTGCCTGGAGCCTCGCATGGAGCAGGGAGACAGGGAAACGGCACTAATGAGCTCAGCCAGCTCCCCCAGCCCTCCCAGCATGGCTGCAATCCATTCTGCAGCTCCCAGGGACTTTGAACCCCCCCAGCAGCCTCTTTTTGTACCAGGGTTTGGTGAGCACACTGTGGGCACGTGCCCAGCCAGGACACAGCCATGGGCACATCTGTCCTCGGAGCCAGCTCTGAGCTCCATCCCAGTTCCGTGGGGAGCTCTGCAGCAGCTGCACGGAGCTCTCCACAGGGCCTGGAGGCGAAGGTTTAATCGGAGCCACGGCGGATTCCCCTAATCTGCTTGGCCCAGCCCCTCCGCCCTCAATCTCTCGGGTTTGCCAGGAGGAGCTCCCAGGGCACAGCTCTGGCTGTCCCCAGGCCCCTGGCACCAGCAGGAGCAGGTTCCCACCATGCTGTTGTCCCTGCCCCTCTCTCTGTCTCTGCCCTGTCCCCCAAAAGCAGGGGGTGTCCCCTCTCCAGCAGGTGTGGCAGGGTGAGCGTGTCCCTCCCCTGTCACCAGTGTCCCCTCTCTGCCCACAGCGCCGCCGTTGGCATCGGCTTCTATGGGAACAGCGAGACCAACGACGGCGTTTTCCAGCTGCTCTACGCCCTGGACCATGCCAACCAGACCCTGACTGGCATCGACTCCCTGGTAGGGCCCCAGGGTGCCTCAGTCCCTGCTCTGGGTTTGGTTGGAGCCCCAGGAGGGACGTCCGGCCGAGCCCCGGCGTGGCTGTGCTGGCCGGGCGCAGAGGGTGATGTCACCCCACAGAATGGGACCTTTGTGCCCCGCCAGGACCGGGTCAGGGCCATGCCAGGGCTGTTCTGAGGGCACTGCGGGGTGGGGGGAGCCGATCTGCTGGGGAAAGCATTGCAGGGATGGGGCATAGGGCTCTGCCAGGCTGGTGGGTGCTGAATATCCTGGGGGAATGAGCATCCCTGGGACTGACCATTCCCAGGGCACTGACCATTCTGGGGGAATGACCATCCTGGGCACTGACCATCCCTGGGAACGACCATGCCAGGCACTGATCATCCTAGGGGAATGACCATCCTGGGCACTGACGATCTCAGGGATTGACCATCCCAGGGCACTGATCATCCCAAGCACTGACCATCCTGGGCACTGACCGTCCCAGACTGACCATCCCTGTGCCCTTAGGTTGCCAGCACCACGCTGCAGATGCAGGGAGCGCTGGAGCAGCACCTGGCACGGCTGAGCGAGCTGCTGGCCTCGCGGGGGGATTACGTGCAGACCCTCAAGTTCACGCAGCAGCTGGCTGGCAGCATTGTCCTGCAGCTCCAGGGGCTGCCAGCCTGGCGGGGCGTCAGCGCTGACCTCACCGAGCTGTCGGGACGGGTGGCCTATGTGGAGTATTACAGGTGAGCCCCAGCACCCTGGGATGTCCCAGCAGGGCTGGGGAGGTGCCCCTGTGTGACACAGCCTTCCTCTGCCCCCAGGTGGTTGGCTTACCTGCTCTTCTTCATCCTCGTCCTCACCGTCTGCCTGCTGGCCTGCCTGGGGCTGGCCAAGCACTCCCGCTGCCTGCTGCTCCTGTGAGTACCTGGGGACGGCCTTGGGGGGCTCACGGGGACCCCCAGCCATGCTGCCCACTCTGCTCCCCGCTCTCCCTGCAGGATGCTGTGCTGTGGGCTGCTCATGCTGGTCCTCAGCTGGGCCTCCATGGCCGTGGACACGGCGGCTGCGGTGGTGAGTGGGGCAGGAGGGAAGGAAGGAGGAAAGGAAGGGCTGCTGGGGGCTGTGCTGGGCACTGTGGGCATTGGTGATGTCCCTTGGGGCAGGAGGGGAGGGAGGGAAGGGCTGCTGGGGGCTGTGATGAGCTCTGTGGGCATCACTGACGTCCCTCTGTCCCCACAGGGCACCAGCGACTTCTGCGTGGCCCCGGACAAGTTCATCATGAACCAGACAGATGATGAGATCAGCGCAGGTGAGGGCTGGCTGTGAGGTGGAGGCAGGCATAGGCAGGACCCCCAAACCCACCTGGGGGACTGCCACTGTCCCCCCATGGCTCCCTGAGCCCCGGGATGCCCCTGCTGATGCTCCCGTTCTCTCTGCAGAGGTGGTTCATTATTACCTGTACTGTGACCAGAGCCTGAGCAGCCCCTTCCAGCAGGTACCGGGGGGGTGGGCACCCCCTTTGGTGCTGCCTGGGGCTGGGGGCGTCCGTGACTGTGCCCCACTCCCCCCTGCAGGCTCTCACCGTGTTCCAGCGCTCGCTGACCACCATGCAGATCCAGATCCAGGGGCTCATCCAGTATGCACTGCCCCTCTTCCCCACAGCTGAGGTACAGGAGCGGGGAGCAGGGATCCCCATCCCTCCCTCTGCTCCCCAGAGCTGCCTAATCCCCCCTTTTATCACAGAAAGACCTTCTGGGGGTGCAGCAGCTCCTCAACTCCTCGGAGACCAGCCTGCACCAGCTGACAGCGCTGCTGGACTGCCGGGGGCTGCACAAGGTGAGGAGGGGGTGACAGGGGAGCATGGCTGGGGTCCCTTGCAGTGCCACCAGCGCTGCCCTGCCTGTGTCCCACCAGGATTACCTGGATGGCCTCATTGGCATCTGCTACGACGGCGTGGAGGGGCTGCTCTACCTGGGGCTCTTCTCGCTGCTGGCCGCCGCCGCCTTCTCCACGGTGATCTGCGCGGCCCCACGAGCCTGGCAGCAGCTGGCTGGGAGGTGTGTGTGCCCCCTGTGCCCCCTGCCCTCCCCCTGGGCACAGAGAGCCCTGTCTCTGTCCCTTGGGAGCCTCTCAGGAACCCCCGGCCAGTCCTGAGTCCCTGACGCTGGGGACAACCCCGACACGGCCGACAGCGGGGGGACGCTCTCTGTGCCCCGAGGGTACTGAGGGCTCTCCCATGCCCCAAGGGTACTGAGGGCACCTGGGCTGGTCGCCTTCGCAGCAGGTAGAAGATAAAGGGCCAACTCTTAGCAGGGGTTAATCCAAGGTTTTATTCTAGGAGCCCCAGAGGAGCCCCTACACCTCAGGGGGCTCCTGCCGAGACCCCCGGGAGATGTGCCAAGGTTACATTTAAAGGGAGGTGGAAACCCAAAGTAGATGACATTTTACTGACCAATAAGTGACCCTAAAGGATGGATACTGGGGGATTGACATTTAGGACAGTGTATGGGGCAAGGCTTGGGGGCTGACCCCTGGCCTCTGGCTGATCGCTCGAGGACCTGGACCGAAGCTTCTAGATGGAGGGGATGGGATGCTGAGAGATTGACAGAGAGCCAGGGTGGGGATTTGGGGATGATCTCAGCAAGGGAAAGGGATTACACAGGTAAAGGGAGGGGGGTACAGTCTGGGATAAACCAGTTGGGAAAAATACAGGGATACAAACCAAAACTTCTTCAAAGTATTACAGAGTATAAAAACACACTGCAACAGAGCCCCTCTTTGTCCCCTGGGGTGTGATGCCAGCGCTGTGTCCCCACAGGGAGCGGGACTACGATGACATGGACGAGGAGGACCCGTTCAACCCCGCAGCACGGCGCATGGCCACGCACCGCCCTCCGCGGGGGCAGCTGCGCAGCTTCTGCAGCTACAGCAGCAGCCTGGGCAGCCAGAGCAGCCTGCAGCCCCCCGCGGCACAGACCGTGTCCAACGCCCCCGTGTCCGAGTACATGTGAGCCCCCCGAGCCCCCCCTGCCATGGCCGTGGCCCTGTGCTGGGCTGGGGGTGACGGGGTCTCGCTGTGCCCCCCAGGAACCAGGCCGTGCTCTTCGGAGGGAACCCCCGCTATGAGAACGTGCCCCTCATCGGGAGGGGCTCTCCTCCCCCCACGGTACGATGGGGGGCCGGGGACAAAGCCTTGTGACGGCCCGGGGGGGTCACTGTGGATCTGCGGGGTGGGACAGGGATGGGGGGTCCTGGTGGCTCCTGCCCGGCTCTGACCCAAATCCCGGCCACCACATGTTCGGGGACACCAAAATGAGCGTCCCCTCCCTCCCTTCCCTGTGCTTCCTCTCCATCCTGGCTCTCAGAGGGTGCTCCTCACAATCCCTTCACATTCCCATTTCCCTGCTCGTTAATGCTGCCCTGTCTGGTATTGCTGCTTCATTTTTTATTCTTTGTCTCTTTTTTTTTCTTTCTTTTTTTTTCTCTCTTTTTTTTTTCTTTATTTCTTTTTTTTTCTTTTTTTCTTTCTTTTTTTTATTTTGTGATTTCTTTTAATTTTTTGCATCCATTATTTTGGAGCTAAGTTGCCCATCAAGAGTAAGTTCAGCCACTTCCTTCTCCCTCCTTACCCCGGGGGCAGCAGCCAGGTTCTCTCCTCCTCCTCCTCCTCACCCTTCCACACCTCCCTCCATCCTGTTTGGTTTTTGGGGTGCAGAGAGCTCAGGGAGGGGGGACAAAGGGCCAGGAGGATTTTCAGTTCCCATGTGTTGGGATGCTGGTCCCTGTCTCCATCCCTCCCAGCCAGGATGTGGCCCCAGGAATGCTGCCTGGGCAGGAATACTGTCCCTCCCCTCCAGGGAGGATTTTTTCCATCAGGTGGAGGCTTGGATCCCATCTCACAGACCTGGCAGCTGGCAGAGCCTCCTCCCGGGGGGGGACACGAGTGGGGGGATTAATTGGAGCTCTTCTCCCAGCCCTGAACGGTTTAATTCACCCAGGATTCAGATCCCTGAGGAAAGACTTTCCGAGTCCAGAATAACAAACTCGGAATAATCTTCCTTAATGCCTGCCCGGGGTGATCCTCCCTGCTGGGAAATCCTGCAGGAATTGATGCTGGGGTGTGGGCTGGAAGCTTCATCCCACAGACACACCCCCAGGGCAGATTTGGGGTGAATTTGGGGAGATGGGAAGGTGGAGGATGCACCTGGGAAGGGACAAAGCAGAACTGGACAGGCTGGAAGGGTTTTGGAGTGGGGAGGGGGCAGATTTGGGGTGAATTTGAGAAGGTGGAGGATGAACCTGGGAAGGGATAAAGCAGAACTGGATGGGCTGGAAGGGTTTGATTTGGGATGGGGACAGATTTGGGATGAATTTGGGAAGGTGGAGGATGCACCTGGGAAGGGGCAAAGCAGAACTGGACAGGCTGGAAGGGTTTTGGTTTGGGATGGGGACAGATTTGGGGTGAATTTGGGAAGGTGGAGGATGAACTTGGGACAAAGCTGAGCTGGACTTGGCTTGAGGAGGGGACTCCTGTCTCCCCCATCCCTCAGGGGGCAGAGAGCAGGCTCTGACCCTTTCCATGCCCCCTGGCAGATTAATTTGGGATGAACCCCCACGGGAACACCACCCTGGGGGCAGCGTGGGGTGCTTTGGGGTGCCGACCCCCGTTTTGGGGTGCTGACCCCCGTGTTCCCCCCCAGTACTCCCCGAGCATGAGGGCCACGTACCTGGCGGTCACCGATGAGCACGTCCGGCACCGCGGCGACTTCCCGGCCTAGGAGGGGACACCAAAGAGCCCGAGGGACAGCAGAGCACGGGGTAGGAGCCACGGCGGGGCTGGGGGACGGGCCTGGAGCCCCCCAGCACCCCCTGCCCTGGGCAGCCCCACACCTGCTGCCTTAGGGGCTCCCGGGAGCGCAGAGGGGCTGAGGGGGCTCCTCCTGTCCCTGTGGAACGTTCTGGAGCACAAACCCCGCGCCACGCTGCCCTGGGGCTCCCCTAGCAATGCAGCACCAACCACTAGTGATCCCCAGCCCTTCCCCAGCCCTTTCCAGCCCCCCTGGCATTGCCAGGATGAGGGATTCGGGATGTTTTGGCCCTGGCATTTCCCAGGATGACAGATTTGGGATGTTCTGGCCCTGCTGGTTTTCCCTCGCTTTGCCCCCACGGTTTGGGAGGTGCTGGCTCATTTCAGAGAGGGGTCACTGCACTGGGGTTTGGGGCGGGTTTTGGGGTGGGTCTAGGCTCTTTTTGGCTCCCCAGGGCAGGTGTGGGCTGGGGCAGGCTCCCCTCCTCCTGCAGCCCTGGAGTGGTCACAAATCCCCTGGGAGAGGGAGAGGGACAGGAGCTGCTGGGCCATCCCTGGGGAGGGACAACATGGACCTGCCACCCTGGAGGCTCAGCCAGCATTTCCAGGGCTCCGGGGTGAGGAGATGGAGGAGCAGTATGAGCTGAACCCTTTGGGGCTCCCCTTTGGCACAGGGATCCCAGGAAAGGCCCCTTCCCCCTGGTTCAGGGATGGACCCCCTGCCCCAAGCACCCAGACCCCAAAGGGTGCAGATGGGCAGTGATGTGTGCCCCCCCAGGGCCAGGACATCCCCCTGGCTGCCCCTCTCCATGTTCCCCGTGACTAGCATCCCTCCCCTTGGGGAATATCCCGAGGGATTTTTTGATTTCTTTGGCTTTTAACGTTTCCATGTAACGGTACTGGTAGAAGAGCTGTTGTAACCGCATGTGAACTAACCGAAGGGCTCCGGCTGGGGGCTGGAGTCCAGCTGGAATTGTTTGTGCCCTTTTGGGAGGAAAGATAATAAACACTTGGACTAAATTACTGTCTCCCGTGCGGGTTTTTTGGGGGGATAGTCATTTTTTGGGGGGGATAATTCAGTGCTTGGGGCAGTTTGGTGTTGACCTTCCCAACATGGCGGCGGTCACGTGACGCCGCCTGCCGCAGTCATTACAGTGAGGTCGGTGTCACGTGACGATAGCGCCGGTGTCACGTGACGGTGTTCAAGCTGTTGCCAGGCAACGGCGACGCGTCCCCCGTCAGGCCGCACCGGGAGCGGGACGGGACCAGGCCGCACCGGGGTCCCGGGGCCTCCGCGGGGTCCGTGCTCACCCTGGGCGCTTCCTCACTCCGTCCCCGTGGCTCAGCTCCGCTCTGGGGCTCCCTGAGGCTGCCACTGCCCTTTGAGCCCCTCTCAAGGTCTTCCCTGCATGGAATCCCTGCTCCCGTTTGGGCTTTGCTGAGGTTCCGTTCCCTTTGGGATCATCTGGGACTCCCTGAGCTTCTTGTTCCCTTTTGGGACATTCCCAAGGCCTACACAGTTTTCTGGGGCTCTGGAGGGTCCCCACTCCCTTTTGGGGTCCTCCATCCAAGACCCCATTTCCTTTTGGGGTTCCCTGAGGTTCTCAGTCTATTTCAGCATCCTCCCTCTCCAGGCTCTCTGTTCACACTTGGGTCTCCTTGAGGCTCCCATTCCTTTTTTCCTTTTCCTTCATCCCTGAAACCCTCTCTCCTTTTTGAAGCTCCCTGAGATCCCACTCTCCCTCTCTGAGAACCCCACTCCCTTTTGGGATCCTCGCAGCGCCTCCTGCTCTCCTTTGGAACTCTCTCTTCCTCCCTGAGGCCTCTGTTTCCTTTTGGGCTTCCCCAAGGCTCTCCATCCCCACTGGAGCTCTCCATCCCTGAGGCCCCCGTCCTTTTTGGGGCTCCCTCGGTCCCCGGCCCCCCAATCCCCTCCCACCATGGAGATCAAGTACGAGTACTCGCGGAAGCGCAGCGAGTTCGGCCGCCCCTGCGTCTTCTCAGACCTCCTGGCCGAGGTCACCGTGAACATCCCACCCGACCCCGCCCTGGCCGAAGACTTCATCCCCCAGGACCCCGTGGACTTTGGGGTTCAGGAGGGTCCTGTCCTGGCCGGGCATGAGGTACAGGGACACCCCCTCACCGGGCATGAGGGGACATCCATCCATGGATGGATGGATGGATGGATGGATGGATGGATGGATGGATGATGGGTGGGGATGGTGTGACAGGCACCTTTTTGGCTCAGGGCCTGTGTCCCCTCCATGTCCCCATGTCCAGGTGAACACGGAGCGGTCACAGGTGACCATCCGGGGTGTCAACCACGTGGAGGGCGGCTGGCCCAAGCACGTGGACCCCAAGAACCAGGAGCTGACCACCCGCTACCGGGAGGAGGTGGAGAGGGAAGAGGTCTACACCAAGACTATCCAGCGCCTCGGCTTCGTAAGAGCCTGCCCTGCTCCCCCCCAGACCCCCAGAGCCCCCCAGAGCCCCCCAGGGCCCTCCAGAGCCCCCCAGAGCCACAGCCCTGCTGTCCCTGCAGGTGGTGGAGCACTACATCAAGCAGAACAACACCATCGACATCTACGAGGAATATTTTGAGGAGGAAGAGGAGGAAGAAGAGGATGAGGAGCATCCCTCAGCCAAAATCATCAATGTCATCAGGTAGCACAGCTGGGGGGACTCACCAGAGCCTCAGTGGGGTCAAACCACCTTCACAGAAAATGGGAGAACATTAGGAGTTCAATTCCAGTGGGTTTGGGGTGGTTCTGGTGCAGTTTGTGAGTGGAGAGCCCCACAAACCTGAACCCTCCCTGCCCCACCACTCCCTCCCTGCCCAGGGGATTTGGGGGTGGGAAGCAGGGTCAGACCCAGCTCTGAGCATCTCCTGATGGTGCCTTTGGATTTTCCTCCTTGTTCTTGGTGCCTCAAAGGTTAATTTCCACATCAGGGGTGTTTAGGAGTCAGGTCCAGTAAGATAATTGGATTTTTAGAAAGGTATGACTGGAAAGAGGATGAAATCATCAACTCTTCTTCCCCCGCCCGACCCCTCAGGAGAATCATTTCCTGCACTCAAGGCCTGAGGGCTGCAGATTGGTTTCCTTGTGGTTCCCACAGTTCCCTGTGGGAGATGCTCATCCCAGGGATTTGCAAACTGACCCATTTTGGCTGGTGTGTCACCCCAAAGGGACCCCAACAACCCCAGGAGGATGTCCACACACCTCTCCTGGCACCCCGATGGCAACAGGGCCGTGGCCGTGGCTTATTGCAGCCTGGACTTCCAGGAGAGCAGGAACCTGAACTCTGATTCCTACGTCTGGGATCTGGGTAAGGGCCAGGCCAAACCCACCAGGGGACAGGGGATGGAGCACTTTGTGTCTCAGAGGGCAGGATGGGGCTGGCAGCAAGGCCAAACCCACCAGGGGACAGGGGATGGAGCACTTTGTGTCTCAGAGGGCAGGATGGGGCTGGCAGCACCCCAGGAAGGGTCACTGGGGGAGCCTCAGTGCAGAACCAGGAGAAATGATAGCTGGGAGGGGGGAAATGAGCACTGAAATCACCCTCCACGGCTTCCCAGCCTGCCAGGCAGCAGAGCCTCACATGAGGGGCTGGTGTTGGTGAGGTTCAGCTGGTAATGAAGGAAGAGAGAGGCAACAGGAGCCCAGGGTGAGATTTGTCCAAGCCTGCCTCACACCTGGTGTGTTTTGGAGTGAAAAGGACAAAAAGAAGGGTGGGGATGCAGATTTGTGTATTGAGGGTCTGTCCCCAGGCCAGCTCCCGCTGACATGGACACCTCATCCTGCACAGCTGTGTCAGGGAATGGGGTGAGGAGAGCAGGGTGGGCTGGGGGCTGATTTTGGGGGCTTCACCCTTTGCTCTTCACTCATCCCTCCTTGTAGAAAAACCCTACACCCCAGAGCTCACCCTCAAGCCCTCGTCCCCTGTGCTGACCCTGGAGTACAATTCCAAGGACTGGTATCACATGCTGGGAGGCTGCTACAACGGGCAGATAGGTGAGGGGTGAACTCTGCTCCAGGCTGGCTCCAGCCCTGCTGCTCTGCCAGGACCTGTGCTGCCTCTGGGAGAGCAGGAGGAGCCCTGGGATTTACCTGGAGGAAGGGGTGTGCCCACCTGAGAGGGCACCCAGGGAGGGGAGGACACCATGACAAGGATGGATGGATGGATGGATGGATGGATGGATGGATGGATGGATGGATGGATGGATGGATGGATGGATGGAT
>JAWWMS010000060.1:1100122-1130862 GCA_035048045.1 Chlorospingus semifuscus | reverse complement strand
TAAAATAATAAATCAGCCTTCTGAAACATGGAGTCAGATCCTCGTCTCTTCCCTCATCCTGGGACCCCTGTGAACACTGTCACAGCCCTGTGTAAAAAAAGCACACAAATAAAACCAATCAGCCAATAACCATCAATAATGATCCAAAAGAAGGACCCTCAACAAGCCCTGGAGTTCCAACCACTCTGTCTTTGGACAGCTCCTGCCAGACCCTCCCAAAGCTCATTTCATTTTTATTTGTCAACCACAAGCGATGAGCTGCAATCCAAATACAACAGGAGTGAAAACCACTCCTCCCAAAGGGATTTGCAGCCTTTAAAAGATTTCAAGCAGCCCTTCCAAAACGTTCCCAGGGCTTGGAGCTGGATGGTTTGCTCCTCACACAAACTTTGGGGATTTACACGCTGTTTTCACAGTGGCCATAGGCCATGGAGCAGCAAAGGGAGAGGTGGATCTTTGGTGACATCTGTCAGATGATGTAGGGGCACACTCTGTCCCCTGCAATTTGCATGTGGGTGTCATCAAAGGCTGTCACCACACAGCAGTGATGTAACAGGCTCAGGATTTGTCACAATAAAGTACTTTTTCTAATTAAAAAATAGCCCTCTGTGTTTTTTGAATACTACAGGAGTACCTGAAAAGGCAGAAGTGAACAAGAAGACATCCAAAATCTTTTGAAAATGAAAAATTCTCTTGATAAATACATCTCTTAATGAAATACAAGCAATTAAACTAAAAGCCCTATCGAATACTGCTTGTCACTCCACACATCAACATTTAATTGAATTTTTTTCCATCCCCTGGTCCTTTTTCCCTGATAAACAAATTCATTCACAACGGATCAGGTTTCACTAACCCAGAAACCAGATGATAGTCAATCAACTAATTGACACAACAAAGACATTTATATGAAAAAAAAAAAAGTCTAATTAAAGCTGAACTGAAACACAGACATAGTAATGAACAATCTTCTTGTACTAATTATTTGGAGTTTAACCCTTTCCCTTCTGGTCACTGAAATCATTAGAAGGATGAGGGAGGCAGAGGCAGTGCTGAAGCTGCTGTGTTCATCCAAGAGTTTGCAGAGTTCCTGATGGAGCAGGGGGCACCTGGATGACCCAAAATCTCCTTGGCTGCTCTGGGTTAAATCAGGTAAATGCCACTGTCACCTGCTTTTCTTCTACCCTGCCTGCCCCATGGTGCTCAGACCTGTGAGAGTGAGTGTCCCAAGATGGATGGATGGATGGATGGATGGATGGATGGATGGGGGATGGATGGATGGATGGATGGATGGATGGATGGATGGATGGAGGGATGGATGGATAGATGGATGATGGATGGATGGATGGATGGATGGATGGATGGATGGATGGATGGATGATGGATGGATGGATCCAGGGGATGAGCAGGATGAGTGCTGTGCTCCCACCTCTCCCACCACCCTGGATGATCTCTGGGAAGCACTGGGAGAGGTTTGCTCCCTGTTCCAGCTTGGACAGTGGGGGAATCATGACAAGGAAAGGAGCTGGGCACGGGTTTTTCTTTTCCTCCCCAGTGTATTGGGACACCAGGAAAGGGGGGCTGCCCATGGAGATGACCCCTGTGGAGTTCAGCCACAGGGACCCCGTGTATGGAGCGTACTGGCTGCCCTCCCGAACGGGCACCGAGTGCTTCTCAGGCTCCACTGATGGACAGGTGAGGGGCTGCAGCTGGGCAAGAGGCTCCTCAGGGCTCCTGAAGAGCTTCCTGTGCCTGCCCTGCCCCTCAGCAGCACAAGATCCTGCTCTCCCAGGCTGGCACGGGGCAGCTGCAGGACTGCCAGCACCTCTGACCGTGCTGGGAGCAGCCCCCAGAGCCCCTGCCATGCTTTGTCCCCACAGGTGCTGTGGTGGGACATCCGCAAGATGTCACAGCCCAGCGAGAGACTGGTCTTGGACATCAGCCGGCAAGATCAGCTGAAGGACGCTCTGGGTGCCAGCTCCCTGGACTTTGCACCCGTCCTGGTCAGTGTCCCTGTGCCCACCACGCACACCCCGACCTGGGCCGGAGGGGGAGCCCAGCCCAGGGGTTTCACCTTACACCCCACCATGGTGGTGGGTCCCAGGGTTCTGGCTGCAGCAGGATCCCCTGCTGCCCCCACACCATGGGACGTTCATCCTGCTGACAGCTGCACCCTCCTGCTCCCACCCCCAGCCCACCAAGTTCCTGGTGGGCACAGAGCAGGGCATCATCATCTCCTGCAATCGTGATGCCAAGACACCGCCCGAGAAAATCGCCAACATCTTCAGGAGCCACATCGGGGCTGTCTACAGGGTGACCAGGAACCCCTTCTTCCCCAAAGTCTTCCTGTCAGTCGGTGACTGGACTGCTCGCATCTGGACCGAGGAGCTCATGGATTCATCCTCAATTATGGAGACCAGGTAGGTCTCCTTTAGAGAAGTACTAGAGGGCCTTTAGTCGGCCAGAAATCATCCCCAGGGCGGGTGGCAGATGGGGTCTGGTCATCTCTGGGCTGGTGCCCGAGGCAGGGCAGTGCCAGCGTGGCTGAGGGCTGGCTCTGCTGGAAGGTACCACAGCTCCTACCTGATGAACACGTGCTGGAGCCCCGTGAAGCCGGCCGTGTTCTTCACCGTCCGGTCAGACGGCGTCCTGGACATCTGGGACTTCCTCTTCCACCAGAAGGAGCCTTCCCTTAGCGTCAAGGTGGGTCGCCAGTACCTCTGTGACCCTCACATCACCCCAGGGCCGAGTGTCACCCTCCACGTGTCCCCAGGTGTCCAACGATCCCCTGCTCAGCCTGTGCTCGCAGGACAACGGGCGCATCATCGGCTGCGGCACCAGGATGGGCAATGTCTCCCTCGTGGAGATCTCCCCGGGGCTCTGCACCATCCGCAAGAACGAGAAGACCCTGACCTCCACAGTATGTGCCCCCTGAGCGTGCCCACCCTCTGCCTGCAGCCCTGTGCTGTCCCCAGCCGTGTCACAGGGTCCCCTGTGCCCCCACACGTGCCCCCACATGTGCCCCCAGATGTTCGAGCGGGAGGCCAGGCGGGAGAAGCTCCTGCAGGACAAGTACAAGGAGCGGCTGCTGCGGGAGCAGGAGCGCCTGCGGGCCCAGCCCGAGCAGCAGGAGGATGCAGTACAGACCTTCCAGCAGGCCCAGGAAGATTTCCTCTCCAGCATCAAGGCAGAGCGGAGGAGGAGAGGCCTGGAAGTGCCCGGAGAGGTAACGGGGATGGGACAGCCTGGCCACCATGGCAGGGCACCACCCAGCAAGGGCAGGGCACAGGGTGAACCTCAGGGTGAACCTCTGTCTGTCAGGATGAAGAGGAGGAGGCAGCTGCACAGGAGCAAAGCTAGCAGGAGGAGGAGGATGCCAAGGTCAGTGTGCTCCAGCTGCGCCTTCCTGTCCCCTCCATGCCAGAGCTGCTGCAGGGACAAAGCCACTGTCCCCAGGCCAGGCAGCTCTCCTGGGCTCTCTGATCTCCTGGGGTGGCAAGTAGGGGACCCTGCAATCCCCCTAACCCCTCAGCTGCTCCTTTGCATCCTTATTTCCTTTGGTGTGAATAAACCTGTGCTTTCCACGTCACATTTCCTCTTTTGTCACAGCAGGGTGGAGCAGAGGGTGGGAAAGTCACGTTCTCCTGCTCCTCCTGTCCTTTCCTTGACCCAGGACACTCAAAGCCAGTGGCTGAGCACAGCCAAGCACCCACGGCAGCACAGGGTGTCCCCCAGTGTCCCCAGGCCATGCAGCAGGGCACAGCAGGGTGGCTGGTGGCAGCAGAGGGCCCCAGTCCCCTCTGGGCTCTGTGTCCCCACAGGAGCTGCCCTGGGCTGGGTTATCAGTGCTGGGTAAACACAGCCCTGCTGGTAGAGCTGGCAGCCACCCCGACTACTCATCCCCCTTAATTAATCATTAACGAGCTGCCAGCAGCACTGTCACAGCGACGGGGACATCACACAGGTGGCTCTCTGTGGGCTGAGGGAGAGCCCCCCAGCAGGACCCTTCCCCAGGCTCTGCTCAGGGGCTGAACCCACCCGTGGGTGAGCAGTGCCAGGGCAGGGTTCAGGGGCCAGCACCCCCCAAACCCACACCAAGCAGGGACCCACATCCCCACAGGGAAATGCATCCGTGCCTGGATGGGTGCTCTCCTTCCCAGGAGTTCCATCAGAAGGAGCTGGGCTGGGGAGCAGCGTCACCCCAAAGATGCCCCACACGTCCCACACTCATTTTCTGCTTTATTAGGAAAGGGGTGGGGGTACCTGGACAGGGATGGGGCAGCTGCCACCGCCAGTGGGGACAGTGCCCCCCACCCCTCCTCCACTGGGGGAGGCTGATGGGCCCCTCACCCCCAGACCAGGCAGCTCTGTTTGCTCCTGAGCTGGACCCAGCTGCACACACAGAGGGACCCCGGGGCTGCCTCACAGGAAGGATGGGCTGTCCCTGTCCCCATCCCCACACCCACTGGGGTCTGTGATGTGCCCGTGGGCTGCACGATCACCTCCTGCACCCCCTACATGGGTCTGGGGCACTCCCAGCATCCTCCATCCCCAGGGACAGCGAAGGGGACGGGACATGGCAGGGGAACACTCAGGGAGGGGTGGGCAGTGCAGAGCTCAGTCCTGGAGCCCCCCAGCGAGGGGACCCCCATCTACCTACAGGACCAAGCGTTCCCCCCACGGTGCTGGGGCCAGCAGGACAGCACCCAGCTGCTCCTCGTTACTTCTTCACCTTGATGAGGGAGTGGTAGACGGGCTTGATGATGATGTGCAGGTGCAGGGAGTTGTCGATGAGGTACTCGGAGGTGCGTTTCTGCAGGTCGGCGTGCACCAGGAAATCGGCGGCCTCGTCCGAGCTCTGGTGGAAGCTGTAGGCGTGTTTGACCAGCACGCGGCCCTGCTGCCTCACGCCCACCAGCACGGTCTTCTGGAAGCTGACACCGGCAAAGTCGGGGCTGCTCATGGCCGGGGTGATGACGAGGCGCGGGCGCCCGTCCTCGATGCGCACGGGCTGGACGGCGCCCGCCACCGAGTCCGAGTAGACGGGGCGCAGGCTGACGGGCAGCCAGCGCGGCGAGAAGAGCGCGTTCCACGTCACCCTCTTGCCGGCGTCGTGGCTGCTGGGCCCCAGCTGCGTCTGGAAGCTGGTGCTGCGGTCGTCGCGCGCCGGGTTGGTGATGACCCACTGGGAGCCCCAGCTGGGCGCGAGGTAGTTGCGGGGCAGGAACATGCTGCAGTTGACGTCGAAGTACTTGGCGAAGTGCAGCGGGGAGGCGGCGTGGAACTGGAAGGCCTGGAAGAGCAGGTCCTGCACGGCGGCGCGGTGCCGCGCCAGCACGGCCGACTGCGCCTGCAGCCGGAACAGCTGGCTGGGCGCGATCATGGGGTAGCGGATGGCGCGCAGCACCCGCTCGGCCACGGGCGCCTCGGGCTGCCGCCGGCTCAGCCAGCCCTCCACGGCGGTGTAGAGCTCCAGCTCGCTGTGCAGCACCAGGTCGGAGCGCTCCAGCAGCAGCAGCAGCAGCTCCACGCTCACCGAGCCCCACTCGGCGCTGCCCAGCACCGCCGACAGGTTCCAGGCCAGGAACTGCAGGCAGCTCTCCTGCAGCGCCGCGTCCCCGACGCGCACGGCGTAGTGGTACCAGCCCACCACGTGGCCCTGGCTGGACTCGCTGGCCAGGTGGGTCCTCATGTACTCGGCCACGCCGCGCTGCAGCCCCCAGACCCGGTACTTGCTGGCCAGCTGGTGCATGGGGATGGCCTGGTGCAGCAGGATGGAGACCCCCCCGCAGTACAGGTACCTGGGGCAGAGCAGGGGGTGGTGACACTGGGGACATCCATCCCTGGCAGCTCAGTTCCCAGGGGAGCAGCCTCTGCCCTGGGCTGCTTTCCACTGAGTATTCCCACCCCATGGGGTCCCCAGGGTTTCCAGGGAAGCATCACCCCCTCCTTGGATGCTTCCCTCCCATTCCATGTGATCTCCATGGTCCCCAGCGGAGCATCCTCCTTTTCTGGCTGCATCCCATGAAGTGGAGCATCTACTTTCTTTGGCTGCATCCCTCCAGGTACATCCATCCCACAGGATCTCCTTCTTGGGAGATCCTGAGAGGAATCTTCCCTCTTGGGCTGCATCCCTCCCAAAGTGCACATCCCTCCCAAAACATACATCCCTCCCAAACTGCACATCCCACAAGCTCCCTGTGGTTACAAGGGAACATCCCCATCCTTGGCTGCATCCCTCTGGGCATCCCCATCCCATGGAGCTCCCCGTGGTCCCCAGGAGAGCTGCACCCTCCTCTCCTCCCCATCCCCACACACCTGATGAACTTCTCGAAGAGCGCGGCGGTCTCGGGCGGCTCGTACAGGGTCACGACGCTCTGGTTGCGCAGGAGGCTCTCGAAGACCTCGCTCTGGAGGCTGAGCAGCAGCTGGTGCGTGTGGAACACCTTGGGCTCGTCGGAGGCGGCCGAGCGGACCCGCAGCACCGAGTCGCTGCCGTTGCCGTTCTGCAGCAGCTCCTGCAGCCGCTGCAGCAGCGTCAGCGAGTGGTTGATGGTGGCCGCCGTGGAGTCCCCGCTAAAGTCGGCTTTTTGGGCTGTGGGGAGATGGGACCGTCCCAGAGCTGCACCCCAGTGCCGGGCACTGAGCTGGGGTGGGGTTACCGGGGGCTGTGCACCTCCTGCCTCCGCTCCCTCAGTGCCAAAGGGCTGCTGGTGCCAAGGGAGTGTGGGGGAACAAAGGACATGGGGACGTTTGTGTCCCTGAGAGCCAAAAAACTGCCTTTCTGCAGCAGAAGGGCTGGGACCACCATGTCCCAGGCTAGGGTGTGCTGGGAAATGGCCGGGTGCCGGCGGCACTGGCTTTCAGCCCGGTCTGCCTGTCCTTATCCCGTCCCCGCTGTGGGCAGAGGGAGCCCCGGGCATTGCCCTGATCCCTCACATCCCTGATGGATGGACAGAGAGCCCCTGGGCGTGGGGAGCCAGGCACGCTCTGCCCCGCAGTCAGGAATGGGGTCCCGAGCAGCCTGGGGTCACCAGCTGCCCTGGTGTCACTTCAGGTCCGTGCTGGGATCCCAACAGGGACTGGAGAGGGATCCGGGAATGCGGAACAGGGGTCTCCATGCTCCTGTGGGCAGTGGGATCCTTCCTTCCTCTCCTCTTCTCCCTCCTGACACCAGTCCCACCCGCTCCTCGAGCATCCTTCCCGCAGGAGGAATTTGGCCCCATCTGTCTCAAATCCATCTTCCTTCTCAAATCCCGTCTTGCCGACGGATTACCCTTCCCAGCGCCGGCTTAAGGCCGGGGGATGAGGAAGGGGAGCGGAGATGAGGAAGGGGAGCAGGCGCCCTGTATCCCGCGGCACGGAGCCCTTCCCGGGGTACCCACCGGCGAGCACAGCCCTGCTCCGAGAGCGCAGCACACCCAAGAGCCACTTCCATCCCCTGCGGGCACCCCGAGGGCAGCGGAGAGCCGCGCTCCGCTCTCCATCAGCCGCCGAGCCGCACCCCGGCACCCGGCGAGGGCAGCGCTGCCCGCGCCTCGGGGACCCTCCGCGCCTTTTCCCGCACCACGGCCGCCCTTACCGGCTTGCACGGTGAGGAGGAGGAGGAGGAAGGCGGCGGCAGAGCCCCAGCGGCGGGTGGCCGCGGGCCGGGAGCCCGTCAGCCTGGCCATGGCGTCGCAGGCGCATCTGCCGGGTGCTGCGCACGCTGCGCGCCCGCCGCTTATGTAGGCCACGCGCCCTCCCGGCCCGCGGGCCCGCGCCGCCGCATCGATTGGTGGAAACTGGGACCGGCCGTTGCCACGGGAACGGCTTCCAGCCCCCCCGCATCCCACCGGGACCCCCAGCCCCGGTCCCGCACCCCCGGGCGCTCCGCAGCGGGGACGGCGCCGTGCGGGACCCGGTGCCGGCGGCACCGCCGCACGGAGCCCCACGCGCGGCCGCGGCGCTTTGTGCCGGGGTCTTTGCATTCAGGGCACAGCTCGGTGGCCTCCCGCTCCCCCCGGCTCATGGGTATTCATGCCGGCAGCAGCCCATCACCATGGCATCCGCGCTGCCGGCAGGAACTGCCTGCCCTTTTCCCAGCCTTTGCAGCCAAGAGGCCGCCCGGGCGCCCTGTGCGGCCTCCCTGGCCCCCCGCCCGCCCCGACACCTCCTGGGGGGCTTCACCGCGGGGCTGGGGCCCCCCAAAGCCGCAGCGCACAGCAGCAGGCTGGGGCGGTGCTGGGTGGGCAGGGAAGGGACAGCGGGTGTCGGCCAATGGTGCCGATGTCACTGGGGCTGTGACCCCGATGGGGACACAGGAGCAGGACCTCAGGCGGGGGACACATCCCACAGAGGAGCAGCACAGCCCGCCAGGGCACAGCAGCCCCTCACCCACTGCCGAGGAGCCCCGTGCCCTGCACAGCCCTCTGAACACGGGCTTAGACGCGCTTCCAGATGCTGGGCGTGGGCAGATGTTGCAGCAGCTGCCGAGGGGGTGGCATCGCCATCTGTCCCTGACCCTTGGGCGCGGACACTCAGCACAAGACACCGAGCAGCCCCACGCCGCGCTGCTGCGGCTCCCTGGCCCCTTGCAGGGACGGGCAGGG
This sequence comes from Chlorospingus semifuscus, assembly GCA_035048045.1. Classification (NCBI taxonomy): domain Eukaryota; kingdom Metazoa; phylum Chordata; class Aves; order Passeriformes; family Passerellidae; genus Chlorospingus; species Chlorospingus semifuscus. The sequence continues at coordinate 1,122,271 of JAWWMS010000060.1, read as the reverse complement.
GGGCGATGCTCAGCCCTGGGGACCCCCAAAGCCGCGGTGCCAGCAGAGCCCCCGGCCCGGGGGGCTGTCCTTGCACCGTGGGGCCGCGGGGACCGGGCCCCGGCCGCGGCACAGCCGGTTCACGGCTCAGCGCCTCCTCCGACGCCTCATTTCACCAGCGCCTGATAAACAACAGCCTGCGGAGCGTGTGCCCGGCGCGCCGCCGGCACCGTGCCAGCCCGGGCGGCGGCCACAGCCCGGGGACCCCCGTGTTGGGCTGCTCAGGGCCGTGGGCGGACACGGGGGAGCGTGGGGCTGGTGCTGGAGGTCGCCAGGGGACAGGGTGACACCTGCCAGTGTGCGGTGAGGTGAGGGAGCAGTGAGGAGATCGCGGCTGAGGGCTGGCTCACCATAGCGACCTGTGCCAGGCGGCAGTGCCAGGGCATCGCCCCGCGGGATGGGGGGCACCGGAGGGACGGAGCTGCACCCAGGGACCGGCAGGGGACAGCAGGGCCCCCCTGTGCTGCGGGGGAAACTGAGGCACGGTGACGGGCAATGGGCACTTGCAGCAGCCAGGGCAGAGCCCGGCAGGGACACGCAGGCAGCGCACACGGATTCACGCCCGTGTGCACTCGCGTCACACGCTGTGCACACCCGCTCCTCCTGTCCCCAGAGGCGGCCGCCGGCCCCGCTGCCCCCGGAGCGCCATCCCTGCTGCTCTGGGGCAGGGACGAGCTCTGTCACGGCCACCGGAGCTGCCCAGGTGACCCTTGCCGGCCTCCGCGGGCCGGTGGTGACGTCCCCGTGCCCTGCCCGCGGCTCTGCCCACGGCGCGCTCCCTCCGCCCCGCGCCCCGCGGCCCGGGAGGCTGTGCCATGCTGCGGGTGCCCGCGGGGACCGGGACACCGGCAGGGACACGGAGCCCGCACGGGACACGGACACCGGCAGGGACACACGGACACTGACCGGGACACACGGACAGCGGTATGTCCCCGGCAAACACGGTGCCCAGGGAAGGTGGCACTGCACGCCCGGCGGGTGGCACTGGGGTGACAGTCCCTGTCCCGCAGGTCTGGGGAGCGGGGGACCGGGCAGGGGGAGCAAAGGGGGCCCAGAGCGAACCCGCCTCCCGCAGCAGCACAAAGGGGATCGGGCTGGGAAAGGGTTGAGGCGCCCGAGCAGCAGCTGCAGCCGATCGATGCCTCAGTTCCGCGGGGGACGTGGATAGACGGGACCTCCTGCTGATGAACCGGAGCTAATTTGCAGTTAATTGGCACCCCTGGGCTCCCCCCATCCCCCCCCTTCTTCTCCCTCGGGCTGCGCTCAGGATCTTGCTGGGGTTCCGGGAGTGGCAGGGTCGGGGAGGTGGGACCCCCGGGATCCCACACACGCCTCGGGCACCTCTGGGGGAGCAGAACCATCACCGGGGGTCCCGGAACGGGAGAGAGACCTGCCCGCCCCTCCAACCCCGGCCCTGAAGCCATCGAAGGGGACAAGGGGAATTTGGGGTGCCCCTGGGGCCAGGGTCACACTGGGAGGAGTGTGGTGCCCCACACCCCCTTCCTGAGCTCAGGACCCCCTGCACCCCAGGATCCCAAGATATCCCCCTCCCAAAGAGCACCCCACAACCCTCGGGCCCCGGATCTCCCTACACCCCAAAACTGCCGGTCCCAGGAGCCCCAGGACCCCCCGCACCCCCCAATCCCCATCCCAGGATCTCCCATCATCCCGCACTGGGACCGGGGGTGGCGGTCCCTATGGGATGCAAATTTGGCGGGGATTCTGACCAATCAGAACGCAGCGCTCAGCGCTTGCCTCACCCCTCCCGGGGAACCCCTCTCTGATTGGGTGGGGCCGGGCTCCTCTGAGCCAATAGGAGCACAGAATTCGGGAGGGGGTGGAGCCTCCGTGGTGTATGAATGGGCGAGGGCAGCGCGGGCACGATCCGGGCGTGGGGAGAGGGCGGAGGGATGGGCAGGGACCGGGGCAGGGATGGGGCAGGGACCGGGGCAGGGACCGGGGCAGGGATGGGGCACAGATAGGGCTGGGATGGGGCGGGGACCGGGGCAGGGATGGGGCAGGGACCGGGACAGGGATGGGGCACAGATAGGGCAGGGATGGGGCGGGGACCGGGGCAGGGATGGGGCACAGATAGGGCAGGGATGGGGCAGGGACGGGGCAGGGACCGGGGCAGGGATGGGGCACAGATAGGGATGCGGATACGGATCAGGATCCGGATCCGGGCGGGGATGCGGGCAGGGTTGTGGGCAGGGCTCCTCCTGCTCCGCTGCCTCAGCCTGAGGAGCTGGAAAAGGACCTAGCTGGCAGCCTGGAAATGGCCACCCCACACTTGGCACCACTAAGACCACCCATCGGCACCTCTGGGTCCTCTCTGCCGCCGCTGGGAGCCATCGGGTGGCACCCAGCCCGGGCTGGGGGCCAGAGGCTCCCTCTGCTGGCAGCTGCCCCAGAACATGATGTTTTAATCCGGTTTTCTACAAAAAACGGGGCTGAGGGATAAAGAAGGAGCAGCTCTGGCAGCGGGGGCTCTGCTGGGACATGGCACAGGGGGCTTGGGGTGCACTGCCTCCCATGGGTGCAGCAGCCCCAGGTCTGCCTGAGGTGGCACATTTGGGAGCTGCCCGCTGCCCATGGATGCTGCAGGACAAGGGACCTGGGATCCAGCCACAGCGGGGACACCCAGGCGATGGCCCCTGTCCCCAAACCCCCTGTGCCATGTCACAGCTGACCTCCCCCCGGGTGCCATCAGGATCTGGTGCTCCTGTGTCTCCTCACAGCCGGTTTGTGGTGGAAGATGACGGTGCCAGTGCCCAACAGCACGGCAGTGTCGTGGGCACTGCCAGAGCCGGAGCTGGAGCGCTCACCCTGCCTGGTTGGCATCGTGCCCATCGTGTACTACAGCGTCCTGCTGGGGCTGGGGCTGCCAGGTGAGGGGGCTGAGGGAGCTGGGGGGCTGGAAAGAAAAGCCCTCGGGATGGAGGGGCTTTACCTGCTCCCCCCCAGCCTCAGACCTGGCCCCAGTGCCCGGCTGTGCTGCCCAGCCCAGGGCAGGTGCCGCGCCACGGGGACAGATGGTATTTGCATTGCTTGGGCTGGCACACGGAAGAGATTAATCAGCCCAGCAAATCCCCGCTGCACTGGGGTATTTATAGCTCCCCTCAGCTGCAGCCTGGGCAGCCCTGGGGTCCGGGTGCTGCAGGGGGGACTGTGAACCCCCAGCTCTCACCTCAACCAACGCTCCCTTCCCTGCAGTAAACATCCTGACCGCCGTGGCCCTGTCCCGCCTGGCCACCAGGACCAAGAAATCGTCCTACTGGTACCTGCTGGCCCTGACCACCTCCGACATCCTCACCCAGGTCTTCATCATCTTCGTGGGCTTCATCCTGCAGACGGCCATCCTGGCGCGGGCAGTGCCCAGCGCCTTCATCCACACCGTCACCGTGCTGGAGTTCACGGCCAACCACGCGTCCACCTGGGTCACCGTGCTGCTGACCGTGGACCGCTACGTGGCCCTGTGCCACCCTCTGCGCTACCGCGCCGTGTCCTACCCGCGCCGCACGCGCCGCATCATCGCCGCCGTCTTCGCCGCCGCGCTGGCCACCGGCGTCCCCTTCTACTGGTGGCTGGACATGTGGCGCGACGCCGACCCCCCCACGGCGCTGGACACGGCGCTCAAGTGGCTGCACTGCGTCACCATCTATTTCCTGCCCTGCAGCGTCTTCCTGGCCGCCAACTCCGCCATCATCCGCAAGCTGCGGCGGCGGAGGCGCGCGGGGGGCGGCAAGGCCGCGGCGCTGCTGCTGGCCGTCACCGCCGCCTTCGTCGTGCTCTGGGCTCCCCGCGCCGTCGTCACCATGTGCCACCTGTACGTGGCCTCGGTCAGGAGGGACTGGCGCGTGCACCTGGCCTTGGACGTCGCCAACATGGTGGCCATGCTCAACACCTCCCTCAACTTCTTCCTCTACTGCTTCGTCAGCCGGACCTTCCGCCGCGCGGTGGGCGAGGTGCTGCGGGGGCAGCCCCGGGCAGCCCCACGCCGTGGCAGCGCTCACCGCCCACCCTTGGCCCTGGAACCGCTGAAACTGCTGGGCAGCACCACGCTCTGAGCCAGGGCAGTGCCCGGCTGGCAGTGCCCACCCAGCCCCACGCATGGCACCGGGACGGGGGAGACCCCCACACCTTCCATGGAGCCAGGGTCACTGCTGCTGGGGGTGGCAGGAGGAGGGGGCTGTGCCCAGACACTCATTTGGGGATGTCGTGGTGCCTGCCTGGCAGCAGCAGCCCAGGGTGGGTAGCTCAGTCCTGCCCACGCTCAGCCCCTGGCACAACACTGGAACTCATCCAGGGAACTCAGCTCATCCAGGGAGCTCATCCAGGACATGCCCCAGCTCAGCGGCACCGAGGGTCCTGGGGAGCCCAGGGCTGCCCATGGTGAGGGCTGGAGGGCACAGATGAGCACCTGAGAACCCTGACAAGGACATGGTGCCCTCCCTGGGTGCCACTCCGTAAACTGCCATGTTGAGACCAAAGCTCTGCCTGGGTCCGGCTCCCTGCGGGCAGCTGGCACGGAGGCATCCTGCTGCAGCATCTCTGGCACGGGGTCCCTCTGCCCTGCCCGCCCCCATGCCCCTGCCCCATGCCCAGGAGTGCTGGGGAGCACCCACAGGGTCTGCTGACTGTCCCCTGTGATGGGGTCTGCACACACGGTAAGATCATGGCCCCCACCCATTAATCCCCCTGGCTGCAGCCCCCGGGCAATGCCCCCTGCATCGGGCGCACCCAGGGCTGCCCTCCCAGTGACACCAGCGCCAAACTGGTGTGACGCTGGAGGAGCGGCCGTGCCGTGCCGGCCTGTCCCCAGCAGCCGGCAGAGGGCAGGGATGGGACACTGCGGAGCTGGCACTGACGGGGCAGGGAGCTGGCACCCCCAGCTCCCCAAACCAGCCCCGCCGCCACCCTAATTCCCCGTAAGGTCCTTAACGTAATCCCCAAAACCGTCCAGCATTCCGCCCGCATTCCCGAGACGGGGCAGGACAGAGCCAGGGGGTGCCCGGGGGGGGTCGGGACTTCAGCTGGCTCCTGGCAGGGCACAGAGACACCCCCAAACCCCCCCAGCCCCCCTGCCCACCCCGAGCCCGGCTGTGCCCGCTGTGGGGTGGGATGGGGAGCAGCTTTGCCCCCAGAGTGTGGGGCTGACACCCCACGCACCCACCCTGCCCCCGGGTCATTCTCCGGCTCGGACAGACCCCTCCGGGGATGCCGCCTCATCCCAGGCCGGATCCCTACGGGGGGACAGGGTTAAACCCGAGCCGGTGGCGCGGGAGGTACCTGGGAGGTTCTCGCTCCATTAATTCTGGCACGTGAGGAGAGCAGGACCGGGAAGGGATTAGTTATTAACCCGAGCCGGGCAGGGGCTGAGGGGCCGCGGCCCGGGGGGCTCGGCTGCCTCGGGAACCCTCGGCGGGAGCTCCGGGATTGCCAGCGGCCCCCGCGATCGCCGGCGGCCCCCCTGTGCCAACCGGTGCGTATTTACTTGGCAAAGGAGGTGGAAATGCGCTGACGGCGTCCGCCGGAGCGAGGGGCTCCGCTGGGAACGGCTCCGAGCCCCGGCCGGAGCGGCGGGAGGCTCTGGGAGGGCGGCGGGGACCCCCGGCTGCCGGTCCTTGCCGAGGGGAGCCGGGGCTCAGCCAGCCGTGCCACCGTGCCCGCCGTGCCCGCCGTGCCACCGTGCCAGCCGCCCGTCCCTGCGGCTCCCGAGGAAAGGTAAGCCTGGAAAAAATGCGTGCTGATGTTTTCGGACAGAGCCTGGCCGGGCTCCAGGTGCCGGTGCTGAGCGACAGCGCAGCCCCCCGGTGTGGCCCCAGTGCTGGAAGGACCAGTTCTGCCCAGTTCCGCCCAGTTCCAGCACTGGGATGGCGGCTCCCAGCCCACCCAGAGCCCCGGCAGCCAAAATCGGGCTCTGCCCGTGCCCGGAGGTCAGGGCCGGGCATTCCGAGAGGAACCCGAGGGTGGCACAGGGTGGGCATCACCCCCAGTGACCCCACAGCCTGATGGGGTTTTTCTGTAGGACCTGCCGGGAGCGGGCAATGGGGCTGGAAACGCGGGCAGGGTCCCGTGGGAACGGGGAGCAGAAAACGCCCACAAGGGGTGGGACACGGGGGTCTCCGTGGGGAGGGGGCTGGAATCACCCGCCGTGGGGGGATTGGGGGTTCCCATGGGAAGGGGGCGAGGGAATCACCCGCCAGGGACGGGGACACAGCAGCGAGCGCTGGGGGCAGCCTCGGCGGGACGGGACGGGCGCCTGCCGGTGGCCCCTCCGGGGGTCACGGGGGTCTGTGCTGAGTCAGCAGCCGGGAGAGCCTCCGGCGGAAGGAAGCAGCCGGTGGAGAGGCCGGGCTGCGGGGTGGGGGCGGCAGGACAAGCGGCCTCCGCTCCCGGCACCGCTTGTCCAAGGCTGAGCCTTTCCCGGAGAGCGAGCGCTGCCCGATCCTAGGGCCAAAGCCCTGGGGAAACTGAGGCACGAGGGCCGCTGCAGAGCCCCCCGCCTGCCCTGCCCCGATCCCATCCCAAACACCACCCCGGAGCCGGAGGATCCTCAGGAGGAGGGCGGGAGGGTGGCGGTGCCGCGGCTCCGAGCCCGGACACGCCGTCCCGTCCCCGGGGGCTCCGGCGGGCGCCGGCCCTGCCGCCGGTTCCGGTGGGAGCCGGTCCTGCCGCTGGAGGCTCCGCTGCCCTTTCTCCCCGGATTGTTTTCATCCCGGCCCGGATCGGGGCAGGCCCCGCCGGAGGCACATTGAACTTTCCTCTGCATCCTTCACCCTCTTGCTTCACCCTCCCGAAATAGCAGCTCCTGCCTGGAAACCTCTCCCAGGGCTGGCGGGGCCCCGGGGTGCCCCAAATCTCCCAGGGCTTTTCCCCATCCCCAGGGATGAATGGGGTCATTGTGGGGTGCCCATCCCAACTCCAGGGTGGCGACAACCCCCGTCGGGACAGGGACCACCAAACCGTGCCAGTGCCCCGGGCTGGGGCTGCCCTGGTCCCTGACCCTCTGCAGAAAGGGCTTTTCTGGGCTTTTCTGGGGTTTTCTGGGTCCTGCTGCCCTGCCAAGGGCTCCGGCTTTATCCATCAGCTGACATTCCTCCGGGAGGCCCCTCCAGGCCGGAGAATCCTTACACGGACGGTGGGGCCGCCTGTGGAGCGCCACTCCCCGAGCCCACCGGGGCTGGGAGATCCCGGCTGGGTGACACAGACCCCGCTCTCCGTCCCTTGTCCCCCGAGGGTCCTTCCTGCTGTGCAGCGCTCAGCGGGGCCAGGCTGAGCCCCCAGACCCATCACACCGATGGCTGAGGCCCCCAAACCCATCACACCGATGGCTGAGCCCCCCAAACCCATCACACCGATGGCTGAGCCCCCCAAACCCATCACACCGATGGCTGAGCCCCCCAGACCCATCGCACCGATGGCTGAGCCCCCCCAGACCCATCGCACCGATGCCCAGGTGGGCTCCCCCCATTCCGCTCCCCAAACCCATCACACCCATGCCCAGGTGGGCTCCCCCCGTTCCGCGGGTTCTTTCCGCCTCCGTGCCCCGGTGCGGGCCCCCCGCCGGTGCGGGACCGCGGTGTCCCCGCCCGGTGCGGCGGGGCAGGTCCCGGCCGGCCCCAATCGCGCTCCCGGGGCTGAGCCGCACCTCGGGGAGGGGCCGGGCCGGGCCGGGCAGGCGCACGGTGCGGCGGCACCGGGGCTGGCGGGGCTCGGCACGGGGGTTGCGGAGCGCCGGGCACCGGGGGCTGCGGCCGGTGAGCGGGGCGGGCTGCGGGGCGAGCGCTGCGGGACCGGGGGGCACCGGCAACGCCGACGGGAAGGGACCGGGACCGGTACCGAGAGCCGCCCGCCCCCGCAGCTCCTCCGGCCGGGATTTGGGGGCGGCTCCGGCGGAGTTTCGGGGCCAGGACCTGGCGGGAGCGCCGGGAAGCACCGGGAAGCACCGGGACGGTGCGGGATGGGGGTGCGGGAGGACCGGGCTGGGGGGACCGGCGGAGGGGCAGGGGAAGCGGGACGGGAGCGCGGCGGCGGCACCGGGCCGGGGGAGCGGGATAACCAACGGGCGATGCGAGGGACCGGGGTTGCAGGAGGAGCAGAACTCGGGACGCGGGTGCAGCCGCCGGGGGCGCGGGGAAACCGAGCGGAGGGTGCGGGGGAACCGGGCTGGAGGGGGCGGGAAACCGGGCTGGGGACGCGCTGGGAACCGGAGGCGGCGGAGCTCCTGGAACCCGCGGGCACGGGGACTCAGTCCCAGCGCGGTGCTGGGGTCCCTGTCCCCATCCCGGGCCGGTTTGGGGTGCCCGGTTCGGGGTGACCCTCGGGGCACCGGGGGTCCCGGCCCCGGCAGGTCCTTGCTGGGGTCTCCTCCCGGGTTCCTCCCCCAGCAGTGAGGCTGCGGCTTCCTCGCTGCCTCCTCCTGCCCGTGCCCACCATGAGGTGGCAGGAATGGGGTGGCAACGGCGGGGACAGGGAGTGGGACACCTTGTTGTGCCGTGCCGTGCCGTGCCGTGCCGTGCCAGGCTGCGGCTGCCTACGTGCCAGCAGGCTGGACATGCGACCTGCACTGGGCCGGTGCCCAAAGCCAGAGGGAAGTGGGACGGAAGAAGTGGAAAGAGGAACGTGGTGCATGCAGGGACAAGGCAAGGGGACAGCTCTGTCCCCCAGTATCCCTTCTGCCATCTGGGCTGGGACCACGTTTGCTGTTCCTGGGAAGCTGTCAGGCACAGTGCTGCTCCTGACACTGGAGGAAGGGATCAGGAGAATTCCCATGCTGGGAGGGATCATATGGGGCACAGAGGGGCTCAGCCACCAACCTCCAGGCAAGGAGCCAATGTGGCTGCCTGTCCCATCTGGAGCTCCGTGGCTGTGTTGGCTGAGCCGAGCTGTGCCAGCAGGGCAGAGCTCCCCAGAACACCACTGCTCACCACGGGACATCCAATGGGGACCACAGGCAGGGATGCTCTGAACTGGGAGCTGATCCCCATCCCCATCCCCTATGCCCTGACCCCGCTGTGTCCCACAGGGTCCCTGGATGCCACGGAGCAGGATGGGCACCACGGCCGTGCTGCTGGCCCTGCTCCCCACGGCCACCGCTCAGCCCACGCCGCCCCCGGGCTGCGGCCACGACCTCTCCTCCCTCTACTACAACCTCTGTGACCTCTCGGCGGGCTGGGGCGTCGGGGTGGAAGCAGTGGCCAGCCTGGGCGTGGTGACCACCTTCGTGCTCACCATCGTGCTGGTGGCCAGCCTGCCCTTCGTGCAGGACCACCAGAAGAAGAGCCTGGTGGCCACGCAGGTCTTCTTCCTTCTGGGCACCTTCGGCCTCTTCTGCCTGACCTTCGACTTCATCGTGGGGCCGGATTTCTCCACCTGCACCTCCCGCCGCTTCCTCTTCGGCGTCCTCTTCGCCATCTGCTTCTCCTGCCTGCTGGCCCACGCCGTGGCCCTCAACTTCCTGGCGCGGCGCAACCGAGCCCCGCGGGGCTGGGTGACGCTGGCGGCCGCCCTGTCCCTGGCCTCGGTCGAAGTCATCATCAACGCCGAGTGGCTCCTCATCACGGTGGCGCGGCACGAGGGCGGCCCCGCGGATCCCTGCCAGCTGGCGGGCGCCGACTTCGTCATGGCGCTCATCTACGTCATGGCCCTGCTGGTGGCCGCCTTCGGCGCCGCCTGGCCCACGCTCTGCGGCCGCTACGGCCGCTGGCGCAAGCACGGCGCCTTCATCCTGGCCACCACCGGCCTGTCTGCGGCCATCTGGCTGGCGTGGACCGCCATGTACCTGTACGGGAACCGGCGTGCCGGCCGCGCGCCCGGCTGGGACGACCCCACGCTGGCCATCGCGCTGGTGTGCAACGCCGCCGCCTTCCTGCTGCTCTACGCCATCCCCGAGGTGACGCACGTGACGCGGCGCAGCCCCGAGCAGGCCTTCGAGGATGACGGCTACCCCACGCGGGGGGTGGGCTACGAGACCATCCTCAAGGAGCAGAAGTCGCAGAGCATGTTCGTGGAGAACAAGGCCTTCTCCATGGATGAGCCGTCCTTCGGTAGGTGCCAGGGCTCGCCAGGGACATTCTCACCCCGTGGCAGGGCGGGCACCATCCTCTTGGGACCCTGGGATGTCCCCACCGGGGATGGCAGTGGAGGGTGGGTGACGAGACGTCTGGCAGTGACCTGCCCGGCGCTGGCGCCTGCTGCTGTTGTGGCTCCCCAGAACTGGCCGGGCTGGGTGTACCAGTTTGGGCTGAGCCCAGCAGCCACAGGGAGCTCCTTCCTTCCCTCCCTCCCTCCCCAGCGTGGGGTGCCCGCGGCTCCTGCCCCTCTGCCCCGGGCCCACGAGACCCTGCAATAACACGGGGTGGTGACAGTCCCAGTGGGGGCCGTGGGCGGGTGTGCCAGGTGTCTGCTCCCCACGGGGGAGGGAGGGTCCCCTGAGCAGCACCTGCACCCGAGAGACCCTACAATAACAAGCCATGGGCAGGCAGCAGCGATGCCACCCCTGGGGACAGGAGTGTCCCGCGGGAAAGGCAGGCAGCTGCTGAGTCAGCTCGTTAAACCTGCTAACGAGGTTCAGGGAGCCCCAGTGGGGTGGCACTGGCTCCATGGTGACTGTCCCCGTGTCTCAGCAGCCAAGAAGCCGGTGTCCCCATACAGTGGCTACAACGGGCAGCTGCTGACCAGCGTCTACCAGCCCACCGAGATGGCTCTGATGCACAAGGGGATGGTGAGTGTGACACCAGGGGTGGCCACATCCTGCCAGGAATGACAGGAATGGGGGACAGGGTGTGGGTGGGGTGTTCCTGTCACCCCTGTGTCCCAATGGCTGCTCTAACGGGGTGGGGACCTTCCAAGCCTTCCCGTGGGGTTGGGGTGTTCCCGGTGCTGTGAACTTCCACCCCCGTGTGTGTCCCTCAGAGTGAAGGTCCCTACGATGTGATCCTGCCCCGTGCCTCCACCAGCCCCATGCCCGGCAGTGCCAGCTCCACGCTCCGCGCCGAGGACGCGTTCGCGGCGCAGGCGCGGCACTCCAGCATCCCGAGGGACGCCCGCGGCTGCCAGGTGGGTGAACGGTGGCTGCAGCAGGGGCAGAGTCCGGCCCTGCCATGGTGACAGGCTGCCTGGCACCCAGAGCCCCCCCCGGTGGGTCAGGGTACACAGCCGTGGTCCTGGTGCCACCCTGTCCTGGTGCCACCCCGCTGTGCCCACAGGTGCAGTCCCCGTACAGCAGGAACCGCTGGTGAAGCCCCCGTGACGCAGTTCCCACAGCGCTGGCACAGCCGAGGGCTTGCCCAGCCCCATCCCACCCTGACTGACGTGTGAATGCCACCCCGTGAGAGGTGAATGCCACCCCGTGAGGTGTGAATGCCACCCCGGCTGGCAGCCAGAGCCGATTCCTGCCCGTGGGACGCCTGGACACGGCCCCAGAGCCAGCGCTCCCACCTGCCCGTCCATCCCACCTGGCCATGGACCCCCCATCCCTGCCTCAAGGACTGGCTCCCGTGAGGACACCCCCGGTTGTCACCTTCGTGATGCACAGACCCCCTGCCACCCCCAGCCCATGGACCCTCCAAAGCTGGGGAGCCCGTGGGACCCCACCCAGGGCACCCCCAGCACCGAGCCCCTGGCCCTGCACTGACTCCGAGCTGAGCTGGCCCCATCCCACCTCAGGGCACAAGGGGACACCAAGCTGTGCCCACTCTGTGCCTGTTTCCCCGTTGCTGGGGAAGGGGGATCAGTGCCTTGCTGGGGCTGGGGACCATCCTCCCCCAGCTCTGGCCGCCTTCTCGGTGCCTTTCCCCCCCTGCAGGGAGCGGGGAGGGAGCTGGGCCCCTCGCCCTCCTTGTGGCTTTCTCTGCCAAGTTTCCTTTTCATGTTTTTCAGGTCGCCCCAATAAAGGTGGTTTTTCCTATGATGCTGTCACAGGATGCTGGCTGGGGGTCCCGGGTGTTCCCCATCCCAGGGGCTGCTCCCACGGGCTCAGCCCCCATTCAGGGGAGGGACAGGGAGCACGGGGGGGCTCCGGGCAGGGTCCTCAGCACCCCAATCGCCCAGGCGGGGCCGGGATGCCGTGGGCAGATGGGCTGCCGGGCAGGAGGTGGCACGGCACGGAGGACGTGCCAAGGTCGCGGTGGTTTCCCGCTCGGATCGCCTTCCCCTCCAGAGCCATTCCTGCTCCTCCGGGCAGGAAGCCTGCGGGCAGCAGTGCCATGAATTATTCAGGGCTGGAACGGCTCGGTGGGGGCAGCGGGTGCCCGGCTCTCCTTGAGCCGGAGCCGGGATGGCGGCGCCGGGGCCGCCGGTGGGCACGGGTGCCCTGCACGGTGTCCGCACAAGGGACACGCAGCGGGAGGGTGGCACTCGCCTTTAGCTGGCGCCAACCCCCGCTCCCGGCTGCGGGGACACGGTGTTGGCACGGGATGTGGCCGTGCCCCCCGCGCTGCCCTGCGTCAGCCGTGTTTACCTGGCACCTGTGTTTACCTGGTGCCGAGCGGCAGCGGGGACATTGCCCAGCAGCACCAGGCACTCGCTGTCACCAGGGCCACTGTCACCACAGCGCACACGCTGCGCTCCTGCCGCCCGCGGGCACCGCATGGCACAGCGCAGAGCCACCCCCAAGGGCACCTCCACCTTCCCGGGGACAGCAAAGCCACCCGGCAAACAAGGGGCAGAGACTGTGCTCAGGGGTGGCAGGGGACAGCGGAGCAGCCCTGCTGCCGTGCCCAGCCGTGCCCAGCCCCTCCGGAAGCGCGGATCCCACCAGCGCCGGCCGCAGCGCGGGGCGGCCCCGCTCCAACAGGGAGCGCTTTGTGCCGCCGGGGCCGCGGAACAGCGCAGCCTTTGTCCGGCCAGGTGAGGCTGCGCCGCGCCGGGAGCGGCCCCGGAGCCTGCCCGGAGCCGGGGGCTGCCCGCGGGCGGTGGCAGGTGGCACCGGGGACGTGGCAGCACACCTGGCACCGGGGTCGCCGCGACCACACGGGCAGGGATGCCAAGGGCAGGGCTGTGTGTGGCTGCAGCCCTGGGGCTCGGGCAGGGTCACCAATAGTGACAATAAAGGCAAATGACAGCGTGTATGGCAGTCCTGTGGCATGCTCCATGTCCCCAGCACTGAGCCAGGAACTGGGGTCTCCTCACGGCTGAGGAATGAGGCTCCTGCCCCACCAGAGCGCTGCCAGGGCCAGCTCATGGTGACAGTGACATGCCTGGCACTGCCATGTGCCAGCAGAGCAGTGTCCCTCAGGAACCCCAGGAACCCTTCAGGAACCCCTCAGGAACCCCCCAGGAACCCCCCAAGAACCCTTCAGGAACCCCAGGAACCCCCGAGGAACAGGGAGCACAGACACGCTCACACCACCGGCTCCTTTTACTCCAAGCAAGTCCATGGCCCAGCAGGGACCCAGAGCAGTGCAGTGTGGGGCTGTGGGGCTCAGCAGTGACACAGGACACCAGCACAACGTCCCCCTGGAGTGCCAGGGGCTCAGCCCGGCCCGGCCCGGGCGCGCTCCCGCTCCCGCTCCAGCTGTTTGCGCCTCTGGATGTCGCGGTAGGTGCGGATGACGCGGGCCCGCTCCTCCTCCAGGATGCGCCGGCGAGCCATCGACACCACCGGGGACACCGGGGACGCCTGGCTGTGACCCAGGCGAGGTGTCAGGAGCAGCTGCTTCCGTCCAGCCTGCAGGCACAGGTGGGACAGCTCAGGGAGAAGGGTGAGACACCAGGACTGAGCTCCAAGGAGGCATCACCGGCTCACTGAGGCCACCACTGCCCTCCCAGGTACCCAGAGGGTGGGTGGCACTGTCCTCAGAGCTCACCTGCTCGGCAGGACCCCGGCCCCTGGGCCGGGAGGTGATGGTGGGGGGCTGTGTCACCACCTCTCCGAAGGGCACCGTGTCTGCAAGGGAATGGGGGTCAGTGGGAGACCCTCAGGTGCCCAGCCCAGCTCCCCCTGGTGCTGCCCCCGGGGCTGGGGTCACCTCAGCCCCGCCACTCATTCTCACCTTGCATCAGGCTCTTCTCCAGCATGGCCTCCTTCTTCTCCTCCCTCTTCTTCCGAGCTTTTTCCAGTTTCCTTTTCTGAAACCTGAAGAGCCACATTACAGCTGGGGCTCAGGGGTGGAGAGGGAGCAAGCAGTGAGTTCCCACCCCACGGGAGCCCCCAAATCCCACAGCTTTTCCCCCAGGAGGGTGAAGCAGGCTCGTGGTTCTGTTCCCAGAGATCCATCCCCATGGAAAGGGCACCCACTGCCCTCCACCTGCACCCCCAGACCTGGGCAAGGGGACATGCCACAGGCATGAACTGGCCCCATCCAGCCCCCAAGGCCTTGCTCTCACTCTTTTTTCCTTTTGGACTTCTCTGGAGCCGTGGCCTCCTTCTCAGGCTCCCTCTGGATCTGGTTCTCGGCGAGGAAGAGCATGTGCTGCACCTCCTGCTGCATGCGGCAGACGTAGGAGCGCTCCGACTCCCCCCTGCCCCTCCTGAACCTGGGCACGGGGACGTCCCCCGGGGCCCTGGGGTCCTGGCACTGCTGCTGCTGCTGCTTCTTCTCTAGGAGAGAGGGGTGACGTTTCTGCAGCGGTGACACCACGGGGTCCCTCCGGCCGGCACAGCGCGGGTGGGACGTCACCAGAGGGAGGGGGATGTCCCATGGCAGGATCCAGCCGTGCTGTGAGCTCCCGGGCCAGCCCCTGGGCCACCTGCCGGGGCCACCTGCGTGTCCCACCTGGCACCTGCCTCCTCCCGGGCTCCGGGCGCTTCAGGGCCTCGCGGCTGCGCATGAGCTCCCGCAGGCGGAACGGGATCTCCTGCTCGTCGGGGTGCTTGGGCTTCATGTTGTCCTTCTTCTCCTTCCTGGGGAAACGAGCACAGGGAGAGCTCCAGGGAAGCACCGGGACCTGGAGGCTGGGACACCGGGACCCAGCACCGGGACACCGGGACCCAGGCACCGAGACACCAGGATCCCGGGATCCATGTATGGAAGGATGCTGGGATTTGAGCACGGTGGGAAACTGAGACTCAGGCATGGCTGGACACCGGGACTCGGGCACGGGCAGACACCGGGACCCGGGCACGGCAGAGATCAGGGCGCAGACACCGAGAACGGGACCCCCGCCATGGCCCACCCGAGATCCCGCGTGGGTGCAGCTCCCAAACCGGGAGCGATCCCGACTGGATCCCGCGGGCACTGACCTGCTGCGCAGCGGCACGGCCGGTCCATGCTCCGATCTCGGTCCCGTTTTCTGTCCCGGTCCCGCTTTCCGTCCCTGTCCTGGTCCCGGTCCCGCTTTCTGTCCCTTTCCTGCTCCAGGTCCCGGTCTCCGGCCCTGTTTCGGTCCCGGTCCCGGTCTCTGTCCCTGTTTGGGTCCCGATCCCAGCTTTTGTCGCGGTCCCCGGCCCGGTTTCTGTTTCTGTCCCGGTCCCGGTGCCCGGGCCATGGTTCCACCGCTCCTCACGTGCCCGTTCCGCCGCCACTTCCGGCTTTATGGCCCCGCCCCTGCTGCTTATTGGTCGCGCCTTCCCCGCCCCTCCCGTCCTGCTGAGCTCACCGGGCTGCCATTGGCTGCAAGAGCTGTCACTCGGGGCGGGGGCGGGGCCAGGGGCTGAGGCCGGATGCTACTGCGGGGGCTGGCGGGGGCGCGCCGGGGGGTGAGCGGGGACGGGAGGGGACAACGGGGGGAAAACGGGGGGAAAACGGGGAGACACGGGGGGCTGGGCATGGGGAGACAGGGGGGAGGCCTCGGGAGGGACCAGGAGGTGCTGGGCGTGAGGTATGAGCGAGGACGGGGTTGGTACTGGGGTGTCATGGGGGGTGCTGGGGATGGGGGAGACAAGGGGGGGGATGTGGGGAGATGATGGGACAAGGGGAGAAATGGGGATTGAGGGGAGTGGGGGGAACAAGGAGGGGATGGGCATGGGGCTGAGGGGAGTGCAGGGAATGGGATGGGGGTCAAGAATTTGGGGTGTTGGGAGTGGGATGTGTCAGTGGTGATAGTGGGGGTACACTGGGAGCACGGAATGGGGTGGGGGTCAGGAATTCGGGGTGTTGGGAGGGGAATATGGAGGTGCTGAGGTTGGCAGTGGGGGTACACTGGGAGCAGGAATTGGGGGTGTTGGGAGGGGGATATGTCAGTGCTGACAATGGGGGTGCAGTGGGAGCAGAGCGTTCCTGTGGCTGAGCCGGGGTGCACCAGCCCTGCCGTGCCCCCCCAGACTGGCCCCATCACGGGGGTCTCTGTTCCCTGCAGCCCCCAAAGAGCCCCAGGGGCACCCCGGGCCCCCACCCCGCCACCTCCTGCAGCCCCCGGGAGCGTTCGGACAGCACAGCAGAGCCTGGGGGCACCTCGGACACCCCGGGAAGGGACAGCAGGACAGCCACCCCTGATGGCGACAGTGGGGACCCTCGTGCAGCCCCCCCGGTGCCCCCCCCGCCCACCCACTGCTGCGGCACCGGCTGCCCCAACTGTGTCTGGGTGGGCTACGTGGAGCAGCTGCTGGAGCTGCACCGGGACGGCGGAGCCCAGGCCCTGGCGGCCGTGGAGCAGCACGTGGAGGACGAGAACATCAAAATGATCCTCAGGATGGAGATCAGGCTGCGTGCCAGGAAGGACTGAGCTTCCCCCAGGCTCCCCAGACTGGGGGGGACGCCCCTGGGGGGACAGGATCCATGCCTGGGTGGTTTGGGCTGGTTGCTGTGTGCTGAGCGTGCCATCCCAGGGGTGTCACGCGAGGTTGGGTCACCTCCTGCCTCCCAGGGAGCTGTCCTTGGGGACAGGTGGTGACTCAGGGCTGTCCTGAGCCCCGGATTTCCCAGGAGCTGGATGCTGTGCCCTCCCCAGCATGGCAAATCCCTGCCAAGGGCAGGCTGGGCAGCCCTCCTCCTCCTCCTGTGATCCCAGCTGGAATTTAAGCACCTTGGGGGGATTTTCAGCGCCTTGGCCATGCCCTGGTGATGGGGAGGGCCGGGGGGGCTGGGCCAGACCCTCCCCAGTGACACCACAAAGCCTCTTAGGGGCCTCTCCCTGGGGGCAGCGTGTGGCACCGGGCACGTGGGGAGCTGCAGCCTCCTGTCAAGGACACTGTCCCTGTCCCTGGTGCCACATCCTGCCGGGCTGGCCACCAAGGTGCCTTTGCTGCCTCCATCTTCAATCCCCAGAAACTTGTCCCAAGCCGCCCCCTCCATCCTGGGGGACTCACTGCCATTGAGACCCACCCAGACCCCCCCATGTCATCCCAGGACAAGGTCCCCAAGAAGCCACCCAGCCCTGAGTGTCACTCACTAATGAGCCCCAGTTAACAGCCAGGTTCTGCTCTCTGCCAGGGAAGTAGGTGCTTCTCCATGGAAAACACTCCTGGATTTCTTTAATCCTGTTTGTTGGAGCCCAACTAATTGCAGTTAGTGGCAGGGGCTGAAGTTCAATTAAAGTGTGCCGAGATTAGTCTGTTTTTAATTGCTTTAGTGCTGGATTAGGGAAGCTTTGGAGCAACACCAGCATGGGCAGGGGCTGCTGGACCCTCTCTGGGAGCAGGACCCCCACCCAGGCTGGGCTGGAGCCTGGAATGGGGGTCCCATCGCTCCCTGTGGGATCAGGGGACACTGGGGGGTCTCTGGGAATGGGATCCCCCCACGTGGGATCCACTGCCCACGGGCACGGGCAGGGCTAATCCTGACCCCTCCTCCCCCCAGAGCAGGGGAAGGACACCCCAGGATTACCCCTGGGGAAAGCAGGGAGGTAAATAATCCTATTACCCCCGGGCTGGATAAATCTCCCTCCCCGAAAAGCCCCCCAGAGCATCTCCAGGCCGGAGGGAGCCGGGCTGGGCGGAGGGAGCGGCTCTGGAGCCGGGATCGCGGCACTCTGTGAGTCAGGGGAGGGGACGTGGGGGTGTTTGGTCTCCAGGAACACCTCCCGGGCTTGGATCCTTGTTCCCAGAGCCGTGCCCAGCTCTGCAGCAGGGCCGAATCCCTCACAGCGATCCCAGACGGGGCTTGTGCCCCCAAATTCCCACTCCTGGTGCCATAGGCCATTCCCTGTTCCCCCTTCCCAGCCTGGGGTACCCCACACCCCCACACCATCCTGGGCAAGCCATGGAGGGTCCTGGCAGTGCCCCGAGGGGTCCCCAGGTGTCACTGGGGTGGGGACAGGGCAGGGAGGAGCAGCAGCAGCCCTGGTGGCCTCGGGGTGCCCTTCCCTGCCTTTGGGGTTCACGCTGAGCTGGGCTCAGCCAGCCTTGTGGGGAGGGGGCTCTGCAGACCCCAGCAGGGGCTGGGTGGGAGGAGAAGCTGGTGGCCCCATTTCCCTCCAGCGGGTGCGAGGAGCCGTCCCGTGCCAGCGCTGAGTTCTGGGGAACGCTGTGAGCTGTGGGGAGCACCCTGAGCCCCAGGGAGCACCCTGAGCTGTGGAGAGCATTGTGAGCTCCAGGGAACGCCGTGAGTTCCAGGGAACACCGTGAGCCCCAGGGTGCACTGTGGGTTCCAGGGAACACCGTGAGCCCCCAGGAACGCTGTGAGCTCCAGGGAGCACCATCAGCCCTGGGGAACACCGTGAGTTCTGGGGAACGCCGTGAGTTCCAGGGAACCCCGAGGAGCACCGTGAGTTCCAGGAAGCACCGTCAGCCCCAGGGAGCACCGTGAGGAATACTGTGAGTCCCAGGAACACCCGTGAGTTCCCAGGAACCCTGTGAGCTCCAGGGAGCACCGTTAGCCCCGGGGAACTCTGTGAGTTCTGGGGAACACCGTGTGTTCCAGGGAACACCGTGAGCCCAGGGGAACTCTGTAAGCCCCAGGGAACGCCGTGAGCTCCAGGGAACACCGTGGGTTCCAGGGAACGCTGTGAGCTCCAGGGGAACTCTGTGAGCTCCAGGGAACACCGTGAGCTCAGGGGAACTCTGTAAACCCCAGGGAACGCCGTGAGCTCCAGGGAACGCCGTGAGCTCCAGGGAACACCGTGAGCCCCGGGGCTACCAGCCATGAGCCTGGAGCCCCCCAAGCTGGAGGTCAAATCGGCCACGAGGGTGAGCGGGGGTCCTGCCACCCCCCGCAAGGGACCCCCCAAGTTCAAGCAGAGGCAGACGAGGCAGTTCAAGAGCAAACCCCCCAAAAAGGGGGTGCAGGGGTGAGTGGGGAACAGCTCTGGGATGGGGAGGGCCGTGCCTGGAGTCAGGCAGACAATTCCTCTTTCCTTGCAGGTTTGGTGACGACATCCCCGGCATGGAGGGGTTGGGAACAGGTATGGGAATGCTACCCCTTTGGGAGTGGGGGGGACAGGGCCTGGGGGTCACAGTGCCACAACTCTGTCCTCTCTCTCCTCAGACATCACTGTCATCTGTCCCTGGGAAGCCTTCAGCCACCTGGAGCTGCACGAGCTGGCTCAGTACGGAATCATTTAGGATTTGGGCAGGCTCACCAGCCCTGTAGTGCTGTGTAGGTCAAGGCCCCCCTGCCCATGCTGGAGAGGGGGGGCTCAGCTTGGAAAAATGCTCATTAAACCCTAACGAGTACAGGAGTCAGTGTTGTGGGCTGGGGAGGAGGGACAGCAGCTCCCCAGGGCCTGGGGTGGGGTGGGCAGGACACAGATGGGGTCAGGATTCTGACAAGGGGCTGGATCAGCACCCCAGACATCCCCAAAGCTGCACACCCTCAGCAGCAGCACCAATGGCAGCACAGACAGGACACAGACAGGTTCAGGATTCTGACAAGGTTTATTTAGGCCCAAACCAGGCAACCCTCACTGCCACACCCTCCCGAACATGATATCCCCAAGCACCCTCACGTCCATGAGCGCTCCCATGGCTTCCAGCAGCAGCAGGGCCCCAGGGCCTGGGGTGGGATGGGCAGGACACAGACATGTACAGCATTTTTTTACGAGGTTTATTTAGGCCCAAACCAGACAATCCTCACTGCCACACCCTCCTGGCCGTGACATCCCTGAGCACCCTCAGGGCCATCAGTGCTCCCACAGCCTCCAGCAGCAGCAGGGTGATGACCCCAGCTCCCCAGGGCCTGGGGTGGGATGGGCAGGACACAGACAGGTTCAGGATTTTTGACAAGGTTTATTTAGGCCCAAACCACCCCCTTGTATATCCCAATCCCCTCACTGCCACACCCTCCCGGCTGTGACATCCCTGAGCACCCTCAGGGCCATGAGTGCTCCCACAGCCTCCAGCAGCAGCAGGGTGACGGCCCCAGCAGCGATGGCCCCGGCCTGGCCCCTCAGCCCCGCGGCCATGGCGGCCCCACAGCCCTCGGTGTGCAGCAGGGCCGCAGCCGCCACGGGGCCCAGCGCCAGCGCCCCGAACCCGCACTGGGCGTTGGGCACGGAGCCGCCCTGCAGAGGCTCCCGGCAGCAGGAGGCTGGCACACCACAGGCCTGAACACCCGGGGAGCTGCAGTTGAAGTACCTGTGGGGTGGACATGGAGACTGGGGTTATGCGTGGTCAGGGTGTGGATGGGGTGTCCCACACACACCCAGGCACAGAACTGGACACCAAGTGTGGGTTCCAGCTCTGCCCTCTCTTTTCTGGGCCGTTCTGGGGATCCCACCACCCCAAACATGAGTCCACAGTACAGACTCCACAAGGAACAGGGGAGTTTTCAGCCCTGTAGTAGGTAGGCATGGGGTCCCACACCCAACAGGGTTTTCAGCCCCAGGGTGGGGATGGGGTCCCACAAAGGAGGTTCTCAGCCCCGTGGGGGACATGGAGTCCCACACCAAATGGGGTTCTCAGGCCCAGGATGGGGATAGGGTCCCACAGAGGAGGTTTTCAGCCCCGTGGGGGACATGGAGTCCCACACCAAATGGGGTTCTCAGCCCCAGGGTGGGGATGGGGTCCCACAAAGGAGGTTCTCAGCCCCGTGGTGAGGACAGGGTCTCACAATGGAGGTTTTCACTCCCGTGGAGGGCATGGGGTCCCCCCCAGCCCCGACTCACAGGTTGCTCTCCCAGTCGTGGTAGGACTCGAGGCCGCAGCACTGCAGGCTCCGCTGCACCTCATCCACCAGGAACTGCAGGTCGGGATCCTCCTGGTAGCGCAGGAGGCAGAGCAGCAGCAGGTCCCGCAGCGCGTCCCGCAGCCGCCGCCGCAGCAGCAGCAGCAGGAGCCCCCCCAGCAGCTCCAGCCCCCCAAAAACCAGCAGGGCGCCCAGGAAGAAGCGCAGCAGGCAGGGGCTGGCTCGCAGGGCGCCCAGGCAGCCGGCCAGGGACACGGCGCTGGCCCCCAGCCCCGCCAGCACAAACAGCAGCATGGGGTCCGAGCCCAGGGGCGCCCCACGATCCCCCCCGAGCAGCGAGGTCTTGGTCAGCAGCCCCCAGACCCCCACGGCAAGGGTCAGCAGCCCCAGCAGGAGGAAGAGGAGGTTCCAGAGGAAGGCCAGGTAGCGCACGCAGCAGCTGAAGGGGCTCGGTTTGGGGGGGTCGGGGTACCACACCCCGGGGTCCTGCTCAGCCGTATCATCATTATCGTCATCAAAGGAGTAGGGCAGCTCCACCAGCCTGGATGCCTGCACGGACAGAGGAGCCACTCACAGCCCCCCAGAAATGTGAGCACGTCCCACAGCCGGACACTGTCATGGGCTCCTGGAGCCACCCCACACTGCCCTGCTTAGCCCCAAACCCACCCCAGCTCATCACAGGGGAGCACCCCAAAGACTCTGACCCAAGGGACCCCCAGATCCACCCCTATGGAGATGCAGCACGCTGCTACCCAGGGCTGGGGGCACGTGGGGTGCTCGGGTAAGGGGTGCCGGGGTTACCTGGGGCAGCAGCCGGGTGGCCTCCTCGTGGGGCTGGAACAAACACACTCTGCTCAGCGCCATCGCCGCTACCTCGTGCCCGGACCCGTCACACTCCCATCATGTGAGGGGCTGCGGGCGGGCTTAAATGGGGCTGTGCCTGCCGCCCCACAGCTGGGCACGATCCCCCCACCCTCCCACGCCCACAGCTGGCCCCGATCGCCCCCTGCTCCACAGCTGGGTCCCATCCCTCTCTCCAACACCGGGGACCCCTCCGAGGCCACTGGGGGCGCTGCTTGCGTGCGGAACTAAAGAGCGAGCGCTGCGGCGGGAGTGGACACTTATAGCTGTAGCACCGAGGCAGCATGGGGGACCATTATGGCGG
>JAWWMS010000060.1:1074190-1099636 GCA_035048045.1 Chlorospingus semifuscus | reverse complement strand
CGGCTCGGGGCGGGGGCTCGGGGCTGCTCGCCCCGGTGAACGGCTCCCGGCGCCTCCCGGCGGGCTGTGCCCCGGAGGGAAGTCGGGAGAGTGGGAAGGGCTCCTGCGGGGTGACGGCGGGACACGGGCAGCTCGCCGTGCCCCCTCCCGTGCCTGCCCCGTGTCTGTGTCCCCTCCCCGCCCACGCCGTGCCCGTGTCCCCGTGTCCCCGTGTCTTGTCCCCGTGTCCCCGTGTCACACAGCCGCGGTTGAGCGTCCCCGTTAGACCCGCTCGAGTCCCAGCGCTGCCCCTGAGCGCTCCGGGGACACCGAGGTTCACATTTGTCCCTGTCCCCGAGGGTTCCTCTCCCCGTTCCCCCCGCCAGGAGCTCCGGTTTCCCGGGAGCCGCCGGAGTCTCTCCCCCCTCCCCGTTCCCGGGGCTCGGCCACAGCAGTGCCCGGTAACACCAGCTGGGCCGGTGCCTGTGTGAGTAACTCCCCTTGGAAGGTCTGGTGCGGCCTCCTGAAGGTCTCATTCCCCCCCTGAGGTCAGAGCTGTGGCCAGAGGTGTTTTCCTTGCAGCCGGCTGGTGCCAAGAGGGTTGGAATGATTCCCCCGAGCTCACAGACATCACCCAGAGCTGCTCCCCTGGCTGATTCCAGACCTGTGGGAGAGGGAAGAGGAGGCAGGAGTGGGGAACATCAGTTTGGGGGCTCAGGGTGGGTCTGTCCCCCCTCCCTGACCCCGTGCTCCCTCATTCCCAGATTATCCGTGTGCAGTCGCCGGAGGGAGTGAAGAGAATCACGGCCACCAAGAGAGAAACGGTGGGGACGTTCCTCAAAAAGGTACCCAGGGTGCCCAGTGCCTTCCCACGGGATGGGGCAGGGCCCCCCTGGCTCTGTCCTGTGGGAGATCCCTGTTTAACCCCCCTGGCAGCAGCGAGGAGCAGCATTCCATGTGGGAAACCACACCTGGATTGGTGCAGCTTGTGTTGTTCCAGAGGGAAAATAGAAATTTAAAGAAAAAACTCTCTCATCTTCTCTGTTGGGGCTTCCTGGGGTGGGAACTTTCCTGGGAAGGAGTTCTCCCAAAGAAGTGGCAGCTGGGAAGCTGAAGGGGAGCTGTGGGATGGCCAATCCTGCTGCTCCAGGCAGGTTCCAGGCTGCTGGATTTGGGTTTGGAATGTTGTTTGGGTGTGCTGTGTGTGCTCCTGGTTCTCCAGGATGGGTTTGGAGAGGGCAGGGCAGGAGTGAGATCCCAGGAGCTCCTGGGGAAGGGAGCACACTCTGGAGGTGGGGCTGGCTCTGCTGTGATGCAGCTGCTTTTGTTCTTCAGGAAGTTCTCCCTTTGCTCCCCTCCTCTGGAGCCTCAGCCTGGGGGTTCTTTGCTCCATGAGTGTGTTCCTGAAGGGAAGGGAATGGCAGCAGTGGGAACCTTCCCTTTGTGAGTCACAGCTTGGGCTGAGCTGTGCCCCAGCCAGGACAGCGTTCCCTGACAGCGTTCCCACCTGGCCAGGACAATCCTGCTGGTTTTCAGGGCTGCCTCAGGGACACTCCCTGCAGCCCCAGCCAAGCAAGAGGAGCTTCCAGCAGCTCTGGAGCCTGTGCAGAAGGAGCTGCTGCTCTCCAGGGCTCGGGTTACTCGGGCTGGAAAACGCTTCCTGCCAAGACAAAAGCACCTGGGATTGCCTGTTCATCTGGGGCAGGCTCTGTGCTCTGGCTGAGCTGCAACAGGGATGTGTTTGGGTTTATTTCCTGCTGCAAGGTTTGCTTGGAACAGGAAAGTGGCAAATTTTCCCACCTGAGGTCTGTGTTTTATCTAAATCCAGGTCTCTCCTACCTGTGCTGTGGATTTTAATGCTGGAATGTTCACCCAGGGGCTGGGTTTGGTGTTTAGCGGGGCAGCTGTAATTAGAGAGGTGTCAGAGTGCTGCTTCCATTCCAGGAATGAGCCTGGATCTGCTCCAGGAGTGCTCAAGGAATAAAGGGCTGGGGAATCTTCCCTGTCTCCTGTGGCACATCCCGGGGAAAAGCACCCAGAAAAGTCACTCTGGGTGTGCTCAGGATCAGGAGTCAGCTCAAACCTGCTGTTAATGTGTTGTGGGATTTGTCTGCCCCCAAAAATGGAATTCTGTGGCCTGAGGAGCAGGAGCTGATCCCTGTGAAAAGGTCCCATTCAAAGGGATCACTCAGTGCTGCAAATCACAGCTGAGCTGACAGGAAAAAAACTGCTTTTCATGGCTGTGCTCATGTGACAGCTCTTTGTGGCTCATCAGATTTGTCCTGTGGGCAGGACCCCATCCCTGACTCCAGCCTCAGCCATGGGGATTGTTTTTATTAATAAAAATAAAGCTTTTCACTTCAGAATTTAGGGCAAAACCTGGCAAATAGACAAACTTTAAACACCACTCTTAAACTGATGAAGTTCTCAAGGGGCCAAATGTGCAAATTATTTTGGCAGGGAAGAGGTGCTGGAGTGATTCCAAGTGAACCAGACTTAATCTGAGCTGGGAGAACCTGCCTGGGGACCAAGGGGTGGCTGTGGTGGAGTGAATTCCATGGGAGAGAGCAGAAAAGGGGGAAAAGCAGCCAGAACAGCAGGAAGAGGTTGAGTGGAGCAGCTGGGAGAGGGGAATGGAGCTGAGGGCAGAGGTGTGAATTGTGGAGTTCTGAGGGCAGGAGGATGGGAATGACTTGGTGGTGAGTGCTGGTGCAGCTGGAGCAAGAAAACTGGGCTAGTGGAGAAGTTTCCCCCTGCAGTCATGCAGTGCCTGCCTGGCTGTGGCTGGAGCTCTGCCTTTGTGTGGTGTGAGGCAGGGACAGTTCTGGTGGAGTTGTTTGAGCTCCTGCTTTAATCCACTGCTCGTTTTTTCCAGGTGTTTCCATCTTTGTTATGCCGAGCTCGGGAATGGGGGTGAATTGAGCTGAGTTTCTGCAGGAGGAGCTCTCTGGGGTCAGCTGTGGCTCTGAGCCCCTTTCAGGAGGCTCACACCTTGTCCCTGTTACCTCTGTTGCAGGTGGCCAAGGAGTTTGGCTTCAGGAATAATGGATTTTCTGTGTACACCAACCGCAACCGGACCGGCGAGATCACGGCAGCGCAGAACAAATCCCTCAACCTGCTCAAGATCAAGTGAGTCCTCACCAGGGGTGGGGGGCTCTGCTTGGAGCTTCCAGAATGGGAGAAATCACATCCCAGGAGTGCCCAGCTCCCAGTGTCACTCCTGGGACTGGGGAGGAGGGCTTGGTGGCTGTGCTGGAATGGGGGTCACAGAGACACGGGACAGGTGGTGGCTGTTCCTTGGGTCACTCCTTGGGGCGTGTTTGCTGTGGGGAGGCTTCATCCCAGGTTTCCCTCCCTAATCCCTCTTTCACCTCTTTGTCCCAGCTTTCCTCATCCCCACTTTGCCTCTCTCATCCGCAGCTTTCCCTGCCTCATCCCCACTCTGCATTTCTCATCCCCAGCTTTCCCTGCCTTATCCCCCTATTACCCTCCTGTATCCCTGTTTTCACCCTTTCATGCCTGCTTTCCCTCCCTCTCCTTTCCCAGCTTTCTCTCCCACATCCTTGTTTTTACTCCTTCATCCCCACTCCCTCCTCCCTGTTTTGCCCTCAGCTTTGTCTCCTGCTGGAAGGATTTGCATTTATTGCAAATTAAAGCAGGAAGAGGTGGCTCACAGAGCAGCTTCCAAGTGCCACCTGTGCTGGCCTGGTTACAATTTGTGCCACATTCCAGTTGCCACCTGGTGGAATTTGTGCCACATTCCATGCCTTTCCATGGAATGCCTGCTGGGAAGCACCTCCTGGCTGTTGTCTCCCACAGCTCCCATAGCCCTGTGCTGTTTCCCACCCTGCAGGCACGGGGATATGCTGTTCCTGTACCCCTCCAGCCCAGCTGGCTCCTCCTCAGAGACCATGGACACCTCTGTCTCCCAAAATTCCCGGCCTGGGGGGGCCCCCCAGGTGGTGGAAGATGAGATTGACCAGTACCTGATCAAGCAGGATGGGAAGATTTACCGGAACCGAGACCAGCAGCTGTAAGTGGGGGTGGCTCCTGGTCCTGCCCATGGAGCTGGGGCTCACCAGAGCCTGGAACCTCATGGCCCAGCCCAGCAGTCAGGAAATTCCTGGGGGAGCTGCCCTTGGCTCCATCCTGAGTGCCCTCAAGGGAAAACAGCCCCTGGTGAGCCCAGGGAGGAAGCAGATGCCCAAATCCCACGTTTTTGGCAGGAAGGACTCACTCATTGTTCATGGAGGAGACCCTGGTGCTCGTGCTCCTGGATTTTGTGCTCCTAAAGCTCTGGAATTCTCTAGATTAGAATGAACATTCTGCATTCTTCCTGGGCAGAGTTAGATGGATATTGGGAAGGAATTCTTCCTGGGAGGGTGGGCAGGCCCTGGCGCACGGTGCCCACAGAAGCTGGGGGTGCCCCTGGATCCCTGGCAGTGTCCAGGGCCAGGTTGGATGGGGCTGGGAACACCTTGGGATAGAATGGGATGAGCTTTAAGGTCCCTCCAGCCCAAAGCATTCCAGAATTTGCTGTCCCAAGCAGGAGCACTCTGTGCCTTCACACTCAGCCACTCCTCATAAAGGAAAACATGGAAGTGAAGGGAAGGAGTGGAAGTATCCAATGGCTGAGATCTGGAAGTGGGACTTGGGTCTCTGCCTGCTCTGGCTTCCCTTCATCACATGTCTGCCTGACCTCTCCATGAAACCAGGAAGTCCCTTTTGCTCACAAAAATGCACCAAAGTCCGACTTCCCAAAGCTCTTCCTTGCAAGAGGCTTAGGGAAGCAAAGCAGCTTCTCTTTGTGTAAAAATAACACAACAACAAGTTAAACCCACCCAAAACCTGCTCTGGTGCTGCTAAAACATCCTCTGCTGGGAGGGGGCTTTTAATTGCGTAGTGATCCAGTTGGGTCCTGGCCTGATGTCTGGTGTGGCCTTGGGGCTGGAGCCCTCTGGAATAAGACTCCTGAAAAGGTTGGAGGGAGAATTTTAAAGGCAGAAATTCCTGCTAAAGCAGAATGGTTTGCCCTTCCCTTGGGGCTGTGCTCCACGTGGTTTATCCTCAGTGCTGCAGCAATGAGGAATTTGTGGAGAATCCTCCCTGACCTTCCCAGCTGACCATAAATGATGGGATGTCACATCACTGGAGCAATAAAGGCAACCCCACCACTCTGTGGCAGAAATGTTGCCTTGAACTCACCCACATTTCCAGAGGAACTGATGGAGTTGTTCCCAGCAGGGAGCCGGGGCCCAGGGGAGGGTGTTGAGGATAAAAGGAGTTGTCTGGGCTGGTTCCTGCCTTGGGGAGTGTGGATCAATCTCCAGTGGAGGATGCTGAGTGCTTTAGCAGCGTTTAACTCTATGTTCTGTACATTAACTGCCACAAAACATCCTTTAAAAACCTCCTGCAACCAGATCCCATTTATTGTTTCCACAGCCCAACCTCACTGCTCCTCTCCTGGGCCCTTCCTTTGGGAACCAGCACTGACCTGGTGTTGGTTTAGGGTTTCTTAAAGCAATCCCCACAAAAGGAGATGTTTTCCCCTCTGTAACCCTACCCAGCAGGACTTTATCTGCCTGATAAACACACACTTCCCTGGTTGTTCCTGCCCTGCCTGATAAAGGATGAACGTTTTGGGTGGCTTTTTGTTAAAATCACCCTGCCTTGTGGGGGATGGAGAATTGCTCAGAGCTCGTGTAGATCTTGCACACCAAACTTACTCCAGAGAAACTTTTCCAGTCTGATTTTTCCATGATTAATAAGATTTATTTATTCATACTTCAGTTTCCAGGTGAAATGAGATTTAACCCCAGTTCTCTCTCTCTCTGCCCAGGTGTCGCCACGGCCCCTTGGGCAAATGTGTGCACTGTGTCCCACTGGAGGTAAGAGCCCCAGGAAGGTGCCACAGGCTCACCCCAGTTCCTCCCAGTAGGAACACTTTTCCTAGGAATGGTGCCTGCCAAGAGGTGGCAGCTCCAGGCTGGAATCCTGCCCTGCACTGCCAGAGCTGCTGGTTCTGGGATCACTAAAGCTCGAGGCCTCTGTGGCCCTGGGTTGGTCCTGGTTAAAGCTGGTTTTCTGCAGTAATGAGTTTAACAGAAAGTCCTTCAAAAAAGCTCCTTTCTCCCTCAGTCCTCACTTTTCCTTGGATTTTCTTGTTTTGTCCTCTCTCTCCTGGATCCCAGCACTTCCCAGTTTAACCACCTGGCACAGGGTGCCCAGAGTAGCTGTGGCTGCCCCTGGATCCCTGAAAGTGCCCAAGGCCAGACTGGACAGGGCTTGGAGCACCCTGGGACAGTGGAAGTGTTCCTGCCATGGCAGGGGGTGGAATGGGATGAGCTCTAAAGCCCCTCCCAACCCAAACCATTCCATGGTTGTCCAGGTTGAAGCAGCTTTAGTGACACCTCCAGACGTGCAGGGCTGTGTAATTTATGGCACAAAGCAGCAGCCACCCCCGCAGAGGGAACCCTGCTGTTCCAGGATGGCTCTTCCCCTCTGCTGGAAGTGCTCTGGCAGTCCTTGGCCGTGTTGGAACAGCTGGGCCAGTTGTTTGTTGTTAGATATTGAAAGGAAAAAACCTTTTGCCGTTGAGATTCTGATTTGTGGGGCCAATCTGTTCCCGGAGCAGGAGGCCACCATAAAACTCCCTGTTGTAAAGCTCCACTGTTTGCATCCCAGTAGTAGCTGCCTTGCAAATGAGCCTGAATTTCCTTGATTGCTTCCACATTGGCGGGGTTGAGTGTGGAACATGCATTTGCTGAGGGATCAGGGTGTTATCAGACAGGTGTGTGACCTGGCCCTGCTCTGTGCCGTGTTTTTGGCAGCCCTTCGATGAGGATTATTTGAACCATCTGGAGCCTCCTGTGAAGCACATGTCATTCCATGCCTACATCAGGAAGCTGACCGGAGGGGCAGACAAGTAAGGAAATCTCTGGGTTTAAGGGAATCTGGTTGGAGCTTTGGGTTTTTTTAACACAAATGAAACTACAGACAGATCTCAGTGTTGGACACGAGGATTGAATGGCAAACAAAGGAGAAAAAAGCACATTAAAAAGTTGAGGTTAAAAGGAAAAGGCAGGAGGGAAAAAATAAGTCTGTCTTTTTATTTTATGTCCCCATTTTATTTCTATTATTTCTTTTCCTGTGGCAATATGATTCCTTCCAGGAAACACTCCTGATGGGAGGGAAGGCCAGATGGAAGGAAAGAAGTTCCCTAATTACCCCAAGCTCCAAGCCTGTTTCTCAGACTTGGTGGACATAAGTTACACAGGGGTGGGTGGAATCTTCTCCCTGCTATTCCTCAATACCTTTGAGACTTAAAATCTCTTTAGGAGATGCAGCTCAAGTCCATGAGACATTTGAAGGAAATTTCCCTTTCCAGGAAGCTTTGTGCACATTAAAGGAGGATTTGCTGTGATACTACAATCTCTTACTTCCCATTTCTCTCCATAAATGATTGCTCCAAAAGAATTTACTGTGCTAACCAGCAGCCTTTTCTTCCTCCTCTTCCTTTTCTTTACCCTCTTCCTTCTCTTCCCCCTTCTGTATTTTCTCTCCCTTCTCATCCCTCTCCCCCTTCTCCCACCTTTCTTTCTTTCTGTTCCCTGTTTCCCTTCCCCCTTCCTTCTTTTCTCCCTCTTCTCATCCTTCTCCCACTGTTTTTTCTTTCTGTTCCCTGTTTCTCTTCCCCCTTTCTCCTCCCTCCTCTCCCAGAGGGAAGTTTGTAGCCCTGGAGAACATCAGCTGTAAGATCAAGTCGGGGTGTGAGGGACACCCTCCCTGGCCCGAGGGGATCTGCACCAAGTGCCAGCCCAGTGCCATCACCCTCAACAGACAGGTGAGAGGAGCTCGGGCACCTGCCAGGGGACTTCCAAAAACACCAGCCGGGAGCACAAAGCCTCCAGGTGTCAGGGCAGTCCCATCCAGGTCTTCAGGCCTTGCCAAATGGGTTCCAGAATGTCCTGGGTCAGAATTTCCTCCCAGCGTGAGGACTGAGCTAGCAGCACTGGTGAATCCGGCTGATAATCCCACTGGTTTTCCTATGGGATCATCCAAAAAGCCACTCAGGCTCTGCTGGTTTTCTCCTAAGTTTCAGAGTCCTTTTCCTGCAGAGGTGGGACCTCCACCCTTTGGGGTGAAGCCCCCGAGGTGCTGGGGGTGCTGAGCACATCCCACAGCCCAGCCTGAGCAGGGAGCAGTGCAGAGGGGTGGGAGCTGAGCAGAGGGAGGAGGGAGGGAGCCCCCCCAGGCTCCCCCAGCCCTGCTGTGCAGGATGCAGCTCCGGAGGGTGGTGTCTGTCCTGGGAAGGGACCGGAGCCAGCAGAGGACGGCCTGACACTTGAACTTTGTCAAACAGAAATACAGGCATGTTGACAACATCATGTTTGAGAACCACACAATTGCAGATCGCTTCCTAGACTTCTGGAGGAAGACAGGGAACCAACATCTGGGATATCTGTACGGCCGGTACACGGAGCACAAAGACATCCCGCTGGGAATCCGGGCGGAGGTGGCAGCCATCTATGAACCCCCCCAGGTGAGAGCCAGAACTGGGGAACACACCTTTTTAGTTTGGAAAACCTCCCACAGTATTCCCAGCTGCAGGCCCACAAGGAAAACTGTCCTGAGAAAAGGTGAGGCCCAGAGCCCTCAGTGCCAACTCAGGATCAGGGAACACACAAACACCTTTTTAGTTTGGTGTTTCCAGCTGCAGCTCCCCAAGGAAAACTGTCCTGAGGAAAAGAGGACATGATTTGTGTCCTTAACATCACCATGCATTGCAGCCAGAGAAAGAATTTTAAACCCTCATTTTGCTTTTTGTTGTTTTTCACCCTTTGATAATTTAAATCCAGGGTGACTGTAACTGCAGATTTCACTTTTAATCTTTCCTTGATTCTTGCTTTTCCAGCAGATTCTGTGCTAGGAAAAAACAGTTGCAGCCCTTGCTTCACTTCCTTACCAGCTCACTGGGAAAATTGAAGCAGCTTAATTAGATAGAATGAAGTCTAAATGATTTGGAGACGAAATAATGGAGAGGCTGAGGATGGGTTTGACTGGAGCAGCTGGAATCCCCACTAGGTGGGGCACGGCACCACTCCTCAGCCGAGTGCTCCTCACGTAGTTCCTTCCTCCTCATGGTTTCTGCACGGCTGCCAAGTAAAATCCAACAGATTGTCCATGGAAAAGGAACAAATGGCTCCTTGGGAGTGTGGCTTGAGAGCAGAGTGGCACAGGGAGGTCTCTGGGGTGACACCAGTCTGTGGTGATGCCTGAAGGGAAGCCCAGACCTCTGCTCCCAGCCTCTGCCTCACTGCCCACAGTGGCTGCCCTGGTTTTTGCCCAGTTCTGTGTCACTAACCAGTGTCTCTTTGCTGCAGATTGGCACCCAGAACAGCCTGGAGATCCTGGAGGATCCCAAAGCCGAGGTTGTGGATGAGATCGCAGCAAAGCTCGGCCTCAGAAAGGTCAGGATGTGTCAGATCTCGTGTGTCTGTGGTCAGCAACTCTCTCCAGCTCCATGGGTTTATCCAACACCCTCTAGGCTACCTAAATCTTGCTAAAGTGTCAGCAGCTGATACATATGTGGGTCCAAAACCCAAATCCAGCGGGTTTTCCTGAGCACAGGCCCTCACAGGGCTGTGTGGCTGCAGTAGCCGGGGCAAAGCAGCACAAACTCCATCTTCCCTTTCTTTCCCTTCCAACAGGAGCCATTCCAGGGATCATCTCCCTGGCAAGTGCTAATTTGGCCCAGATGGAGCTGGAGTTGCCTCTGTGCTCCGTTTCCAGGAGCAGGGGCTGCCCTTGGCTTGTGTTCCCCTCCTTGGTGCTGCAGGGAGTCAGTGCTGTGTGGGGTTAGGGGTGCAGGTCCCCCTCAGTTCCAGGCTGCAGTGATCCCATCAGGGTTCCCTGATTTCCTGACAGCCCTGAACCTGCCCTGCTGTTTTCCGCTTTGGGAGCAGCATTGGTATGGTGGGAATGCCAGGAATGGGATGTACACAAACAAGACTTGACTTGCTGGAGAAAACCCGCCTGGCAGAAGGCTCAGTGCAGACTGTAAACATCTGGGGAGGGCTTTGTTCTCTCTGATAAGATCCCACCCCTCGCCAGAGGCTGGAGCAAAACTTCTCAGAGTGTTATTTATTTCCATGTTCTCCCATCAGATATTTTTAATCCACGGGACTTAACACGTCACCAAGTGCATGCTGCAGGCTTTGGTCTGCCTGGGCTCTGGGGGAGTTGGGATCAGTTCTGCCTTGGAAGGGTTAATGGGAGCTGGGATTGGCACTTGGGTGGAGAGGGATCATGCCAAGGTGTGTGTCCCTGTCACAGCTCTGTGGAAGGGTTGATGCCAAGGTGTTTGACACACGTCACACGTGTGTGAGAGGATTCACTCCGAGGTGTGTTTGTACCACAAAAAGCAGGAATGTGCTTGCTGGGGTCAGTGCTGACTCCAGTTTGGAATGAGTTACACTCCAGTGTGAGCTTTCTCTTAACCAGTACATGCAAGGTTCAAACTGGGATTGTGTGAGAGGGTCAGGCTGGGGCCACCTGAGCTGCTCTGTCACCCCCAGGTGCTGGATCCCACTCCAGACTCTCCATAGGAAATGCTGGGGGTGGGAGAGGGTGGTGGCACAGAGGCCTCTTGCAGCCTCCAGATCTTTCCATGAAAAAATATTCCATAGTGAAACCTAATGCTGCAGGTGCCCTGGCTGGCCAGCTGGCATGCTGCTGCTCCTGGAAATGGGATTCCAAGGAGCAAGGCACAGCTGGGAGAGCCATTCCCTGCAGCAGTGTGCACAGGGCTGAGGGGAGCCAAGAACATCGTGTCCTGTGAGCAGAAAATGTCTGAGCTCTTCTGGTTTCCTCTTTCCTTCTTTTTTTCATCCTTTTTTTCCTTAAAGCAACGTTCTCCATCCCCCTTTGTAGGTTGGCTGGATATTTACTGACCTGGTCTCGGAAGACACACGGAAAGGCACCGTTCGATACAGCAGGAACAAGGTGAGATCCAGGTGTGATCCAGTGAATTCCCAATGAATTCCAGCTCCTGAGCCAGGCAGAGAGCTGAGCCAGGGCTGCAGGTGGCACTGGAGTTCTTGGGAGATGGGGTTTTCCAGGCACTTCTGAAGGAAAAGGAGCTGGAACCCTTGGAAATGTTAGGGATTGAGCTGTTTGGGAAGCAGGCAGAGCTGCTGGAGCCTTTCACACCCCTGCTTTGAGGAAATGGGGCTCATGAAATTGTGGCATAATTCAGGTGGGAAGAGACCTTAAAGCCCATACAGTGCCACCATGGGCAGGGGTAACTTCCCTGTCCCAGGGTGCTCCAAGCCCTGTCCAACCTGGGATTTCCAGGGTCCAGGGGCAGCCACAGCTGCTCTGGGCACCCTGTGTCAGGGCCTCACCCTGCTCACAGGGAACAATTTCTCCCTGAAATCTCATCTATCCCTGCCCTTTTTAGGGCTAAGAAAACGCCAAGGAGTGGAGTGGGATGAGGGACAAACCCAGTGAGGCAGAGAGTGACTCAGAGGATGTTCCCATGGGCTGGGCTTTGTGACACATACGTGGCTCAAACTTCGACCTCCACAGCTTCCTGTCCTTGTAAAGCCAGTGATATCCATATTTGGAAAGTGAAACTTGATTTTTCAAAAAAAAAAAGGTGTGTAGAGGTGGGTGGGACTCGGCTGGGGCAGTCCTGAGAGAGCCCAGAGCTGGGGAGCTGACAGGTCACATTCTTGTCCCGGGCTCCTCAGCAGCTTTCCACGAAAGCGTGTTTTCCTGGGGTGTTGGTCGTTTTCCTTGGCTGCAGCTCAGGGAAATAGGTCTGGGCTACGTCACCTCGTCCTTTGGCTGATTGGAGTCCGTGCTCTCCCCTCAGGACACGTATTTCCTGAGTGCAGAGGAGTGCATCACAGCTGGCAACTTCCAGAACCAGCAGCCCAACATCTGTCGCCTCTCTCCCGATGGGCACTTTGGATCCAAGTTTGTCACAGTTGTGGCTACAGGTACAAACTGGCCTCAGCCCTCAGGCTTCACCTGAATTACCTCTTGTTACTAGAAGAACATGCCAAAAATCACACGTCCTGCTCCCCATCTGTCCTATTTAACAAGGGGTTTGCTCAATCAACTGAAATACTTCCTCATTCTTTGTTTTATCCTCTCTGCAATACTCACTCATTATTTATTTGCCTGGTTTTCACTCTACAACTGTTTAAAGAGACATACTTGAGACTCAGCCCCACCTCTGTGACCCAGAAATCACTCTCTGCCTGCAGCCAGGGCAACAACTGTTGCTCACTTTTTATTTCAAATCCTTAAGCTCCAAATTCTGTTGCCTGGAAGCAGCAGTGCAGAACCACAACACACTCCAGAGTTATGGATTAGTTCCTCCTTCAGGAGGGATCTTTACCTCCCTCATGTCGCTGTCAGGGAAACCTGACTGGGAAAAAAATCTGTCAGGGGAAAAAAAAAATGTTTGGAAACATTTTTTTGGCTGAGTAAAACAGAAGCTCCTGCAAAGTGCTTATGGTTAAAGCCTCTGGTTTTAGCCATTTTCAGGGAGCCTCCAGAGGCACTGTAGATGGGCTGGGCTGGAGGGGGGACACTGGCATGTGCTGGGAGGGCTGGAGTGTTCCCAGTTCACTCTGTTCTTCTCCATGGGATGACACATGTCTTCATTTAAACCTTCCCTGGAGCGGAATCGCTGGTTCTGGCTCTGTTTAACACAATGAAAAAACCCTCATGACTTCCAAATAACATCCAGAGTGAAAAGTGAAAGTGGGATGGGACATTGCCTGCCCTGAGCCTGGCTTTGTAAGGGTTCCCAGGGCCTTTTTTTCTGTGAAAAAAGCTCTTTTTTTAGTTAACAGGCCCGTGCCTGTACGTTCCAGACTGCTAAACACATCCATCTCTCATTAAATATAGATCTGTATCTCTCTTTTATACATTTATTTATTTATTTTATTTTTTTTATTAAACAAGGTGTTTTACTGAGCAAACACACTGCGTTCAGGCCTTCCCCTGTCCTGGTCTGTTTAATTTCTAGGAGTGTTTGTTCTGGAGCAGTGAGTGATTGAGGTTACAGATCAAAGGGTAGAAAAGGAATATTTCCTCTTTGCTGTTCCAGCTAATTTCATTCTCCTCTGTTCAATCAGCCCAGCAGGTTCTATTTAAACACTCGAGTCCCTCTTTCTGTGCTGCAGAAATGTATTTGGATAGTTTGCCTCAACTTTGCCTTTAAATCCTCCACATGGATTAATTCCTATTCCCTCCTGAATTCCTGGCTTTGGAAATAGTAACGTTTTCCTACCATCTGCCTCCCTCCTCTCTTTCCAGTTGTATTCCAGTGACACATGACCTGATGTTGCTTACATTATCCAAATGAAAGTGCCAAACATGTGATCCTTCCATCAGCCAGGCCCCTAATTCCCACTTTCCATGTCAGATTTCCACCAAACTATCCAGTACAGGCTGAGAAAACACTGTTCAGGCCTGGCATGGCCAAGTGATCTGCAGCTCAGGGATTCTTGGGCTTGAAACAGGGCCACAGGAGCTGCATGCCTGAGTTTGGTTTGGAAAAGGAGGAGATAAGATACCTGCAGGGTAGTGGAGGGTGATGCAGTCAGAGCCCCAAAAGGGCAGCTCCTCCTCCTTGGAGCTCCTGGCACAGCATCCCTGCTGTTCCCCGGGCTCTGTGCTCTTGGGATAATTGTGGAAATGTGTGTGGCTATAAAAATGTGGAGTTTAGAGGGAATTCTTGCTTAAAATTCTTGCCATGCAGCAGCACCGGCAGCTTCATCTCAGTATTCATCACTGTTAGCTTTGTGTTTAATCATGGACTCTTGGAATTGTTGAGGTTGGAAAAGAGCTCCAAAACCATCGAGTCCAGCCTTAGTGCTGCTCTTCCAGAGCTACACCAGGGAAATCACCCTGTGCAGGATTTCCAGGAAGAATTTCTTCACGGGAAGGGTTGTGAGGTGGAGCCCCCACCCCCGGAGGTGCCCAGGGATGTTGGCCTGGGTGACAACGTGTGGGTCAGTCACAGATCAACCTCGGTGACCCTGGGATCTTTAACCATGCTCTCCTCCTGCAGGTGGTCCTGACAACCAGGTGCACTTTGAGGGGTACCAGGTGTCCAACCAGTGCATGGCCCTGGTGCGGGACGAGTGCCTGCTGCCGTGCCGGGACGCGCCCGAGCTGGGCTACGCCAAGGAGTCCAGCAGCGAGCAGTACGTGCCTGATGTCTTCTACAAGGTGAGGGCAGGGCCTGGGCTGCTCTGGGGTGTGCTCCTGGGTCCAAGCACTGATCCTCAGGAGCAGCAGGGAGAATTTGGACCCGCTCTGGATGCTCAATGTCATAGAGTCGTGGAATGGTTTGGGTTGGGAGGGACCTTAAACCTCATCCCATTCCATCCCTGCCACCTTCCACCATCCCAGGGTGCTTCAGGCCCCATCCAGCCTGGCCTTGGGGCAACCCCAGCTTCTCTGGGTAATCTGCCAGGGCCTCATCCCCCTCACAGGGAAGGATTTCTACCCAGTATGCCATCCAACCCTGCCCTCTGGCAGTGGGAAGCCATTGCCCCTGTCCTGACACTGCACCCCTTGTCCAAAGTCCCTCTCCAGATTTCTTGGAGCTCTTTTAGGTACTGGAAGGGACTCTCAGGTCTCCCTGGAGACTTCTCCAAGTAAATATCTCCAGATGAATACCCCCTCCTCTGGACTCTGCCAGCTCCATGTCCTTCCAGTGCTGAGGAGCCCAGAGCTGGAGGCAGCTCTGCAGGAGGGGTCTTGGAAGGACATGAGGTGTCACTGCTGTCCCTGCCTGCTGCACTTGGGGGTTGTTGGTGATGGATGGAACGTCATTATTCCGTTGCCAGTTGTTCTGGAGCCCTTCAGCCCCTCCTGTGCCTGCATGGCCGAGCTGGGAGCTCTGGATCAGGCTCCCTGCGGGTGCCGATAGCGCTGCCAGCCCAGGGCTCCTGGTGCCCCATGAGCAGGGACAGAGGAGTTAATTAATGGCACTGCTGGCTGGCTAATTAGCCATCCATCACCCCGTGTGTTATCTCCTTCCTGTCCTGTCTGCTCCTGCTGCCTGTGGTAAAGCTGTCCTTTAAAGAGCACAGGACAAGGAAAGCTGCCTTTGTTTGGGAGGAGTGGAATGAGGGGATTGTGCTCCAGCAATGGGAATGGAGCTGATCAGGGTGTTTTGCATGCCCTGAACCTGGGACTGGGAAGTGCTGGCTTCCTTTTGAACCTCCATGTGCCAGACTGCTGGCTGGCCTTGACCCCACCTGGAAGCAGGGAACACCTCTGGGCTGAATCCAGCGCTGGAGAGGGAGAGCAGATGGAATCCTGCTCTCTCTGGAGCAGGCAGCTTCCTCCTGGGGGCTGATAAGCCAAGGCTGATCACAGCCCAGCAGAGCTGGGTGTGCAAAGGCTGGCCCTGAACGTGAGGAGGGTGAGATCATCTCTGGCATGCCCCCATCCCACCGTGGAGCAGCCCAGGCCGTGCCACGCTGGGGCAGCCTCGCAGGAGGTCCTGCAGGTCTGGGGCCCACATGTGGCCCACCCGGGGTGCTGGGAGCAGCAGGAAGCCAGTGGGTGTTCCCACAAGGGCTTCACTCCCATCTCTAATCTGAAGCAGGGAGATAAACAAAATGGGAACGGATGGCTCCAGCCTTCCATGGAAATTTCCATCATCCACTGATTCACTGGGTCGGGCTGCAGCTGATTTCACGTTTCAGAGCTTCTCTCCCTGATTGCCCTTTCCAGAGCGCTCGAGGATGGCCCCGCCGGGTGGGATTCTCCCTCAGCCTCCAACGGATTTGGCTCTAGGATCCCTCAATTATTTTTGAATGTTCTTAAATCTGTGGAAAGCTTAGTCACTCCTGGCTTGGGAAACCTTTGGGGTCCCATTAAATGTGCAAGCTTGAGGTCAGAGACACTACCTCATCCTGAGATGGTGACAACAGCCGTGTCCGAGCCCCGGTGAGCTCCTGGAGGAGCAGGAATCTGGTGGCACAGGATGGAATCTTTGGGGTCCAGTACCTTGCTCTCCCTTTGTCCCCAGTCTGTGATGTGGGTTCCCCTCTGTGCTGCTCCCCCCAGCCAGTTTTTGGGAGAAAGCTGCACTTTGGAGTAGTTGTTGTTTCCTCTGGGACTGTGCAGAGAAAAGTCCATGTGCGTTCCCATGCAATATCCAAGTATTCATCTGAAAAGCCCTTTAGGATGAAAGGAGCTCTACAAATTAATTCTAATTGGATGAGGACCAGGAGGCTGATGTTTGTGGAGTGTGGATGTATTTATAGAACAGCCAGATGTGAGGCAGGACCCGTGGAACTCGGATCTGTCCGAGGGCAGCGCAGTGGATTCACCTCCAGCTTGTGAATGGGAAAAGGAGCTGCTTTTCTTCCATGGAAGTGGGGAAGCTGATGGCACTGGCATTGTCCTGTGGTTTTCCTGAGCCTGCAGCTGGGTGGTTTCTGTATTTCTTTACCATTCCCTTTATGTTGGCCCCTGGCCTGCTGCTCCGAGGAGCCACCCCCATGGAATTGGCTTTGGACCTGCAGCCGTTGCTGTCCTGGCTCAGGAGGGGAGAGCTCTGCCCCAGTGAGGAACTCAAGGGCCTTGGGGACTGTGAGAACAAGTTCCTTTGCTCTAAAGTGCCTCCCCAGGTTAGCCAGGAGGAAAAACGGATCCCTGCCGGCCTCCAGGGGTGTCTGGGAAGCATCAGGGCCCAGCACTGGTTCCAGCTGGAACAGGGCATAACCAGCACGTGCTGCTTGGCCAGCTCAGCACACAGAGCTCAGGAAGGAGTCCAGGATGTGCAGACTTGGACACAGACTGGGATAAAGACCCTGTGAGTGAAGATGGTGATGCTGCAATGGCCACTTCACCCACTTTCTGAGCTGGATGAGGGTGAGCCCAGCTGAATATTCCACACGATTTCCCATCCTGTCTTCTGTCCTTGAGCAGCCTCCTCTGTCCATCTGGTTTTAGGAAACAGCTGGGTTGATTTGGATTTCATTGAGAGTGTACCTTGGGTTGATATTCAGCACTGAGGGAGTGCTCAGGGTGCAGCTGAGGGATCCCTCCCTGGGCTGCTGCACCCCAGCCCAGCTGTCACCTCCTCCCAGTCCACTGGGGCTCTGCAGTGCTGAACTGTTCCACCATTAGCTTCATCAACTGTGGGAAGAGATTCCTGATGTTTTACAGAGCTTTAAAACTCCTGGATAATAGGATTTGGGGGCTGGCTGGCTTTGTCTCTTATCACAGGTATTTGTGACAGCTCAGCGCAAACACGATGTCATCGTCATCCTCACAGTGAATTGCATTTTCCAGCTGCCTTAACATCCCCCCAGAGTTTCTTTAGGATGGTTTAATGTGCCTCCAGAGTTTCTTTGGGATGGTTTAACATTCCCCCAGAGTTTCTTTGGGGTGGTGTAAGACAAAGGCCCTTTACAAGCATTGTGCAAGAGCCCTTTGCCCTCGAGTCCTACACGTGCTCTGAGCTCTCCTGTGGCTGAGCCATGTCTGAGCCCTGGCCTGGCACCAGTGACACGTGTCCCATCCCTCCCTGGGACAACCCAAGCCAGGGCCCTGCTTTTATGAGAGCCCAGCAGGACCTCTGAGGCAGGCTGTCCTACCATGGCATTGGAAATCCTCTTCCCAGGGCCAGCCAGGCTGCGGGGAGCGTTCACTGACTGGGAAGGACTTCCCTGGCTGCCCTCCCACCAGCTCATGAGCCGCCTTAGCCTCAAATGTCCCAGCTGCTGCTGCGGGGAGGAGGATGCTGGATTAGCTCAGCAGGAGTCTCCTGGGAAGGGTTTCAACTCTCCCTGACCTGTCACTTGCTCTTGGAGGAGTCACTTTGTTTCTGCACCTCAGCCCGTGCGAGGGGCAGGACTGCCCGGGAAGGCGCCTGCGAGTCAGCAGAGGGAAGAGCAAAGCTGGGATTTACTCACACATGGAAGGACAGATGGCTGCCGAGCTCTGCCGTGCCTTCAGCAGAGGGAGCGGGTCGGGAATGACGGCGTGGGATGCAGGATGCTCACGGCACGGGACGGTGACAGCAGCGTGGGATGGTGACAGCAGCGTGGGATGGTGACAGGGGGATGCTCACAGCTGTCCTGGGACGTGGATCCTGAGCCTCCCTCCTGGCTGGCAGCTCCCCTCACGCTCCGTGGATAATCCTGAGGCCGCCCAGAAGTTTTTCCATCGTGCCGAGGTGCCTGTGTTCCCACCCTCTCCCTGTTCTCCCTCATCCCTGTGCAGCTCCTGCCTCCAACAGTGGGCTGAAGGGCTCTAATCCCAGCCTTGATGCAATCTCCACTGGGGTGATGCATTGTCCAGACCACCCAGGCCTTGCTGCTGGATTTTCATCCTGAAGCCAAATGCTCCTCGCTCCATTAACCCCTTCCTGGCCTCCCTTTGGAGCTGCTGCCACTGGGCTTTGGGGGTCTCAGCAATAACAGGATGCTGGGAGGGTCCTGGTGATGCCAAGCTCAGGAGAAGGATCTTTCTCCCGACAATCCCAACTTGATGTTCATTAAGGCCTTTAAAATGTAATTAAATAATCCTGGTGGCGGGAGAGGAGTATTGGTGTTTGAGGGGACTGTCCTGTCAGGATTAGGGGACTTGAGGGGAGCAAAGTTCCAGTCTGTGGATGTCTTGGAGGCCTCAGGAACATGCCATGAAAAAGCAGGCATTTAACATGGAAATCCCCAGAGGGGGAGATTAAAGCCAACAGGTGCTGGAAAAATGTTTCTGCGTATTAGAACTTAATTAGATTGGAAAATAAATTCCAGATGGGCTAATTATGCGTGAGTTGTTGCAGGTCCCTTCATGCAGGGGCAGGATTGTGTTTGGGAAGCTGATTGGATCTGATTCCTGTCTCTTGTGGTATCACTGAGATCTAGAAGCAGGTTGGCTCTGGGGTCCTGTGATCTCCCAAAAAAAGGCTCCACAGCTCCTCCTGCTCCTGTCGGAGCCAGAGAGATCTGAAGCCACAACCTGTCATGTGCGAAGAGCAAAGATCCTTATCAGGATTGCCTTTCAAAGGCGCTTCAAAGACTGCAAGGGAGATTTTTTACAGAGGGAACAGTTGCTGGGGACAGGGGGTGCTGGGGAGGGGGTCGGGAAGGGAAGGGGGTCTGTGCCTGGAGGGGAGCAGCGTGCTGGAGCCTGCTGGGGCGAGGTCTGGCTGGGAGAGGGGTGGTGCTGGCTGCTGCTCCGCATAGCTGTGCTGTGTAAACACCAGGGAGAGCGGGGGAGTGGTGTTCTCCGGGAGAAAACACGGCTGGGAGAAAGGGGAGGGAGTCCTGGAGCCAGCCGTGGGCAGCAGGGCCCTGCACGGTGCTCCCTGGCTCAGCCCATGGAATGCTGCTCCCGTCCCACACGGGAAGAGCGGGGCTTTGTCACCTTTGGGGGGTGACAGCTCCAGGTCCAGCTCCCGCCACCGAGAGCCCATGGATTGTCCAGTACAACGTCCCTGACTGGGAGTTATGGGCGTATGATTTATGTGGGGCTCCATGAATGATTTATGCCACGTTAAGTGATGATTTAGGGAGAAAACACAACCCCCTCGTACGGAATCTTTAATGAAAAGTGTCAGTTCTCCGGGATTTATTTCCGAAGCGGCGTTTGAACCCGGCGTGTTTGACATCAATCACGTCTAATTGTCAGGTTATGATTAATGAACATATGCCGGCCGTTTGTCTGCCTAATTAAACTTTATGTTCCCTTCGTCTGGCAAAGCAAAACAAGTTTACGCCATGGGATGTGCTGGTTCCAAGGGTCTGGGTGCGAGGAAGTGCCTGGATTCCCAATTCCCAGATGAAGAGTTGGTTGAGGCACTCCTGGGTTTGCAGAAAGGCAGGTTTGCCTGGGCTGAGGAGGCAGAGGTGACCTGTCCCTCTCTTTGAGATGGAACTGCTGCCTAAATGGCATTTAAAGTCATGGAATACCTGCAGTTGGAAGGGATGCACAAGGATCATGGAGTCCAACAACCCCAAGAATCGCACCTTTACACTCTGTGGATAATGCCAAGCCTCTCTCTAGTGGGAGACAAGCCCAAGGTGGTTTGTGACTCCACAGTCTCTTGGCTCACAAGGAAACAGAGACCCTGATTCCAGAGATGCTGGAATTACAGAGATCTCCAGCCCCAGGGAGCAGCAGGGAATTGGGCAGCCCTGCACCACCCATCCAGGTTCAGGATTCTGCATGAGCATCTCCAGGGCAGGATCCCTTGGGCTTTCACACCGCTTCCATGCTCAGGAATAATCCAACTCTTTTTCTTTCAGGACATAGACAAGTTTGGGAACGAGATCACCCAGCTGGCTCGCCCGCTCCCGGTCGAGTACCTCATCATAGACGTGAGTATTCCCTGCACGTGTTTGCTTCCCACTGGAGATGCTCACAGGGGAGCAAACTCTGAAACTACCAGTGGAGGTGATTCCTGACACAGATTATCCTCCTCTGCCTGCTGCTGCCAGGCATTGCCAGCAGGGAGATGGCTGCCCTGCTCCGTGGGGTCGGTGTGGTGCCAGGAACACATTTGTTTTCCAGGAAAACACTGCCTGGTGCCTTATCAGGGCTCTGAGCTGGCCCAGAGCCACATGGCCAGGAAGCAGCAGCCCCACAGACCCGTGTCCCGGGCACTGCCTAATGAGGAAACTCCAGAGCAGCAATTAGGGATCCATCTCCTTTGAGTGACTCAGCAGGTTGTCCACAAATGCCTTTTCTTGGAGAAGGGAATTCACTCTGGCACGGCTTGGCCGGAGCAGAGCTGCTGCCAGGCACGGCACAGCTCAGCCCCGAGGCTGGGAAACAAAGTTACAGTGTGGAAGGCAGGAAAGGAAATAATTGGGATGCCAGATGATACTGCTGGAGTTGGAGGTGGTGCCAACAACCATTAGATGCACCTGGAGCAGCCTCTCAGGTCCAGCTGCCCCTGGCACAGGCAGTGCCAGAGCACGGGAATTCCTGCAGGAGTGAAGGCACCTGTTCCTGGGATACCTGGGGTGTCATGGGATGAAAACAGAGGGGTGGAACGTGGATTAGGATCCCCCCAGGACCTCCCTCCTGCAGCAGCTGCCTGGCACAGGGCACAGCTGTGCCAGAATTGCTGTATCCCAGTGACCTGTGCAGAGAGGGATGCTCTCCATGGCATCTGTCAGGACCAAACCCGTGATGTCCCTCCAGCTTCCCTAGAAAGGGAGCCAAGGGGTGTGGTGGTGGAATATCACCACTTTAAATTAAATTGAAAGCCATCAGATCCCTGCAGGATGCCTCACTGCTTGGCTGAGCTGGGATCATAGCCATGGCTGTTCTCAGCTATCTGGACTTGTTTCCCATATCCCACTGGTCTCTGATCATCCTTCCTCCTATTCTTTTTTTTTTTTTAGATTACTACAACTTTCCCCAAGGATCCAGTCTACACTTTTTCTATTTCTCAAAACCCATTCCCCATCGAGAACCGCGATGTGCTGGGAGAAACTCAGGTGAGGAGAGATTCCTGATGGGATTCCTGGGTTCCCTGGGGCTGGGCTCTGCCTCCCTCGTGCTCACTGACATCTGCAGAGGGACAGCTGTGCCCTCAAGTCACCCCTTCCTGGCTCAGCCTTCCTGGTCCTTCCTGCACGGAGCAGTGTCTGCATGCCAATGCTCCTGCCACATCCACGATGGGATCAGGGCTCCCTGTGCCTGCCAGGCAGCTCCACAGGGGCCAGGGGGCTCCAGCCCTGTGGTGACAGCACAAACCTGCTGAGACTGGGCTCTGTTCCTGCTCCCTTCTCTTCCTGGATGGAATCCTTAAGCACAGAAAGCTGTTCCTGCAAGAGATCAAGGCAGAGGATGGGATGGGATGTCCTCTTCTCCCTCTTTTCTGTAGGAACAAGGCTGGAGTTGCCTGGCTCCCCCTCAGCACCTCTTGGATCTGAGATCAGCTCTGTGGGTGCTGGGGTTGGTCAAGAGGAGCTTCTGTAGGCCCAGAGATCATTTTTCCTGGAAGTTGTTAGCTGGGATTCAGTCAGCCGGGCGGGGATCTGATTTTGGGAATGGCCCTGCAGACAATAGCCAGAGGAACAGGAATATCTGTTAGTGGATCCAAATAGGAATTGACTTCTCTTCATTATTGTCCCTCTCCCCAGGACTTCCACAGTTTGGCCACATACCTGTCCCAAAATACTTCCTCCATTTTCCTAGACATCATTTCTGATTTCCATCTGCTCCTCTTCCTGGTCACAAACGAGGTCATGCCTCTGCGGGTACGTAATGGGGCTGGGAGGGTCCTGTCTCCACACCATCCCCCCCATCCCAGGGCTCTCAGCCCCTCCAGGGGTCCCTCAGGAGGGTGGAGGTGACCATTCCTGCCATCCCATGGCCCTGGGCAGGCCTTTGTGCTGGCTCTTCCCGACCAAGCTGTTGGGAGAAGGTTTAAAGAGTTTTAAAACCTTTTTTAAACTCTAAACACAAAACCCCTGAGCTGCTGGGAGCACTGAGGGGGGTTGTTGTCCACATGATCCCAGAGCCAACTTGGCTGCAGCTCCCAGAGCTGGAAATGTTTTAAAAATTATCTCAGAGTCAGGAATTTGGTG
This sequence comes from Chlorospingus semifuscus, assembly GCA_035048045.1. Lineage (NCBI taxonomy): Eukaryota > Metazoa > Chordata > Aves > Passeriformes > Passerellidae > Chlorospingus > Chlorospingus semifuscus. The sequence continues at coordinate 1,077,062 of JAWWMS010000060.1, read as the reverse complement.
GGAACAATGAGGAGATCAGAGCCCCCGGAGCTCAAGGCCAGCGAGGTCCTGGCTGTGCAGCTCTGCTGCCCTTGGCCGGGCACTGGGGCCTGGCAGCCGCCCCGGAGCTTCCCGGGAGATCCAGCTGGGCCGTGTCTGCAGAGGCTGCGCATGCGCGAGGCAGCCGGGATGACCGTGGGCAGCTGGAGATCAGGATGGGAGCAGGGATGGGGCTGGAGTGCTCCAGCGTGGAGGGATTGCTCCTCTGGAAGGTGGGACTGGCCCGCAGTGCCAGGACACTGACCCACAGGAGTAGGGAATAACTCCTGGGGGCAGAGGAAAGGAGCTTTGGGGGTGTTGGGATCTGTCTGAATGCTGGGGAGCAGAGGGATAAACCAGGGCACCCCAAGGATGTTGGGAAAGGGGGAACAGCTCAGATTCAGGGTCCTGCCTTGCACTGGAGTGCTCATTTCGCACCTGTGACTTCCAGGACAGCATCAGCTTGTTGCTGGAAGCCGTGAGGACCAAAAATGAGGAGCTTGCACAGACCTGGAAAAAATCAGAGCAGTGGGCGACCATCGAGCAGCTCTGCAGTAAGAGGGGGGTCCCTGGGGCTGGGTGTCCCTCAGGGAGGGAGGTCCCTTGTCCCTTGGCTGAGCTGGCTTGTGAGCTGCTCCCAAGCTGCCACAGAGGCTACACTACAGGAGGCTTGTGGGGAGGAAGCTGTTCCTTCGTCACGGGATCCTGGAATAGTTTGGGTTGGAAGGGATCTTGAAGCTCCTCTTCCAGGTTGCTCCAAGCCCCGTCCAAGCTGGCCTGGAGCAGTTGCAGGGCCGGGGCAGGGCTGGTGAGGGGGCTGCAGGGTGGGGTGTGCAGCGGGATGCCAGCACTGCCCCGGGCTCTCTCCCGCAGGCACGGTGGGTGTCCCTCTGCCGGGACTGCAGGAGTACGGCGCCATGGGGGGCTCGTCGCACGCCGTGGCCGCGGCCATGTGGCCCTGCCAGCACTGCACCTTCATGAACCAGCCGGGCACGGACCACTGCGAGATGTGCAGCCTGCCCCGCTCCTAGCCCCGCTCTGCCCGGAGCCATCCGGAGCGGCGCCTGTCCCTTCCCTCTCCTCCCTGCAGCTTCCAGCCCGGGCTGTGGAGCCCGGCACGGGTGGCTCCAGGCACGGGTGGCTCCGGCCCCCCGGTTACTCCTGGCTCCCTTCTGGGGGCTCCCAGCCCGGAGAACCAACGCTTTCCTCAGCCCGTGCCTGGGCTGGCCCCCCACCGCCCTCAGCTGCTGCCAGCCTGCCCTGGGGGAGCTGGGGGGCTTAGGGAGCTGCCCGTGCCCGCTTCCTACCCAAGGGGAGAGGGAGGCTTTGGCATCTCCCTGCCCACAGCTTTGCTCTCATTCCCTGCCCGCCTGAGTGCCTGGATCCCGACAGCTCCGGCACTGACCGTCCCCGGTGGCATGGGCAGGTGGCTGTCACGTTCCCAGAGCAGGACAGGCACCCCTGGACACCGAGCATGGGGTGGGCACGTGCCAGCTCGTGGCTTGGTGAGCTCTGGCACCCCATGGGGGCTGTGGGAAGGGCATCCCCTCGGGGGTGCCGTGTCCCCCCACTGTGCATGGTTGGGCTCCCAGGGAAGGGTTGCAGGGCAGCCACGTAACTCGGGCACCCACCTGGCCTCCATCGTGCCCTGGGAGCCAGTCCTGCAGTTGGTGCCTTCCCATCCCTCCGGAGCGTGTCCTGGCCGGAGCTGGGGCTCGGGGATCTTGCCCCCCAGTCTCCCTTCAGCCCCCAGCTGGGGCTGTCCTGGGCACCGCTGGGCAGGGGAGAGGGGCAGGTGGATGCTGGAGGGGCTCAGCCCTCCTCTCACAGGGCCTCTGACCCCCAGACCCATCCTGGAGCTCCCCAGCCCTGGCTCTGGTTCAATCCTGGGGGCAACGGTTCCAGCACTGCCCTGTGTCCCCTCATGGGAGGGGTCCAGAGGGCCTGTCCTGCTCCAGGACAGCACTGCCCACACCCCAGTGGGGCAGGGACCCCCAGCCCCTCGCTGGGGCTTTCCAAAGGCTTCATCCCAAGGCCCGGCTCCGGGCTGCGGTTGCTTTTCCCCTGGGTGTGCTGGGGTTTGGGGGTGCAGCGCTGGGAGCGCCCGGGCCGGGCTGGGCTGACCCAGGCACGGGGGCTGCAAGTAACGTGGAATAAAAGCACCTCAAACCAGAGCCTCCTGCACTCCTGCACTCTGTCACCTGTCCTGGGGTGCTCCACACTCCCAACGGGAATGGGGGAATGCTGCACCCCAGTGTGTGCCTCCCTCACCTGGGCGAGGATGGGGCTGGGATACTCTGTGTCACCAGGAATCTGAGTCCCCAGAGTCCCACCACTGTCTCCTGTATTCTGGCACCTCGGGTGGGGCTGGGATGCTCTCTGTTCCCAGTGGAATTTGGGGGACCCTCTGCCCCATCACTGTCTCCTGCACTCTGTCACCTCGGGTGGGGCTGGGATGCTCTGTTCCTGATAGGAATGAGGGGACACTGTGCCCCAGCACGGTGCCACCTCTGCTGTGTCATCTGTGCCAGGATGGGACCAGGATGCTCCGTGTTCCCAGCTGGAACAGGGGGACACAGCCTCCCGTGCTTTGTCACCTGCCGGGACGCTCCTCATTCCCAGCGGGACCCGGGGCCGTGCCACCTGCACTCCATCACGGCCGGGCCGGGCCGGGCCGCTCCGCGTTCCGCCGGGGCTGTGTGTCCGGGCTGTGTCCGCGGTCTGTTTGCAATCAGCCCCAGAGCCGCGTGCGGCCGGGCCCGGTGCCAGCCCCAGGCTGGAGCAGGGGGAGCGGGAGCGGCGGGAGCCAGAGCCGGGGAGCGCAGCGCGGCGAGCGGCCGCGGCAGCGGGGCCG
>JAWWMS010000060.1:1063143-1073493 GCA_035048045.1 Chlorospingus semifuscus | reverse complement strand
GCCAGGCTGGGGGACAGGGGCAGGGCTAGGGGGGCTCAGACGGGAGGCATCACTTTGGGAGGGTTTCAGTAAAACGGGGGGCAGAGACATCACTTGGGGAGGCTCAGGCTGGGGGGCTCAGGGTCATCGCTTGGGGGTCTGAAGCCGGGGGGCTCAGGGTTATCACTTGGGGGGAGGCTCAGGCTGGGGGGCTCAGGGTCATCGCCTGGGGGCTCAGCCAGACTTTTGCGGGTCCATCCCCGTGGGTCAGGGTCAGCTCGGGGGGTCTCTGCCCCCCTCGGGGGTCGCACCCGGCCCCTCTCTCTCTCTATCAATAAAGCCGCTGTCGCCAGCACCGCCTCGCTCTTTTCTCCCACCGTGTTGGGATGGGGGGTCACTCATGGGGCGGGGGTTCCTCCCCTCCCGGTACCGACCCCGGGATGGGGGGGGTCACATGGGGGGGTTCCTCCCCTCCCGGTACCGACCCCCGGTACCGCCCCCCCGCCCCGCGCCGCTTTACGGCCTGTCGTAAACTCCCCCCCGCCCATTGCGGCGGCCGCCGCGCAGCCGTAAAGCGGAGCCGCCCGCGCCCCCCGCCCGGTACCCGCGGCCCCTCCGGGAGGGATTGGGGGGGGCGGGATGGAGGGAAGAGGGGCGGGGGTTTGGGTGGGGGGCTGTGGGCTGGGCGGGGATGGGTCCGGGGTGGGGGGCTGCCAGGGGAGCTGGGCTTGGGGAGGGGCTGGGGGGGGTCTCAGTATGGGGGGGGCTGTGGGACAGGGTCTGGGGTACAAGGCATGTGATGGGGGTGTGTCGGGAGGGGGTCTGAGGTACAAGGACTGTGATCTTGGGGAGTCTGGGGGCTCTGAGGTACAAGGACTGTGATGTGGGGGGGTCGGGGGTGGTCTGGGATATAAGGACTGTGATGTGGGGAGTCTGGGGTGGGTCTGGAGGGTCTGGGGTACAAGGACTGTGATGTGGGGGGGTGTAGGGGGTCTGGGGTACAAGGACCGTGATGTGGGGTAGTCGGGGGTGGGTGTGGGATACAAGGAGTGTGATTTGGGTGGGTCTGGGGGCCGTGGAGGTGGGACTGGGGGGCTGAGGTTGATGTTTGGGAGGGGGCTGCTTGTGGGGCTGGGCCTGAGGGTCTCACTGGGGGGAGGAGAGGCTGTGGGGGACAGGGGTCTGCAGGGCTGTGTCAGCACACACTGCCCACCGCTCGGTGGTCCCGGCTCAGCCCCTCACAGCCTCGGTGCCCCCTCCCCACGCCCCCAGGCCGGCACCATGGCACAGGTGGGGCACAGGGTGGATTACCTGGCCGGATTCTGCTGCCCGGTGGGGGGGCTGGTGGCGGGCAAGCCGCGGGTGCTGTGCCACGAGAACGAGATCTACCTCTCCAACGGCACCGAGTTCGTCTACGTGTACGACCAGGAGGGCAAAGTGCTCAAGGTGAGGGGTTTGGTGGGGTGGGGTGTGCCCCCCATCCTGTGGGGACACCCCTTTCCCTATCCCTGGATTCCCTCTGTCAGCATCCAACAAACAAACCCTACAAGCAGCACTCTTTTCTTTGGGGTTTGTTGGGGTTTGGGGGTGCTGCCAGCTGGCCCTTCTCCCAGTCCTATGGGACACACAGACTGCACAGGTTCCTTCCCCCCAGCACAGGGGCTTCTCTCCCCTCTCCCCCAGGCCTGGCTGCTGTCCCCGCTGTCACAGCGCCCTGACTGACACGCTGCTGCCTTTGTTAATTTGTTCTGATTACCATTTCTAAGAAATCCACCGCTGTACGAGCGGGATCTGCCTCCCACACTGCGCTCCCGCTCGGCAAAGTAGAGCACGTACCCTGCTCCCTGTTTTCCTTCCCCTCAGGGAGCGGGAATGACAGGCTGCCTCAGCCCCTCTCCCACCCCCCAGCCCGGGAACACCCAGCTGGGTGCTGCCCAGGGATCCCTTTGTCCCTGGAAACCGCTTTGGATCCCCCTCTGCAGGGAGCAGCCTTGTCCCTGCCGCCCCCGCGGGTGCCGTGGGAGGTGACATTTGGTTGTGTCCCCCCTGCCAGGCTGTGTTCCGCTGCCCCGACCAGGTGTGGCACGTGGAGCTGCTGCCCCAGCCCCGGCAGCTCTACATCCTGTGTGCCCACAGCGGGATCTACTGCGTGTCCCTGGAGCAGCAGAGCAGGTGAGCAGAGGTGACCCCATCCCAGGGCTGCCCTGCCTGTCAGGCTCTGGATCCGTCTCTGCCGGTGCTAAATGCTCTCCTGCAGGAGCTCACTTCCCAGGGCCAGGCAAAGAGGCGGCCAAGGCACACGCTGGCTTCTCCCCTCGCCTTGGCTCTGAGCTCTTCCCTGTTTTCCCAAAGGTTAATGGAGCAGACGGATGGCGACGGCCAAGAAAGCAACGGCCCCTCCGGCGTCTTCCCGGTGGAAGCGGACGCCTGCATCTTCCCCGATGCCAGCCTGAGCATGTTCACCCTGCTCAGCACCTTCGTCATCACGCTGGCCCAGGACGAGGGCAAGTGGTGGATGCGGCTGCACGAGCTGCCGCGCCCGGAGCAGGACGGGCCCCCGTACCGGCAGGTCAGCCAGGTGGAGTTCAGCCCCGGGAGCCCTCCCGGGGACAGCGCGGGGGACGCGCCGCCCTCCTGCTTCCTGCCCGTGCTGTGCTGCGCGGCCGCGCCCGGCACCCAGGGGCTCTGGTGCTCGGGGGGCTTCGTGCTGGAGGAGCCCCTCTTCAGCCTCCTCTTCGGCATCGACGTGGCCATGCTGGAGTCGCCCATGATCCTGTGCGGCTTCCCGGACGGGCAGCTCTGCTCCGTGCCCCTCAAAGCCCTCAGCTCCTCGCCCGCCGCCGACGGCTGCCGCGACGTGTCCGCGCCAGCGCCGCCCGTGAAGATCCTGCACCACCTGGAGGAGCCCATCGTGTTCATCGGGGCGCTGCGCACCGAGCGCCGCGCGCACGACGACGACGACAACGACGACGACACCGACACCGAGGCGCCCGCGGGCGAGCCCGGCTGTGACTGCGTGGTGGCCGTGGGCCACTACGGGAAGATGGTGGCGGTGAAGGCGGACCAGCGGGAGGAGGCCACGGTGCCCGAGCTCAGGGAGTATTACCTGCGGGGACCCATCCTGTGCGCGGCCTGCGGCAGCGGCTCCCGCATGTACTACAGCACCCACTCCGACATCTCCGCCGTGGACCTGGACCGGGCGGGCGACTCCTCGGACCCCGAGGACACGGAGAGCGGCGCTGGAGTGCTGCCCCCCGTGCTGTCCCCGGCCAGCCTGAGTATCTGTAGCGTGGTGGCGCTTTCCTTGTCCTCCCGGGCCTCGGAAGGTACTGGGGCAGCGGGGTGGGATCTCAGCTCTCCTCTATCCAGCTCTGTGTGGGGTGGGTGGGGCTCCATCTTTCATCTTTGTTGGCTCACCTTGGTTTTGTAAGTTGTTCTTCATTGTGATTCCTGCTCGTCCCTGCTCATTCCCAGTCCCTCAGCTTGGCATTGTAGGAGCTGGCCAGCCCTGGCAGTTGTGGGACAGCCCCAAGCCAGCTCGGATCAGGCTCCCTCCAAAAAGGGAGTGTTCAGTGTGCCTCTGGACTGGCTGCCCACAGAGCCTGTGCCACCAGCTAGGCCTCTCTGTGACAGCTGGGTGCTGCTGCCCTTGGCCAGGCACAGGATGGTGTCCCCTCTCAGGGCTCTGTGTGTGAGCAGGTTGTGCTGTGGTGATCCATGTCTGTCTCCATCACATCCCACTGCCTTGGGGAGGCAGTGCCATGCTGCTCCCTGTGTCCCCCACCTCAGCCATCCGGGAAGGCCCTGCTCCCTTCCTGGCCCCTGACCCCCCTGTCTGTGCCTGCAGGGGAGTCGGAGCTGTTGGCCCTGTCGGCCAAGGGCCGCCTGGTGTCCTGTGGGCTGTGCAGCCCCGAGGAGCCGGACGTGGAGCTGACCCCAGCTGAGATCGGCCGGAGGATCAAGGAGCTGCTGTCGGGGATTGGGGACACCTCAGAGAGGTAAAGGTGGCACCAAGCTCGGGGTTGTGCAGGTCATTGCCAGTAATCAATTATGGTTTGGGTAAGAGAGACCTTAAAGCTCATCCCATTCCACCCCCATGGGCAGGGACACCTTCCACTATCCCAGGTTGCTCCAAGTCCTGCCCAGCCTGGCCTAGAACACTTCCAGGGATCCAGGGGCAGCCACAGTTTCTCTGGGCGTCCTGTGCCAGGGCTTCACCACCCTCAGAGAGAACAATTCCTTCCCAGTATCCCATCTAACCCTGCTCTCTGGCAGTGGGAAGCCATTCCTCTTTATCCTTCACTCCAGGCCCTTGTCCAAAGTACCTCTCCAGCTCCCTTGGAGCCCCTTTAGGCACTGCAAGGGGCCCTAATGTCTCTCTGGAGCCTTTTTTTCTCCAGGCTGAACACCCCCATCTCTCCTCAAGCTTTTCTCTTGGAAAACCACTCCAGCATTTACCTTTCCTGGCTGGGAAGCCCCCCCAGGCTCGATAATATAAAACCAGTGTTTGAGGGCAGCCCCCTCCCATGGCACAGCCACCCCCAGCACTGTGGGCGGGCTGGCAGCGGCAGCCATGGCAGCAGAAGGTGGTACAGGCAGGGTGCCAGGCGCCTGCCACGCGTGCCAAGCCGGCAGTGACAGGCAGGGCAGGCACATGCCTCCATCCTCTGTGCCTGGCTGTGTGTGGGGAGGGGCTGTGGGTGAGCCCCCCTCCATCCTCCATCCACAGGGGGATTCCTGAGGTCTGGCTGTCCAGAGCCACTCCACAGGCTCAGCTCTGATGGGAACATGGATCTGTGGCTGCCATGGCAGAGAAGCTGGCGGTTTCCTGTGGTGGGATCATGCCAGGAGCAGCTCAGCTTGGCAGCACAGCGCCATCCCGGTGTCCCTCCCGTTGTTCCATCCCTGTCACACTGTCCTTGCAGAGTGTCCTTCCTGAAGAAGGCCGTGGACCAGAGGAACCGAGCCCTGGCCAGCCTGAACCAGGTGATGAACGTGAGCGCGGCGCTGCTCTCCAGCCAGGAGGGCCACAAGCCCATCGCCTGCACCGTCACTGCCAACTGGAGCTGCCTCCTGCTCCAGGACACCGTCACCATCTCCTGCTTGCTGGAAAACTGCAGCGAGTACAGCCTGGAGGAGGGCTGGACCCTCTGCGTCCAGCTCCTGGCCAGCCCCTGTGCCTTAGAGGAGGAATCCGTGGATTCGGCCACCACCTTCACCTTCCCCATTGACCAGCTGCTCCCTGGCAACAAGCGGGAGCTGACGCTGCCCCTCGGCCCCGCTGCCGACACCAAGCTGGACCTGCCTCTGACCATCTCCTGTGCCCTCTACTACAGTTTGAGGGATATTTTGGGCAGCGGCTCCGACTCCTCCGAGGACCTGGATGACTTCCTGCCCGACGACTCGCCCCTGCTGTCCCCGGACAGGGAGGGGATCTGCCTGCCCCTCAGCCAATGCACCATTGACATGCTCCAGTGCCTCCGTTTCGGGAGCAGCCCCCCCGGGCCCAGCGCCCCCCCTGCCCCCTCAGACCCTGTGGAGACCTTCCTCAAAGTGTCCCGGGAACAGACTGAGCCCGAGGAGGGGAAAACCCCGGCAGAGGAGAGCCTGCCCCCCTCGGCAGCGTCCATCCGGGTGTCCTCGGAGCTGCTGAAAAGTGCTCTCAAAACCTCGGAAACAGGTGGGTCCCTGGAGAGGAGCATCCCAGCAGTGACAGAGGGGCTCCTGGGGCAGGGGTGCTGGCAGGGTGGCACTGTCACAGCCCCTCCCTTGGGCACAGAGGGCTGTGTGACCTCACTGCCCCACACCACAGCCTTGGCACACGTGGCAGTGGCACTGGGTGTCCCAGTGTGGGGGGGTCCTCTGTTACCCCTGCCCCCTCAGGGGCTGTCTCAGGCACACGCTGTCAGCAGTGTCACATCTCTGCTCTGTGCTTTGGTCCCCAGATGTCCCACTTTGCGGTGCCACCCTGCGCTGGCTGCTGGCTGAGAACCCCGGGGCCGAGGCACTGAGCACGGAGGTGGCATCGGTGTGTGGCACGGCACCCGACGGTGCCCACGTCCAGCTGCTCGTCACAGAGGCAAGGAATGGGTTAGCCCTGAGCCAAGGAATGGGTCAGCCTGCAGGGAAGCTCCATCCCACAAAGCCAGCTCCTTCCTGGGGTCAGGGAGATGAGTGGGTGCATGGCCATGCCATTCTGTCCCCTCCTCTGGGCTGGACAGGCAGCATTCCCAGTCCATTCTCCCAACCCTGGGCTTTCCAAAGGCTGTGGTTATTTCCCTCCCTCTCCACATGTTCCCATTTCTTTGGTTCTAGAAAATGCACTGGGATTTGGGTTTGGGTTGTAAATCCACCCCATGCAGAATTCCCCTCTAAAGGCACAGGGAAAACAGGGATTTCTGCCCAGCTCTCCTGCCTGACCCCACCTGAGGGGCCTCCAGGTACCTGGCACAGGTGGATTTGCACCTGAGAGCTCAGATGTCCCCAGAGTGATGAGTGACAGTGTTCATTCTGCCAGGGCTCACCTGGTAGCACCAGGCTGGGGACAACTGCTCCTGGGAGGATGGGAGGGTTTGGGGGTGTCTGGAACCTTCTGGGGAACCTGGTGCCTGTGGGGAGGGGCTCTGGCCCCCTGGCAGTGACACTGCTCTTGCTGTCCAGGTGGCCATGAATGACCTGAGCCCTGCAGGTCCCATCCAGGCTGTGGAGATCCTGATGGAGAGCCCATCCCTGGCCCACATGTGCAGGACACACCACGCCGTCATCCGGCGCATACAGGTACCCCCCTGGGCCAGGGGCACCCCAAGTGACCCCAAACCCCCTGGGATGGAGCCTGGGCTGCAGTGGGGGTGTTTCTGTGGTGCCATGTGTGACAGTCCAGCACCAGCAGCTGGGGGTCCCAGATGTGGGGCTCAGACTCCCTGAGATTGGGAATTCCCAAGGTTGGGGCTCCAAGAATCTGGGGGCTGCTGGAGCTGTGGCTCCCGAGGCTGGGACTCCCAGAGCTGGGGGTCCCTGGGCTGGGACTCCTAGGATTGGGATCCCTGGGCTCGGGCTCCTGGGATTGGGATCCCTGGGGCTGGGGGTCCCTGGGGCTGGGGTCCCTGGGGCTGGGTGCTGCCAGCTCCCCCAGCCCCCTCCCTGCCTCCCTCCCTGCCTGGCACAGGCGCTGGTGCTGGAGCAGGCGGCGCAGGGCTCGGGCCCCCCCGACCTCCGCATGCAGTACCTGCGTCAGATCCAGGCCAACCACGAGGTGAGCCCCCCGATCCCCTCCCTCCCTCCCCGTGGGGACCCCACCCCCAGCCGGTCCCTCACCCTGCCCCGCTCCCGCAGATGCTGCTGAAGGAGGCGCAGACCCTCCGGGACCAGCCGCCCCTGGCCGGGGACGGGGCTGAGGGCTCTGCCACGGCCGCCGAGAAGCTCCTGAACATCTACCGGCAGCTGCGGAACCCCAGCCTGGTCCTGCTGTGAGCGGGGGGCGGCCAGCCCGCCCCAAACCCCGCCGGCCGGGGTGGGGGCCCACGGGAGAGCCCCCCATCCCACCTCACCCCACCGGAGCAGGAGTGGGGCCGGTGGCCGGTCTGGCGGGGGGTGTGTCTGTGCGTGTTTCGTGGTCGTGTTGTCGGCAGCACCGGGGGCGTCTCGGGGCTCCGGTGGCGGAGCGGGGGCTCCTGGGCTGGCCCAGCCCTGCCCCGCCGCCCCCCAGCCCGGTCAGGCCGGGGCAGCCCCACGGGGCAGCGCTGTCTTGTGGATCCGTGGTAGTGTAGTGGCCGTGCCGAGCCGAGCTGAGCCGGGCCGGCCGCGGGCTGAGCCCCCCGAGCCGCCTTCAGGATCAGGACAAACAGGGTGCTGTGCCCGGGGGAGCCCCGTTTTCTGCTGGGCAGGGGAGGGGGTCTCCGCTCCCCCGTTGTTTCTATAAATGATCTCGTATCTCCATGCTGGTGCGGCGCGGTCCGGCCGCGGCCCCTCCCGCACCTCTCCACTGTCTGTAACTCTGTCGTCTGCCATGAAAACGATCCTGTTGCTCACCCCGTGCCTGGCTCTGTTCCTTTCCGTCCTCCCCGAGGGTCCTGGCAGCTCTCGGGGTGGGGGTCTCCCACTGCCACCCCCTGTTCCCCCAGCCTGGCAGAGGAGCAGCCCCTTCGGGCTCCTGCCTGCTGTGGCTTTGCTTTACTGACCCCCCCATCCCGTGTGGCACGCCGGGGGTCCCTGCATCCCCCTGCACCCCGGATCAGCCCCTTCCAGGGGGTCTGTGCGCTCCTGGGAGGGAAACAGGGCTGGATCTCCACGGGAAGGAGGACGCGGTGATGGTGCCTCGGTGTGATGATCCAGGTGACTTTAATGCCGTGAGTCGCGGGGGCGGGGACACAGCTGCCACCACCCCGCTTTGCCAGGGACAGGGACAGGGGGGTGGCCGCGGGGGGGGCTCCGGGGGTGGCTCAGTACTCCCAGAGCGTGGCCCGCAGCACGGACTCGCTGTCGGCGCGCAGGGTCCCCGCGGGGTCCCCGCGCAGGTACCGCCCGTTCTTCCCTTTGATGGCCACGCGGCCCCGCTCCCGGAACTCGAAGAAGAAATCCTCGGACAGGTCCCCGTCGCTGCACACCGAGCCGCTGCTCGCCACGTACCAGTACTTGCCCCCCTGGCCTGCGGGGAGCCCCGGGGGTGTCAGTGCGGGCCGGACGGACCCCCAGGGCCACCCACCCACCCCATAGGCCCCCCTAGCCCACCCACCTTGGATCTGGTAGGCGCCGTCGCTGAAGGTGATGTGGAAGACGTCGTAGACGGAGCGGTTGGAGTCGAGCAGGTTGGAGCCCCGGTGGTAGCAGACGAAGCCGTGCTCCCCCCGCAGCACCAGCATGGGCCGGTTGATCAGCTTCAGAGTGAACTCCTCGTCCTCCCCTGCGCAGCACGCAGCCCTCAGCACCCCGGGGCACCCCCCATCCCCCCCGTGCCCCCCAGCACTCACCCACGGTGTCGCTGACGGCCGCCAGCTGCCCGTTCCTCTTGGTGCACACGTAGCGGCCGTTGCTGGCGCGCAGGGCCACGCGCCGCCCGCGCCACTCGATGTCAAACATGGTGTTGGCGGCGCTGGTGACAGAGGGACAGCGTGAATTAGGGGTGCCTGTGTCCCCCCAAACCATCTCTGAACCCCACGCTGCAGCCTCACTCACATTTCGGTGGCCACGGCCTGGATGCCCCCGTGGGCCACCAGGGTCCAGTAGCTGCCGGTGTTGGTGTGGAGGCTGCACTTGTTGGTATCGCGGTCGATCTGCAGCTGGAAGGTCTCGTGGTTCAGCTCCTCGTCCTGGTTTGCTGAGACATTCACACCTGGGGGAGAATGGATGTTGGTGCTGATCCTGCTCTGGACGTGAGCGCTGGTCACACTCCAGCCATCAGAGGCATTCATGGTCCAGCAACTGGCACTGGTTCTGTCTGACTGCCAGCACTGGTCCTGTCCTGGCCCTGGGCAGCAGCCTCAGTCTGGCCATGGTCACCGATCCCACTTTGGCACTAGTTGGCACCAGTCCTACTCCAGTCATCATCAGTGACCCCGCTGTGTCCGTTGTCACCAATCTCAACCCAGCCACAGGCACTGATCCCACTGAGCCATTGTCACCAGTCCCACTCAGGCCATCAGGACCAGTTCCAGCCCAGCCCATTGTCACTGTCCCATTCCAGCCATTGGCACCCATCCTGTTCCAGCCATGGGTATCGGTTCCACTCTGTTGGCTCCTGTCACCAAAGCCACTCTGTCCACGGTCACTGATCCTGCTGTGGCCATTGGCAGCGATCCGGCTCTGCCCAGCAGGACCAATCCCATTGCAGCCATTGTCCCACCCCACCCTTCACCACCATGGCCACCCTCCCCTGCCCCCAAATCCTCCTGCGAACAATTGTGCTAATTGGGCTGGTTAATCAGCTTGTCACCGCCGTGTCCATCTGGTCACAAACCCCTATTTATAGCTGGTCCCCCTCGTCACCCGGCACTAAGCTGCTTGGCACAGGGGTGGCACCGTCCCTGGGGGGCACCTGGGGGCGACTGGGGTCCCTTGGGTCTCCAACAAGGAGTTCTGCTCACCTGTGGTCACATCTGCTGCCTCTACACACGTGTGTGCACACAGGGCATCGTGTGTGGCCTGCACAGGCACACGTGTGACCCTGTGGATGCTGCACAGAGTGTGACACACCTGTATGTGTGTGTGTGTGTGTGTGCGCGTGCACGTACACACCTGTGCACACCTACACCCCTGCACGTGTTCACACACACACACAGCCCTGTGCACGCCCACAGAGCCCTGCACCTGCACACACGTGTGTACACACACACCCACGCCTTCCCCCCCAGCTGCTCCCACTCCATCCTCACTGAC
>JAWWMS010000060.1:1050175-1055268 GCA_035048045.1 Chlorospingus semifuscus | reverse complement strand
ATGGGATGGGATGGGATGGGATGGGATGGGATGGGATGGGATGGGATGGGATGGGATGGGATGGGATGGGATGTTCAGCACATGGGGAAGGGGCTGGAGCCGCCCTCCCACCTGCCATGCAAACATCCGTGTCGGGCACACATGGACGGGATTATCCGGGCGGGATTTCCCCCTCCTGTTCCCGGAGCCCTCGCTGGGCTGGGCCCTGCCCCGGGGGATCCTTTCCTTTGGCTCTGCCGCCCGTGCGTGACAGCGCCGCTGCAGCTTTTCCCCAGCGCCTTTTGGGAACAGCCTGGCCCGGGGCTGGGAGGGGAGGGAGGGAGGAGCCTTCAGGGCATCTCTGGGAACTCATTTCCAGCCCTAATTAATTGAAGCCGTGCCGGGAGGGGGGTGCAGATTCCGTGGTGCGCATCCCACAGCTCCTCACCCCGAGGGCTGCCCCGGAGCAGCAGTGTGGGGACAGCGAGTGGAAAATCACATCGTGCAGAGCAGCAATTCCTTCAGATCCGGGGGGATTTATCCCAGCTCCACAGCCCTGCAGCTCTCAGGTGTCAGCTGGTGGCACATCACCGCTTTTGTGCTGTCCCAGGGACTGGTGAACCTTCCCAGGAGATTTTCCACGTTCCTTGGAGCAGGGAGTTCCTGCTGCCACTGAGCTCCCAGCCCTGTTCCCTGAATTCTCATTTTCCATCCCATTTTTTCACCCCAGCTCCCTCAATCCCCACTCTGTGTGTGTCAGTGAACGTCGCTATCCAGGCACTGCTGCCCAGCCTGGCTCTCCAGCTGTGCCAGATGTGGCTGTCACACCTTAACCCACCCAAACCTGGGATGGCGTTGGTTTGGGAGGAGCTCAGCCCGGCGATAACCCAGGAGTGATTTATTGGCTGTGAGTTCTGGGGGATCCCGCGGGCAGGGAGCGATGGGCGATGCTTATCTCCACCTCAGCACAGGGAACGCACCCACATCTCTCTTTTCACGCCTCTTTCCGTTCTCAGCAGCATCCCCGGAGCCTCCAGGCCCGAGCATTCCCCGCGGGCGGTGCCGGTCCCGGGGCGTTGGCAAGGAGAGGGGCCGGTGCGTGTCCCGTTCCGGGGGATGCCGGGCGTTCCTGCGAGCATCCCGGGCCCGCGGGATTGGCTGCGGGGGCCAAACCTTTCCTTTTTAGGCTGCGCCCGGCTCCGCTCGGGGCTGCGCTGCCGCCGGGCCCGCTGCCGGCCCGGGATGCTCCGGGATCGCTCCGGGATCCCCCCGGGCCCGGGATGCTCCGGGATCGCCCCGGGATCCCCCAGGGCCCGGGATGCTCCGGGATCGCCCCGGGATCTCCCAGGGCCCGGGGATGTTCAGGGATCCCCCCCGGGCTCAGGGATGCTCGGGGATGTTCAGGGATCTCCCCGGGCTCGGGGATGCTCCGGGATCGCTCCGGGATCCCCCAGGGCCCGGGATGCTCCAGGATCGCCCCGGGATCCCCCGGGCTCGGGATGCTCCAGGATCGCCCCGGGATCCCCCAGGGCCCGGGATGCTCCAGGATCGCTCTGGGATCCCCCAGGGCCCGGGATGCTCCAGGATCGCCCCGGGATCCACCGGGCTCGGGATGCTCCAGGATCGCCCCGGGATCCCCCAGGGCCCGGGATGCTCCAGGATCGCTCGGGGATCCCCCAGGGCCCGGGATGCTCCAGGATCGCTCGGGGATCCCCCAGGGCCCGGGATGCTCCAGGATCGCTCTGGGATCCCCCAGGGCTCGGGATGCTCCGGGATCGCCCCGGGATCCCCCAGGCTCGGGGATGTTCAGGGATCCCCCTGGGCCCGGGGATGCCCCGGAGCTGATCCAGCCCCAGCCGGGGGATGAGTCTGGGGGTGCCCAGGGGGGCTCGGGGGTATCTATGGGGTTTTTTCCCTTCCTGGGATGGGGTCCTGCCACCGGCTCCCTCCACTCGGTGCTGCCTCCATCCCCCTGTGCCCTCCCCACTCTGCTGGGTTTGGGGTTTAATTCATTTTAAAGGGTTTTTTGCATGTTATGGCGGCCTGTCCCCTCGTGATCTCGCGTTTGGCGGGGACACAGCGGGGCTGGGTGTGAGGGGACAGCAGGACTGGGGCTGGGGGCGTGGGGCACACCAGGGGACACCAGGGGCAGGGGACACATCCGGCCCCTGTGAGCTGCTCCATGGGGAAAGGCACCTGGCAGAGCCATTCCTGGGGACCTGGGGCTGTGGATGGGCTGGCAGTGCTGGGGACACTGTGTCCCTGTCCTGCTCTTGGAAGGTGACAGCCCAGAGGGGACAGAGCCATCCCTGAGGGACACTGTGGCTGTGGATGGGCTGGCAGTGCTGGGGACACTGTCCTGCTCTGGAGGGTGACAGCTCAGAGGGGACAGAGCCATCCCTGGGGCTGTGGATGGACTGACAGCGATGGTGGGGACACACCATGGCCCTGTCCTGCCCCAGAGGGTGACACCCAGGGCCCATTCCCTCCCTCTGGAGCCATGGGGGACACCAGGACTTTGTGTCCCTTGCCCGTGGTGACAGCTCCCTGTCACTGCTCCGGTGCTGGGATGTCCCTGCCCCGGGCACAGCTGGGGATCACCCCAGGCCCGCCGTGCCTCAGTTTCCCTGGAGCCCTCGCTGGCTCGGGGGGTGACTCGGGGCCACCTCTGCCGCCTCCCCCGGTGCTCCCTGCTCAGGGCCCGTTGTCCTTAAAAAGGCAGCCGGGAGTTGGGAGCCTCTGGTTGGGCTCTGCAGGGCTGGGGGTGGCCCCGGGCTCGGGGACAGCTCCCTCCGTGTCCCCGGGGGGCTCTGAGCTGATCCCCCCTCCAGAACCCCCCGGGAGGGATCAGAACCGGGCTCAGCTTCAGTGCAGGGTCGGGATTTGTACCCACAACCTCAGGCCGAGGACTTGGGGCTTTGGGACAGCAAAAGCCCGAAAATGGGGGCGGAGAGAGAGAAAAGCGCGGCGAGAAGCATCCCAGGAGCGCCGGTGCCGGGCCCGGGGGGGAAGCGAGGCCGGGAGGAGCCGGGGCGGCTCCGGCAGCTCCGGTCCCCGGCCGGGCCCGGGGGTGTCCCCGGGCAGCGCCCCCAGAGCCGCCCCCACCCCGTTCCTCCAGCGCCCCCCGGGACCTGGAGCCGCTCCCAGCTCCTTTTCCCAGCCCGTCGCTTATAAGGACTTGAGTCTCACTTGTTTATCGCAGCGCAGCATAAAAGGAACGGATCCCGACGGGGCTGATGCTCCCAAGCATCCCTGCCATACATTTTCCTACGATAATTAACCGTGCCGGGTCCCACCACCGGCCCGAGGTCAATTTAATGAAATAAAACACCTTATATGGCCATATGGCCGGCACACCATCACTGAGCCTATTTAGGGTCTTTGTTTAGAGCGGATCCGCCTCTGAGGTTCCTCGGGCTCGCCGGTATTTATACCCAGGGCGCCGGGGCTCGGTCCCAGAGGAAAGGAGCTCTCGCCTCCGTGGTGAGTACTGCCCTGCCCTGCCCTGCTTCTCTTCTCCTCGCAGGACACCGGGCATGGAAAACACCTCAGGGGCTTTCATTGGGGTGCCCCAGCGCTTCTGGGGTGGCACCAGCTGGGTTTGCCTGGCACGGAGGGGGTGCCAACCTCGGCACGACCCCACGGTGGAGGTGCTGAGAGCTGGGCCGTGGCCAAGGCAGGTGGTGCTCTCGCAGAAATATCCGTGATTTGGGGTTTTTCTTTTGCTTTCTCCACGATTTGGGGTTTTTCTTTTGCTTTCTCCATGATTTGGGGTTTTTCTTTTGCTTTTTGGGCTCCTGCAAGGTTTTGCCCGTTTCCCTCTGGATCAGGGAGCTCATCCCCTGGCACAGGGGGCACCCCCTGGGAAGGGCAATCGTTTTCCCCCCATTTTTGGGGGCGGATGCGAGGTCAGAGCAGCAAAATGCTGCTGAGACTGAAGCGGATGAGAGGGCATCACCTGGCACCCCCTGCCCGCTTTGGGGGGCACCAACAGGGCACGGCAGCTCCGGGGGAAGTTTTGGCACCAATTTTGGCCGCGAAGAGGCTGCAGAAGGATGGAGCAGCAGCATGGAGCAGCACCCATGGGGAACGAGCATCACCCAGGGAGGATTTATGGGGCTGCCCCTCCCCGAGGACTCCGACAGCTCCGAGCCCAAATCCCCGGTGATGGCAGCACGGGATGAGCCCACCCTATCCTGTGTGTAACCCCCCTTTCCCCCCGGCCAGCTTTTCCCCCAGGTCCCCCCAGCACCGAGCGCTGCCACCCCACCATGTGCGACGAGGAAACCACGGCCCTGGTGTGCGACAACGGCTCCGGGCTCTGCAAGGCCGGGTTCGCCGGCGACGATGCCCCCCGCGCCGTCTTCCCCTCCATCGTGGGCCGGCCCCGGCACCAGGTGGGTACCCGGGGGCTCTGGGGGAGCCCCCGGCCCCAGGTCGGCAGCACAGCCCAGCTAACGAGGCCTCTGTCCCGTTAGGGCGTCATGGTGGGCATGGGGCAGAAGGACAGCTACGTGGGCGACGAGGCGCAGAGCAAGAGGGGCATCCTCACGCTCAAGTACCCCATCGAGCACGGCATCATCACCAACTGGGATGACATGGAGAAGGTGAGGCCTTGGTGGGGTGGGGAGAGGGGTCAGCCCTGCCTCGGTTTGGGGTGACGCCCCCCGGTTCTCACCCCCGCTCAGATCTGGCACCACTCCTTCTACAACGAGCTGCGCGTGGCCCCCGAGGAGCACCCCACGCTGCTCACCGAGGCTCCCCTCAACCCCAAGGCCAACCGGGAGAAGATGACCCAGGTGGGGCCCTGGAGATCCCCCTGGATGGGGCTGGAGCCTCCAAAACTGCAGGAAGGGCTGGGGGGGATTTGTGGGGTGCACGAGTGGGGAGTGGGGTGCGGGATAAGGGCAGAGATCCCAGTGGGAAGTTCCTGTGCCTGATGGCCCTGGGGGTCTCTTGGCATTTTGTGGACCTTCAGGATTTGCCCCACCACATATTCCCCGCTCTGCACAGCCCCACGTGGCTCTGTGAGGTGTGGTGACCCACATTTCCATGCCATCCCTCGACCCCCGTGCTCCCCACTCTGTGCACAGCCCCACGTGGCTCTGTGCACT
>JAWWMS010000060.1:1042675-1047675 GCA_035048045.1 Chlorospingus semifuscus | reverse complement strand
CCTGGGGGGCTGCCCACCAGCCCTGGCACTGCTTGGGGGGCTGCAGCTCCTCTGTCCCCACCCTTCCTCCATTGTTTGGGTGCCCAAATGTGCATGGGGGTGGGAATGCGTGGGGTTCCCCTTAGGGACTCCCCAAATTCTTCTGGGGGTGTCCCCAGGCCAGCTGGGTGTGGGGATGGGTGGGATTCCCTTTAGGGACACCCCAAACCTTTCTGGGCGTGTCCCCAGGCTGGTGGGTGACAGGTGACCGTGGCAGGGGTGGCTGTGAGGGCTGAGAGGGACACGGCAGCCCAGGGGTCCCTTGGTGGCACTGTCCCCTCTGTGCCAGGGGCACCCCGGGGCTGCAGAGGGTCCCCCTGGACAGGGACAAGGCCTAGGCACGGTGTGGGTGGGGGTCCCTGGGCCCCCCCAGCCTGTGACACCCACACTCAGCTGCAGCTGTCCCTCTGTCTGTCCCACTCTGCACCTGTCTGTGCAGCCATCCTGCTGTCCTCCTGTCTGTCCGTCCGGCCTCCTTACATCCATCTGTCCATCCTAGTTGTCCATTCCTCCCTGCGTCCATCTGTCCATCTGTCTGTCCATCCAGCCTGCACTTGCCTGGCTCATCATCCATCAGTCTGTCCGTCCAGCTGTCCATCCCTCCCTAATCCATCTGTCCATCGCTCCCTGTGCCCATCTGCCTGTCCGTCTGTCCCTTTCCATGTCCGTCTATCTGTCTGGGCACCCTTCTGTCCCTTTGCCAACCTGTCCGGCCTCCCTCCAGCTATGTCCTTGTCCATCTGTCTGTCCATCCCAGCAAGCAGCTCTCTGTCCTCCACTTGCCCATCTGTCCTTCCGTTCTGCTGAGCTTGTGTCTGTCTGTCCATCCCCTTTCCTGTCCCCCAGATACCCCGCCCGTGTCCCTCGGTCCCTGCGATGTCCCTCTGTCTCCCCCTGCTGTGTCGCGGCGCGGCCGCCAGAGGGCAGCACTGCCCCGCGCGCGGGCCCGGCCCCGCCCACAGCGCCCCCTGGCGGCCGGGGGTGGGGCTGGAGGGCGCGCGCCGGAGCCGAGAACAAAAGCGCGCCCCGACAGCCAATGGGAGCCCGGCTGCCGGCTCGGCCCCCGCTGATTGGCGGAGGTTCGACCAATGGCGAGGGAGCGCTGCCCGTCCGTCTGAGCACACGTGGGGACGGGAGAACTGGCCCCGAGCGACCAATCCCTGATCAATCACTGATCGATCCCAAACCCATCCCTGATCCATCCCCGATCCATCCCTGTATCCCTGATCCATCCCTGTAACCCTTATCTATCATTGATCCATCCTTGATCCATCCCTGACCCATCCCTGTATCCCTGATTGATCCCTGATGCATCACCATCCATCAGTGATCCATCCCTGATCAATCACTGATCGATCCCAAACCCATCCCTGATCAATCCCCGATCCATCCCTGTATCCCTGATCAGTCACTGACACATCCCTGACCCATCCCTGTATCCCTGATCCATCCCTGTAACCCTTATCTATCACTGATCCATCCTTGATCCATCCCTGACCCATCCCTGTATCCCTGATCAGTCACTGATCAATCCTTGATCGATCTCCAATCCATCCCTGATCCATCCCTGTATCCCTGATTGATCCCTGATGCATCACTATCCATCAGTGATCCATCACTGATCAATCACCGATCCATCCCCATCCATCAGTGATCCATCCCTGATCCATCCTCGATGCATCCCTGTATCCCTGATCCATCCGTGATCCATTCCCATTCATCAGTGATCCACCCCTGATCCATCCCTGCATCCCCAATCCATTCCCAATTCATCCCTGTATCCCTGATCTATCCCCAGTCCATCCCTGATCCATCTCCAGTCAATCCCTGATCCCTCCCCGCTCCATCCCAATCCCTGACTGGGGTTTCCAGGGCTGGTGGCAGCACGAGGGAACGGAGGCAGAGCCGAGAGCGGAGCCGGCGCCAGCAACGGTTCATATATTTATTCATAAGCCAAGTTATCCATAAAAAAGTTCCATAGTAAAAGGCCTTTACAGGAATGGCGGCTCATAAAACCTTTGTTTAACCCTTTGCTCCTTTTTTTTTTTTTTTTTTTGTCCTTTTGGGTTATTATTTTTTTTTTTAATCCTGTTTTGTGGGATTTTTTTGTGTGTGTTTTAGTGTTTACACTGGAAAAGCCCCTGTACATATTTTCCAGGCAGCGGCGGCGGGACGGGCCAGCGTCCGCCGGCCCCGCGGGGTCCCCGTGGTCCCCCCGGGGTGTCCCCCCCGCGGTCACCCCACTATTGCACTGGGGACGGCGGCGCTGGGCCCCCCGCCCGGGGCCGAGCCCCCCGCCCTGGCCCCCTCTGTACAGCGCTCCCCGCTGTCCCCGTCCCCCCAGGCTGGGGGACACAGTGCACTGAAACGACCCCCCCCCACCCCCTTCCCCGAGGATTATTATTATTTTTTTGTGATTTTTTTCATCATTTTTTGTCTTTTTTTTTGTTTTTTTTTTTTTTGCTGTTGTCGGATTTGTTTTTGTGTTTTTTTTTTTTTTTTCCTTTCTCGCTTTTCCATAAAACTTCCCAGAAGAAATACAATATTTACAGGCAAAATAAATAGAACAACACACCTGATTTCTGCTTCACCTGCTGGCAAACAGTCAGAGGTACTAGGGAAAGTTATGGCTTGTAGGGGAGCCCCCCCCACACGTCCCCCTGATGTGCCCCCAATGTCCCCACATTGTGTGGGTGTCACCCTTTGCATCAGAGCTGGGTGGGGTCAGCACAGAGTGGCACCCCGGAGGTCAGCACAGGGTGGCACCCCAGGATGGGCACCCCGGGGGTAAGCACAGGGTGGCACCCCAGGGGTCAGCACAAGGTGGCACCCCTGGGGTCAGCACAGGATGGGCACCCCTGGGGTCAGCACAGGGTGGCACCCCAGGGTCAGCACAGGATGGGCACCCCGTCGGCGGTCACCAGGCGCCCCGTGGTGGGGTCGTAGGTGCCCGCCAGGTAATAGAGGTCCTGGCGGTCCTGGCAGCGGCGGCCGCGCGTCAGCTGCTCGTAGTGCTCCCGCCCCACCACCTGGCACTTGTGCGAGATGGTCTGCACGTCGTTCTCGTCCTCGTGGCACGACTGGTACAGCGCGTTCTGCGGGGACAAGGCGCCGTCACTGCCGCTGCCCGGGCTGGTGTGGCTGCTGGGGGATGTGGCTACCTGGTGTGGTACGTGGCTACCTGGCTGGGGACACGGCTACCTGCTAGGGCACAGGGCCACCTGCTGTGCGACACGGCTGCCTGGAGTGCGACAGGGCCACCTGGTCTGGGACACGGCCACCTGGCATGGGGCTACCTCATGTAGTTATGTGGCTACTTGGCACCATACATGGCTGCCTGACGTGGTGCACGGCCATGTGTGGCTACATGACCCCACACACGTGTTTCAGACACGGTACATGGCTACTTGCCCTGGTACATGGCTACCTCATGTGGTCCATGGCTCCCTGTCACATGTCTTGACATGATGTGAAACTACCTCACACATTATGTGGCTACCTGACACGATGTGTGACCACATGACATGGTACATGGCTACCTGACATGTCACCACATGACATGGCACATGGCTACCTGACTTGGCACATGGCTACCTGAGCTGGCACGCAGCTCCCTGCCCCAAAACCAGCCCTGCCCTCACCTTGCCGTCGCTCTGGCGCTTGCCCAGCTTGGTCTCCTCGGGGTGGTAGAACCACTTGACCTTGACCACCATGTTGCTGGCCCAGGACTCCCACATGCTCTCGATGCGGCCGATGTAGGGCAGGTTGGGCCGCCCGGCCGACAGGAACACGGCGCAGTCGCCCACGCGCAGCGTCTCCTTGCCCCGCACGATGGCCTTGTAGAAGAGCTTCCGCGCCTTGCCCTTCATGCCGCGCCGCTGGGGAGGGGACACGGGCTCAGAGATGGCACGGGGACCCCCAGACTCGCCCTGATGCCGTGGGGACACCGTGGGGGACGTGGAGAGGAGAGCCAGCACGAGGAGCTCACAGAATGAGGGACGTGGCTGGTGCCACCAGCACTGCCAGCTCAAGGGACACAGCTGGTGTCACCACCTCCCTGTGCTGGCATTCACAGTTGGTGTCACCAGCTCCCTTCACTGGCTGCCCATGTGCCACCTGCACCTTCCCCGATCCTGCAGTCGATGCCACTAGCACCCTGCACTGGGCACCCACGTCACACACGTCACAGCCGGTGTCCCCAGCACCCCGAGCAGCCAGGGCTCTGCCTGCAGCACGTGGCACCTCACATGTCCCCCAGTGTGCATCTTGTCCCTTGCACACTGCCACCCACCTGCCCCAAGCTGTGCCTGCTCCTTCCCTCCACCATGCCCAGATGGGTGCCCTTGGCGGGCACCAGCTGTGCCAGGGTAGTGCCCGTGGAGCTCCTCACCTGCGTGGGGTTCCCCGACCACCTCCAGAGCTGGCGGGCAGGCAGGAAGGCGGAGATCTTTGGCCGGTTTTCCACCGAGGGCAGGCGCTGCCGCCGGGAGAACTCTTTGGCTTTGGCGAAGCTGAGGGGATCCTTGCGCTTGAGCTTGGCCTTGGGGCCGGCGGCGGCCGCCTTGGACAGGAAGCAGCGCTGGGGCGCGGCGCCCTTGGGCCGCAGCGCGTCCGGCTGCGCCAGCAGCGCCGGCACCGGGTGCGACAGGCAGGTCTGCAGCAGCAGCGCCGAGTCCTCGTCCTCCGAGCTGTAGGAGGAGTCCTCGTTGTCCGAGGAGCACAGGCTGGACGTGGAGATGGAGCCGGAGCTGGACGAGGTGGAGGAGCCCGAGGAAGAGGAGGACACGGAAAGGCGCGTCATGAAGCGCGAGGGGACGTCGGCGCCGAGCCCGGCCGCGTCCTCGTCCTCGTCCATGTCCGAGTAGGAGCTGTGGCAGTCGCTGTCGCAGTTCAGGGCGAAGTCCCCGTGCCCCGAGTACTTGCGCAGCGCCAGCCCCACGGGCAGCGGGTGCGCGGCCGCG
>JAWWMS010000060.1:1025697-1042575 GCA_035048045.1 Chlorospingus semifuscus | reverse complement strand
GCGGCCCCGGCGCTCCCGCCCGCCCAGCCCGGCGTGCCCGTAGCCGTGGCTGCCCAGCGGCCGCTCCAGCCTGGCCCCGAAGTCCTTCTCGGCCAACAGCAGCGCCTTGCACGTCTTGTTCTTGGGGGACGTCACCCCTTCGTGGTCCAGCTTGACCAGGAACTCGCCGCCCGCCGCCTTCCTGCGCCCGCTCCTGCCCACCTCGGCCTCCAGCCGCTCGGCTTTCTTGGAGCGCAGCAGCTTCTGGGCCGCGGGCAGCACCAGCCCGGCGCCGGCGCCGAAGGAGCCGTAGGAGCTGGCGATGCGGCCGAAGGAGTCGGCGCCGAAGGCGTTGCCGAAGACGGGGGCGGCGAGGTGGTGGTGGTGGTGGTGCAGGGGGAACAGGGTCTCCTTGGCCCGCAGCTTCTTGGCGCTGCCGTTGACCTGGAAGAGGTTCTGGAGCACGGCCGAGCCCTTGTTCGCCGCCTTCCGCTTGGTCTGCGCCACGGCGGCCCAGCTGAGCAGGGACCCTCCGCGCCGCCCGGCCGCCGAGTCCCCCAGCGCCGGCCCCCGGCCCCCCGACAGCCCCTCCATGGCTTTGCCTGTGGAACACAGGGGTCAGGAGGCCACAGGAGCAAGGAGAGAGGGATGCCCTGGGGCTGATCTCCACCCTCGCTGTGCCACCCCTTCCTCCAACCGCAGCTCACCTTTCTCTGTACCCCAATATTCCCAGCCTCCTTAACCCCATCTTTGCATCCCAGCACCCTTCCATACATCCCTGCATCCTCCCATGAATCTGTTCCCCTGCCTAGAGCCCAGCACCTTCCCCTGCATCCCAACAGCCTTCCCCACACCCCAGCACACTTCCCTGCATCCCAGCATTCTTCTCCCATCCCAAAAACTCCTTCAGGCATCCCAGCACCTTTCCCTGCATCCCAACAGCCTTCCCCACACCCCAGCACACTTCCCTGTATCCCAGTATCCTTCCCCCATCCCACAAACTCTTTCTGCCATCCCAGCGCCTTTCCCCATGCGAACACCATTCCCCTCACCCCAGCCCAGCAGGGAATCCTGCTCCTTCCCCTCCATACCACTTTTCTCCTTGCTGGCCGCCTTCCTGCCTGAATTCCGGGGGGGCTGGGGGCCATGGTCAGGGCAGAGCGTGGGGGGCAGCGCCCCAGGGGTGCCCACGTCGCCACACGCCCGCTTGGCCCTCCGGCAGGAGCTGGACACCAGCAGGGCCGGGGAGGGCTCAGTGCCTGTGGGGAGTGGGGGGTTAGGGCGGCCCCATGCTCCCTCAGAGCCCCCCACATCCCTGATCCCACCCCAGCCCTCACATTGGATCTTGAAGTCGGGGGGCAGCAGGCGGATGTTGGACACGGCGATGTGTCCCGTGTCCCCGTCATCGAACTCCACCAGCACGGCCTCGGTGTCCTCCTCCTCCTCATCACTGGAGGAGCCTGCGGCACAGGGGGGCTGTTGGGGTGGGCAGGGGATCCCCGGCAGTGCCCACCCCACTGCTGGCCCCAGGGATGGGCAGGGGACCCCTGGCAGTGCCCACCCCACCCTGGCTGCCCCCAGGGATGGGCAGGGGACCCCTAGCAGTGCCCACCCCACCTCACCTCGCACCACGTTCCCGGGATAGAGGCACCGGGATTTCTGGCTCCAGTAGGCGCAGACGCGGGTGCCGGGTGGGAGGCTCCGCCGTGACTGCGGCCGAATGTCAAGGACCTGAGGGAGGCACCGTGTGAGGGTTTGTGGGGTCCGGGACCCCCTCCGTGACCCCTCACCCTGACCCCCACCCCGGCTGCCCCCCACTCACCGCCTCCTGCAGCAGCTGCTCCTGCGAGTAGATGTGCTGCCGGTTCCCCCGCTCACCCTCGATGATGATGCTGTAGCTGGGGAGGGGGCACAGAAGAGGTTCAGCACCCACCTTGGTACACCCCTCAAATGCCTGGGACCCCCCAAAATGTCTGGGACTCCCCCTAAGTGTCTGGGATCCCTGGGAGGCTGCACTCACATGTCGGGGGGCTGGATGGTGCGCACGCTGCCAGCGTAGAGCAGGCTGTCCTCCTTGGGGATGAGGATGTGCAGCCCATCCCGCAGATCCTCCTTCTGGATGGCGCAGGCGTGGGGCACCCCCCCGCGGGCCCCCCCTGCCAGGCAGCCCCCCAGCTCCTCCTCCTCCTCCGAGAAGCTGCTGTTGTCGTCGAAGTCGAAGTCGTCCTCCACGGTGAAGCTCTCCAGGAGTTTGCTGACGGCCCGGCCCTTGCACTGCAGGAGGAGGCTTGGGGTGGGTGGGGGGCAAAGGGGGCCGTGCCAGGGTGGGGGGCACCCCCACGGGTCTCACCTGTTTGGTGGCCACTTTGCTCTTGACCTTGGCCAGTTTCTTGCCCTTGCTCAGGATGGTCTTGGCGCTCCGGGGGGAGAGGGCCAGTGAGAGTGCCCCGTTCTTGCGCTGCATGGGGAGGTCAGGGCCCCCAGTGACCCCTCTGTGTGACCAGGGCTCATCAGGGCCTCCCACCACCCTGAGGGGTGCCTCCTCAGCTCCATGAGCACCCACGACCTCTGCAAAACCTGCCCCCATCCCTCTGCACCCACATCCGTGCCCCACAAACACTCCCAAAACGCTGCACCCACATCTCACTGGAACCCCTCAGTAACCCCAGCCCTGCATGCCCTTGGTCCCATTGGTGTCCCCAGCCCACGCAGACACCGCATCTCCCTGCCCCCGAGCCCAGGGGTGCCCCAGGCCAGCCCCACTCACCCTGAGGGCTGCCTGCAGCCCTTTGCTCTTGCGGGTGCCCTTCTTGCCCCTGTCTCCCAGCCGAGCCCCCTCGTCCCTCGGCCCCAGCAGCCGGGGGTCGCTGCCCCCAAAGAGGCTGCTGGGGGGTCCCGGGGGGCTGGGGCCGCCGGGGGCTGGGGGCCTCAGGCTCTCCTTGGCCTTGGCTTTCAGCTTCTTCTTGCTGCCCTCGGGGCAGCCTCCCGCCTTCCGCCGGCCCGGCAGCTTCTCCAGCTTCCCGGCTGCCCCCGGCTTCACCGGCCGCCGCTTGATCTTCACCTCGCCCTCGGGGCTGCCCAGCCGGCAGGGACCTGCGGGGACAGGGGTCAGGGCTCCCCATGGGTGACAGGGCTTGGGGGAGCCCGTGGAGGTCCAGGCTTGCAGCACCTCACAGTTGCCCACCCAGTCCCAGCAGGTGCCCCCCAGGTCCTTGCCAGCATTCCCAGGGTGGATCCCATTACCTAGCAGGCCCTGCCTTTCCTTCTTCTTCTTGGCCTTCTCGTTGGCCTCCATCTTCACCACAGAGGACGGGGAGGGCCCCAGCACAGCCACCGGCCCTGTGGGCAGTGACAGCCCCGGCTCCTCGTCCCCGTCCTCGCTGTCCGTGTCACCCTCAGGGTCATCTGCAAGGGGAGAGGACAGGGTGAGGCATTCCTGCACACAGGGGTGGCCCCTGCACCCCCAGTGAACAATGGGGTGAGTTGAGGCCATGTGTGATCCCCTGGCATGAGCCACCCCCCCAGACTCATGGCTGGATCCAGCATCCCAGCTTCGACCCTGAACCCCAGTCCTGTGCCAGACCCCAGAACCCCAACTCTGACCCCACATCCCTGTCCCCATGCCAGATCCCACATCCCCCATCCCACACCACCTCACAAGCAGATCCCCATCCCGCCCCTGTACCCCATTCTGGACCTCACCCCAGCACCGCAGCACCCCTACCCCAATGCCACACCCCATCCCTGTGCCCTGCTTGCCTCTGAAGTGGGGGGGCTGCCGGGGACCGGGGTCCTGCCCCTGGTACTTGGAGCCCTTGGAGCTCTTGGGCCGGTTCAGCTTCTTCTGGATGCGGGCAGCGGGGTTGGGGTCCCTCCGGCGGAAGGGGCTGAGCCCGGGGGGCAGCCCCTTGCCCTTCACCTTCTGCTTCAGCTGTGACAGCCCACGAGTCACCACATAGGGCAGAGGAGCCCACACTGGGGGGACTCAGGGAGGGTTGGGGGTAGAACACAGCCCCCAGACCCCGTGGGACTCACCGGGGAGCCCTGGAGGCTGCTGAAGGTGCCCCCGGCCAGTTTGCTCCTCTTCTTCTGGGGCTCGGGGTCCCCCCTCAGCTCAGCACACAGCAGGGACAGGCTGGTCTTCACTGCCCTGGAGGGGGGCACGGTGTGGGCACGGTGCCTGCAGGACCCCCAGGGGGGACTCTGCACCTGGACCCCTTGGGGGGATCCTGCTCCCCTTGGTGGGACCCTGCACCCCTGGATGGAATCTGCACCCCCTAGCTTCACCCTGCATCCCCCAGAAGGACCCAGACCCGACCCTGGCTGGCTCCTGCACGCCCCAGCTGCCGTCTCCCTCCTCCCCTTCCCTCCAACATAAACCCTGCCGTTAATTCTGTCCCCTGGGCCGAGGGGGACATGTGGCACCAGTCACTCACTTGACCTTGCGGCTCTCGGCCCTGCTCAGGGCACTGGAGTGTTTCCTCTTCCTCGGCCGCCCCGGCCCGCGCCGCGCTGGGCTGCGGGAGCTCTCGTCACGCCTGGACACAACAGGGACACAACGGGGACACAACGGGGACACCGTCAGCAGAGCCCCCATTGCCACCGGGGCGAGGACTGCACGGGTCTGTGCTGCCCCCAGGCTCAGGATGGGGACAGGGACAGGGACGGGGACAGGGATGGGGACAGGACGTACTCGTGGTCGTGGCGCCGCTGCAGCCTCACCAGCTCCCGCTGCTTCTCCTTGTAGCGGCGCTGGAGCTCGGCCAGGCGCATCCGCACCTCCACCTCCTGCGTGTTCAGCTGCTCCATGGCCGCCTTCAGCGGGCACACCTGGGGGGCCAGGGGGGGTTTGGGCACGGCTGGCACCGCCAGCGGCCTCAAAGCCAGGGCTGAGGCTGGGCTCGGCTCACCCCCCCCGCCACCCGCTCCGGGGACACTCACGGCCTTGGTTTTGGGGGTCCAGGTGTACTTGCGGCGGGGGACGCGGGCGCGGGGCGGGGGGGACGCGGGCAGGGGGCTGAGGGCGGGGGGGCTGCCCTCCCGTCCTGCCGCCTCCACCAGCGACCAGGCGGCCGCCACCGTGGCCAGGTTCTGCAGGTTGAAGGCCAGCAGCTCCTCATCCTCACCTGTGGGATGGCAGGGGGTCAGCAAGGACCGACATCCCGGAGCCCTGCACTGGCTCCTGGGGGGTTGGGGGGCACAGGAGCAGCCCCCCGGCTGGGAGGGTGATTTGCCCCATCTGGCCCCGTGCCCACCCCACCACCCCATCCGTGGGGAGTGGGACCCCACAGCCACCCCCTCACCCCACACTGTCCCCACCTGAACCCAGCACTGGGTCCTTCCCCTCCCTCCCACAGGGCTGGGGATGTGCCAGGCTTTGAGGCCATTCCCGCTGGGGCCTCTGGGATTCCCTGGGGAAGCCGAGCTGGGAGGGAATCCCAAATCCCGCCTGCCTGGAGCCAGCGCTGGAGCCGAGCCCTGGCTGCGAGTGGGGCACGGCATGGCACAGCACGGCATAGCATGGCAGAGCATGGCACGGCATGGCACAGCATGATACGGCCTGGCACGGCATGCTGCCCCCCAGTCCCACAGGACAAAGGGCACAGGAGGGTACTGGAGTCACCAGGGCGTGCTGGGGACACTTGGGGGCACCAGGTGTCACCCACCTTCCCTGGCCAGGTCGCAGCGGCGCCGGCGCAGCTCCAGGTCGGCGAGTTCGCTGAGCAGGGCGATGCCCGGGATCCCTGAGGGGTGGGGGGCAGGCGAGGGGGGCGCCGGGGGGGGCTCCTCGGGTTCCTCCAGCGCCGGCAGCTCCCCCAGGTCGATGCCAGCGGCGATCAGCGCCTCCAGCCCACCCGTGCAGCCCTGGTGCCCACTGGGGACGTCACCATCCTCCTCCTCTTCCTCCTCCTCCTCATCGCAGCTGCCCTCTGGCTCCGAGCCATCACTGTCGCCTGCCTCCTCCTCCTCTTCTTCCTCCTCCTCCTCTTCCTCCTCCTCCGCAGTGGGGGGCAGCGGGGAGCCCCCCTCCTGGGGCACGGGGTGCTGCTGCTCCGGCTGCTCCGGCGCTCCCTGAGCCACCTCCCGGTGCCCCCCGAAGGGCTCCTCGGTGCCGCCCCCGGCCGGCGCCGCCCCCCGCTCCCCGCAGAGCGCCCCCGGTGCCGGCGGCAGCAGCAGGTGGTGCCGGTGCAGCAGCGCCCCGGGAGCCTCGGCCGGGGGGTCCCGCGGGGGGTCCCGCAGCGCCTCGGCCGCGGGGCTGAAGGTCCGGGACTGCTCGGGCTCGGCGGGCGGGGAGCCGGCGTGCACGGGGTCGGGGTCTGCCGGCTCGGCCGAGTGCGCTGCGGGGTAGCCCGTGGCCGTGGCGGGGTAGCCGTACCCGGGGGGCAGGTCTGGGGGAGAGGGTCACGATCACCGGGGATGCTCCGGTGTCCCCCGGCCGCCCTCCTCCCGCTCCCCGTGCCCGGTCCTACCTGGCTCCAGCGGTTTGGGGTAGCGGTGTGGGGGCTGCCCCTCGCCCCGCGCGTCCTCGCCCTCGCCGCCCTTGCTGGGGGCAGGCAGGGGGCTGGCGGCCGGCGAGCGCGGGGCCACGGCGGGGCTGGCGGCGGGGCAGGCGGGTAAAGTGCAGGGGGCCGTGGGCAGCGTCACGGGGCACTTGGCCGGGTGCCGCAGGGCCGGCGAGTGGCAGCACGGGGACAGCTTGGGGGGCGCGGGGGCCGCCGAGGTCAGGCCCTTGGCCGGGGGGTTTAAGGCAACTGCTTTGTGGGAGGGTTTGAGGGGCTTCTCGGGAGCCCTCTCCTCCAGCTCCAGGGGCTGCTCCTCTGGCTTCCGCTGCGGGGTACAACGAGGTGACACGTGTCACATCCTGCCCCACATCTCAGCCCTGCATCCACATCCCCATGCAGCCCCACGGGCCAGTCCCTGCCCCACTGACTGTCCCTCAGTCCTTCCCCACATCTGCCATCCCAGTCCCACAACCCACCCTCCACCCTGCACCCTCCAGCCAGCCTCACATCCCATCCCATCCCATCCCACCCCGTCCCATCCCATTCCCCTGGCACCTGGCCGTGCACCTGGCGCTGGATCTCGAGGGCCTGGGCCGCCCGTTGCTGTTGCTGCTGCTGCTGCTGCAGGGCATAGAGCTCCTGCTGCCGCAGGAACTGCGACCGTGGGTACACGGGGAGCTGCCCCGTGTGCTGCAGGTGGGCACCGGGACCCCGGCCCGGGTACATGGGGGGCCACAGCGACGCCTGGTCCATCACATCAGCTGCCAGCAGAGGGGAGGCAATTGGAGACCCTCTTCAGGGTCACCCCACAAACCCCAGCAGTGTCCAAACCCCAGTTCTGCAACCCTGGCAGCACCCCCAGAGACCTGCATCTCCCACCCCTGAACCCCAAAAACACCTGCAAGGACCCCATACCCCTCCCCTGCACCTCCAAAAGTACCCCAGGGACCCCATCAGCCATGAACTCCCAAAAGTACCCCCTGAGACCCCCATCTCCCACCCTGCATCTCCAAGGACCTCTCCTCCTCTCTCTCAATCCCCCCCAGCCTCCAGGACCCCCTCCCCAGCACAAGGTGGGGGTCTCAGGCTCACCCAGCGTGTGGGGGTTGCCGTGGGTGGGGGGCTCCGTGGGGAGGATGACGAGTTGGGCAGGGGGGTCCTGGGCGAGGGGGAACACGGGCTGCATGGCGCTGGGCATGGAGGCAGGGAAGGCAGGGGGCAGGTTCTGGTGCAGGGCGGGGTGCCCGATGCCTATGGGGATGGAGGGGGGTCTGTCAGCACCCCAGTGCTGGGGGTCAGCACCCCCCCAATTCCCCCAAACCCAGCACCGACCGTAGGAGTGTCCCCCCATCCAGATGGAGGGGCTGCGGGTGCGGGGCAGCCAGTGCGTGTGGGCAGGGTGGGCGTGGGCGGCGGGGTCCCCCCCGAGCTGCCCCGCCGGCAGCGACGAGCCCCCCGTCATCATCAGGTGTGGGGTCAGCTCCCCCGGACACCCCCCCGATGGGTGCATCCGGGCAAACTCCACCAGGTCCTTGTTGTCCCTGTGGGAGAAGGTGACACAGAGTGTGGGGGCAGCACTGGCATCACCCTCCCCTGCAGCCCCCTCCAGGGACCCCCATCTTCGACCCTTGCACCCCAAAAAGCACACAGAGCCCATTTTCCAGTCCTCACACCCAGACTCCCCCAGCACTCACTGGAGCAGGATGTCCCTCCCGGGCAGCCCCAGGCGCTCCTCGCACAGCCGGCCCCGCTCCTCCTCCGCCTCCAGCTCCATCAGGTGCACGGGCCGCGCGGTGCCTGCTGCCACGGGGACACCGCGGTGGCATCAGCGTGGCACCGCCAGCCCCCTCTGCCCCGTCCCCCTTCCCCGGCCCTCACCTTTGACTCCAGTCGCCGCCCGCTGCCGCCCAGTGCCGCCGGTGCCGTAGGGCTCGTGGCGGCCCAGCGTGTCCTTCTGCCGCGCCACGGCCACCGCGATGCCCACGGGCGGCTGCCGCACCTCGCCCTCGGTGCCGCCGGGGCCCAGCGCCTCGTGCTCCCGGCCACGGGCGCAGTCCGGCCGCTCCAGCTCCGGCTGAGCCTTTCCCGACGGGAATTTGGCGTCCTGGTGGGCGCAGCTGCCCTTGGCGCCGGCCAGCCCCACGAAGGGGGGGCCCTTCTGCCCCTCCAGCAGTGCCCCGTTGCTGTACTTGAGCAGGTTCTTCATGGCCGACACCTCGTCGGGGGCGTTGGGCACCTCCTGCGCCCGCACCAGCCCCGCGCCAAAGGGGTCCAGGTAGGGCCCCCCCTTCCGCTCCTCGGCCACGGGCAGGGGGGGCCTCTGGCCCTGCACCCCCCAGGGGGGCAGGGGGTGCCCGCCGTAGCCCAGGCCCCCCAGCTCCAGGGGCTTGCGCTTGCCCTCGGCCGCCTCCGCCTCGGGGTGCTGCTGGTGCCGGATCCGAGCCACCTTCTGGGCCGGGGGCTCCTTGGGGGGGCCCTTCTCTAAAGTGCAGCAGGAGGGGCCCACGCGGACGCCCAGAGGGTCGGGCCGGGGCGCGCGGGAGCAGTCGGGGGCGGGCGGCACCTCGAAGTAGCCCTTCTCCATACCCGCCTTGGGCGCGGGGCACCGGCCGGAGAACGGGGGTCCTTCGGCCGTGCCCCCCCCCAGGTACTCCAGCCCCTTGAGCCTCGTGCCCGGAGCCCCCCACTCCAGCCGCCGCTCCGCCGGCCCCTCGGCCTTCAGCGGGTGGTGGAAGGGGGCACCGTAGGGCTCGGCGCCCGCCTCGGCGTGCCGCTCCTTGCCGTCCCCGCGCTCCATCCCGCCGGATTCCGCCTGGAAGGAGCGGCTCTTGTCCATCGGGGGCCCCACCGAGGGCACCAAGGTAGCCCCGCTGAGCTTCAGCTCGCGGGCGGGGGGCTCGGGCAGCGGGCACAGCACCTCGGGGCCGGCGTGCAGCGGGAGGCAGGGGAAGGAGCCGGCGGCGGGCACGGCGTAGGACACGGCGTGGTGCAGCATCTGCCGCCGCTCCACCGCCTCGCCGTAGGGCTGGGGCGCCTCGGGGACCCCCGGCTCCCGCTCCTTGGGGGCGCAGCGGGCGGCGCGGGGCAGGGCGCTCCCGGCACAGCTGGGCAGCGCGGCGCGGGCGCCGTCCCCGTCCAGCCCCTTGGCCCCCAGCAGGCACGAGGCCAGGGGTTTGGGGCGCCCGTCACCGGCCCCCCGCGGTGGCAACCCCTCCTTGCAGTGCCCCTNNNNCGGCACCGGCAGCACCGCCTTGTGCCGCTCCTTGGGGTCCTCCTCGGGCAGCCGCTCCTTGGGGTCCCCCTTGCCCCCCTTGTCCTTGGCCGCCAGGAAGCGCTCGTAGTCCTTGGGGGCCTTGGGGAGGGGGCCGGCATCCCGCTCCCTGCTGCAGGAGCCGGCGGGGGGCCCGGGGGCGGCGCGGGCGATGCCGGGGAAGCCGTGGCTGGCCGGGAGCAGGGGGGGCTGTGCCGGAAGGTTCCGCAGGTAGAAGTTATCTGGAGGGGAGGGCGATGGGTGAGACACCCGTGCTCCCCCCACCCAAACTGCAGCCAGACTGGGATGAAGGGTTGGGCTCATTAGGTCTGTGTCCCACCCAAACAACGGCCCCATTAGTGCCCATCACAACCCCATGAAAAGCAGGAGTAGGGCTGAGACTGGCACCCACCCCCCCAGCCGCTGCCCCAGTACCACCTGCTCGGGCGCTGATTCCCCACCCCTGCCCGGCTGGGGGACACGCGCCCCCATGGGGGTCCCGGTGGCCCCGGTACCTGCCTTTCTGGCTCTCGTAGAAACGGTGCTGGCCGTAGAGCACGTTGCCATTGCCGTGGTGGTCCAGGTGGCCCATGGGCAGGAAGGTGGACGCCAAGCTCCCGGAGAAGCGGGGGTACCCCGGGGCTGGGGACACTGAGTCAGCGGGGCTGGGGTGGCACCTGCCCCCGCATCCCAACCTGCACGGTTCCAGCTGGGAACTCTGCAGGGCCCGCGATCCCCTCCAGGCTGGGACCCCTCCCACCCTCTGGGAACCGGGGGTGGGGTTGAGACCCCCTCAGCCCCGTGTCAGCAGCGGCCGTGCTTGGCTCGGCTCGGTACGGCTCGGGCGGGCTGTCTGTCAGCCGCGTGCGCTGCCCGTCCCCGTCCCCCTGTGCCCCCCCGGAACGCCGGGAGCCAGCTGGCAGCCGGTCAAACTACCAGCCGGGCAGGCTGCCAGGGCCCCGCGCCAGCTCCACCGCCCCGCTCCCGCTCCCGCTCCTCCGGCGGGATGGACACGCCACAGCGTGGGGGGGGCACGGGGACTCGCTTTAACCGGGGCTGCCCCCGGGGTCCCCACACTGTCACCTGCCCCAGCACGGGTGTCCCTGTCCGGGTTTGTCATCACCAGTGACTCGAGGTGGCCCAGCCTCAGCCAGAGCTCTGCAGCTCAGCACGAGCCTCTCCAGCCACCCCAAACCCCAACTATGGGGTCTAAGCCCGGTCCCTATGGATGCCCAGGGTGTTTTGGGGCACAGCGGTGGCCAAACCCACCCTCATCACCCAGAAGCCACTGACCCTGCATCCCATACATGTGGGCATTGATAGGATGTGACCACTGGCACTGGGCAGAGCCACGACTGCCTCCAGCTACTCCTGACCCACAGCCCATCCCCACGCCGGTGCCCACTCACCTTCGTGGGAGTGAGAGAACCAGATCTGGGAGGTGCCGGAGTGGGGTCCGCAGAAGGCCGGTTCTGGGGGGGAGGCGGCGGGGCCGGCGGGGTGGCTGGGCCCCCCCGAGCCCAGGCTGCCACTCAGGAAGCCCCCCATGAAGGACGAGGGGGGGGCACTCCCCATCAGGCTGCTGCCGGCTGCGGGGAGAGGGCACAGTCAGGGGGGCTGGGAACAGTCTGGGGGGGCTGTGCAGGACCTGCATGCATGACCAAACACACCGCACTCCCTTGTGCACACGGGTGTGTGCACAGTTGCCATGGGGCTGTGCAGCCCATTCTGCACCCGTGCATCCCCTGGGCACACTCAGCCCCTGTGCACACACGTGTCCCTCGTGGGACTGTGTCCCTTGTGCACACCCAGCCCCTGTGCACACACATCCCTCATGCTCACAGCCCTCGCGTTACCATGTCCCTCGTGTCACCCTGTCCCTCATGCACACGCTGCCTGCACACATCCCCTGTGAGCCCCCACGTCCCCTGTGCACCCATGTCCCTGACACCCCCAGCCCCACGGGGCTCAGATGAGCCCCAGGGTGTGCCAGGCACAGCAGAGCCGTGCAAGGGGCACCAGAGCCCTGCCCTGTGCGTGCCCCAAGCACTCACAGCACGTGGGAGGCTCTGCACACGTGTGTGGCTCCCCACCCTGCTGCTCCCCCCCAGGGGACACCGGCTGCTCCCAGTGCTGGGACAATCCCAGCTCCAGGGACATGGGCTGTGCCGGGCCATGTGGGTGCACATGTGTGCTCTGTGTGTGCACATGTGTGTGAGTGCAAGGAGGGGGGGCCAGCCCTGGCCCTGACCCTGCTGCCTCCCCCGCAGCTGGGGGGGCCCCCAGCACCCTTGGGGAGGTCCGTGGCCGGCGCTCCCCATCCCGCCCCCCATCCCGCTCCCATCCCGGCCAAGCCGTGACATCATGGTGGAAACTTCGGAGCTGGTGGCCAGCGGCCGGGCGGGGGGAGCAGGAGTGGGGGGAGCCGGGATGGGGGAGCCAGGAGGGGGGAGCAGCTGCCCCTCGCCGTGTGTGCCCGCTCCCCATGTCTGTGTGCACCAGAGCAGCCGTGGCACGGCTCGGCACGGCTCGGCACGCGTGGCGTGGCGCAGAGCGCGGGCTGGCTGCCCGCCCGGCCGGGGCAGGAAGCGATGCTTTGCTCTCTAAGCCGGCCCACGCTCCCCGGCTAATCCCACCGGGATGCCTCTGGGATGAGTGTCGGGATGTGGTTTCAGGCAGCTTCGCTCCTTCCTCTGTGGCGAGGCCGAGCAGGGCAGGGCGGCGTGGGCCGGGGGCACGGCCGCATCCCACCCACAGCCCTGGGAACCGGACACACACACCGGGACCGGGACGGGCGGGCACACCCCACAGTGCCAACGCATCCCCAGGGACACAAACCCGCCCTGTGCACCACAGACCCCGTGCGGGCGTGGAGCCGGCAGCGTGCCGGGCTGTGCCGGGCGGGAAGCCGAGGTTTCCAGAATGAGACTTTTCTGGAAGCTGTGAAACGGGTTGGAAAAAAATAACCCCTCACCCCACCCCGATGGCGGCGGGGCCGGGGTGTCCCGGGGGTGCTGCGGGGCTGCCGCTCCCCACCGCCCACCCGCTGACTCACGGGTCCCCCGGCGCAGGCTGGCCACGGGGCCAGCACTGCTGATCCCACATTCCCACTGGCCCCACGGTCAGCACTGCAATCCCACATTCCCACTGGCCCCGTGGCCAGCACTCCTGATTCCCACTCGCTGTGGCCAGCACTGCCCATCCCATGTTCCTGGCCCTGTGGCCAGCACTGCCCATCCCACGCTCCCGCTCACCACGACCCCCTGCACACTCATGCACTGAGCAGGGGCAGGGAGCGGCCCCCTGGTTCTGCCCCTCCAGCCACGGTGATGGCGAGCACAGGACAGGGATGAGCACAGGACAGGGACCAGCACAGGACAGGGACGAGCACAGGACAGGGACCAGCACAGGACAGGGACGGGTCACTGAGGACGAGCACAACTCATGTCACTGATAAGCCACCGGTGCTGGAGCAGCCCATGCTGCCAGTCCCCAAGACCGGGCACAACTCGTGTCACCGATGAGCCGGCAGTGCCAGGACGGGCACAGCCCCGTGGGGCAGGGTGCCAGCACAGGACAGATGGCTGCGGGGTCCCAGCCCGGCCCCCCCGGCAGCGTCACCCTGGGAACTCCCTGGCCGGGCTCCCCGAGGCCGGTGCTGTGACTCAGCCCCGCCGGCATCGCTCCCGGCTCCGGCACGAAATTTCCCTTGGCCCCAGACTGCAGAGGGTCACACGTGTGACGAGTGTGCCAGGTCTCAGAACGGCCACACCGACAGCGCTGAGAGGGGCGGGGGGCACTGGGGAGACTCAGGAGGGGACAACGAGAGGTGCTCCCTTCCCTCCAGCTGCTGCTCGCCCCCGCTCCAAGTGCAGCACAGATGGGAATGTGTTGGGAG
Source organism: Chlorospingus semifuscus (assembly GCA_035048045.1). Taxonomy (NCBI): domain Eukaryota; kingdom Metazoa; phylum Chordata; class Aves; order Passeriformes; family Passerellidae; genus Chlorospingus; species Chlorospingus semifuscus. Next base: position 1,028,945 of record JAWWMS010000060.1, on the reverse strand, counting down.
GCAGAAAGTTTCAGGGCCAGCGTGTGCAGGGGGGGCCCGGTCCTGGGGGGGTTCAGCCCACGGCTGCTCTGGGATCCCCAAGGCGGTGACAGACCCAGGATGGCGGCGGTGGCGGGGGGGACGTGCGCAGGGTTGGGTTTCTCCCTCGGCTATTTTGGGGCTGGAACATTCCGAATGGAGCTGGGGCTGCGGGTGGAGGGCCAGGAGCTGGCAGGGACCCTGGCAGGGGCAACCCGGGCCCCCCCAAACCGGGCAGAGGGTGGTGGGTAGCCCCCCACGTGCTTCACAACCCACACGGCCCCTTTAAAAATTTGGCAAACAGGGAATAAACGGGCTCTGGCTCCCTCGGTGCTGTAATTCCAACTGAATCCATATTGTTACGGCACTCAATGATCGCTGCAATGGTGAAACGCTGCCGGAACGTGCCCGAGGGGCCAGCAGGGTGATCCCAGCGCTGTGTGAGGGGTTATCCCCTCTGGAATGCCACGGGCAGCTGTGCTGGCCACGGCCACTGCACACTCAGCGCTTGCACATTCACTGGGGCCACGTGTGCAAAGGGCTCACGAGGGTGGGGGACACTCCTGGCACAGCTGGGAAACGCGGCTGGCACGGCTGGCACACTCCACTGGCACAGCTGGCACATACCACTGGCACAGCTGGCACACTCGTGTGCTCAGTGCACGCTCCCTGCACACATGACTTTCACACCCAGAGCACAATTTGCACACCCAGAGCACAACCTGACACACACATGCCTCGGAAGCTGGAGCACATGGAAGCCAGGGAGTGTCCAGTCTCGGGGGTCCTGATGTCCCATCCCACCACTGATGTCACATGGATGGCACACACATGGACCTTTGCCAGGAACCCTCCAAAATATGGGTCCATGGGCACCCTGTGCAGTTCCTGTGAACATCACACGTATGGGTCCTGGAGGGGGGAGGACTTTTCTTCCTCCAGGGCTGGGGGACCCCAGCATGAGGCAGGGTCAGCACCTGCCCTGGGGTGATGCTGTGGGGCAATCAGGACACAGGCAGGGCTGGGGGTCCCAAGGAGCCAGGGGCACCCAGAGTGGCCCCAAAATTCCCCATGGAGCCCATCCACCCCCCATTGTTCCCTGGGCCATGCCAGGAGCAGCTGCCCGTCCCCCAGGGCCTGGCACGTGGCAACATCTGTGCCTGGATCCAGCTCATGACTAAGGAACAGTGGAGCACTCAGGATGACTCTGCGAGAGCCGGGGTAATTCTGTAGGATCCGGGGTTCTGCACGTCCCACCGGCCACGCTCGGCCCCCAGAGCCTCGTGGCTACCAAGGAGCAGCCCAGTTAATCTCCAGATCTGGTTTAACTTTGACACTGACTTTGGGGGCTGGGTTAGCAGGGAGCCCCTGCACTGGAGCTGCACCGGAGCTGCGCCGTGGCCTCCAGCCCCTCGCAGATCCCATCTCCAGGGAAGCAGCGATGCAGAGCGGCTGCAGCGCTGGCACCCAGCCCCGTGTCACCACCCAGCCAGGGGCACCGTCCCCACCTGCCTCCCACCATCAGCACCCAAATCCCCCCTCAGAGCCGTGCCAGAACCGCACAGCACCCAGCCTGGGGCGCGATCCAGGGAGGGGACAGGTGTGGGAGCACATCCAGCACCCCGGGATGGGACGCACCGGGACCTGCACTGTCATGGCCAGGCCGTGTGCCAGCAGCAGGACAAACACCAACACTGCCACTGCCAGGCTGCGGGGCAGCACTGGGACACACACTGGGATGCACATTGGGATTCGCACCGGGATGAACACAGGGATGAACACCGGGGCACACACCGAGATGTACATTAGGATTTATACCGAGACACACACCAGGACGCACACTGGGATTCACACCGGGATGCACACCAGGATTCACATCGGGATACACACTGGGATTCACACCGGGATGCACACTGGGATGCACACACACACCCCCAGTGTCAAGCCACACACCACCACGGCCACACTGCTCCCGGCCGAGGGCTCGGCCTCGGTGACACAGTCCAGCACAGTCGCAACTCTCCACTAGTGCACAAAAACATCCGAAAGGCAAAAATTGCAGCCAGGCCCCAGCGTGGCTCGGACAGGCCTCTGCCAGAGTTTCCCACCCTCCGTTTGTGGCAGAGGCTCTGGGACCCCCGGCCCTGCTCAGCACGGGCTGTGCCGTGCCAGTGGAACCCCTACAACTGGGGTGCAGGGGCTGCCCCCCGCCCGGGCGGGCTCCGGGGGTCTCCATCCCCCCATCCCCGGGCGGTGCCGGTGCCAAACCCGACGCCAGCCGGAGCGTTCGGCTGCACGAACGCGTGGCCCTGAGTTACGGCTTTAATAAAACCAAGGAAAACAGTTTTATCTCCGTTCCCAGGGCGGCCGCCGGGCCCGGCAAAGGCTCCTGGGAGGTGTAGTCCGGCCCCACGCCGGGAGCCATTTGGGGGAGCGCGGCCGGAGCCCCGCCGGCCCCGCCGTGCCCCCCGGGTGCCGCGTGCCGCACCGGCGTCGCCCCGCCACGGCCAACCGCGGGCTGGCTCCGTGCGCTGGGTGGGGTAATTATCAATCATCGGCCTTAATTACCGCGCCATGCTAGCGCGGCTGCCGGCACCGCGGCCGGGCCGTGCCGGGAGGGCACGGGGCGCAGGGGATGGGGACCCCCCTGCCGCCGGCACCGTGCCGGCCGCTCAGTGATCCGGTTTATCCGCCCCGGCAGCGTTCCGGCCGCGCGGAGCCTCCGAGCGCAGCTCGCTGGGAAGCGCTCCGGCTGCGCCGGCCCTGCCAAAGCCGGAATATTTTTAGCTCGTTCTGTTGTTGGGTTTGGCTTCTCTCTTTTTTTTTTTTTTTCTCTTTTTTTTTTTTTTTTTTTAATTTTTTTTTTCGGCGCGTTTCTGCCGGGGTATTTTTAGCCGGATCCATGTTATTTTAACAACCTCCGGTGCATTCGGGCTCCCATGTGTCGCCCAGGCCCCGGCGGGTGTGAGGGTCCTGCACGGGGACGCGGCCGCGGCGGGAAGCCGGAGGGAAGCCGGCAGCACCCCGGCGCTGGCGGCCCTCCGGGATCCCCCCACGGTCACCGCGAGCCGGAGAGCAGCCGAACCGCCACCGCTATCCCCCATCCCCGGCCGGGCTCCAAGCCCCCATCCGCACTCCTCGCCCAACAAAGCTGGGGGAAGCCGGGGTGGCCCCCCGAGCCCGGCGGTGGTCCCGGCAGCGGGGCCGCCGGCACAAAGCGAAACCGCCCC